>JARLTB010000101.1:13150000-13750000 GCA_030141615.1 Unio pictorum | reverse complement strand
ACAACATGAAGATACCATGTTTTTTTCATGATTTAAACAACAATCAGTTTTGAAAATCTTACTTCATTGAGCAGTATGCTGCAATTTTTCCCTAACAAAAGTGTTGACAGTTAGTGATATTAAAAATATTTTCAGTCTTAATGAGAATAATAAACTATCACCAAAAGTAAGATATAAACAGATTATGATGAAGTTTCAAACAATTTTGACAACTTCGAAGGATGGTGAATTTAAGTTTCATTATCTGAGCAAGCTAGTGGATTGTAAAGTTGACAAAACTGGGTGTATTGTTGGTGAGGAAATTTTGATTACATAATAAGAATTACCATACTTGTATAGTTTGTCTGTTCAACGTTTAGCAATGAAATTGGAAAAACTAAAATGGATAAATATTGTTGACAGTTTATCCCTCATTATTAATTTACAAAGTACAAGGTAATATACAACACAAGAAAACAATTACCAGATTCTGCATAATAAAACTTATGTCTTAATACTATACTTATTTGCAAATCAGGTCCAATACCAGACATACTGCACAGTAGATCTGGGTCTATGTTGGTTACATCTAACAAACTGTAGAGACTCAGATCAGCTGGTGCATAGACACAGTTGGACATTACTTATAAGTAAGTATATACAGTAAGTGCACCATCCCCCATCCCCTTTTGCTTCCAACTCACATAAAAGTATCCATCTTAGCATGTCTCAAGAAGTGAAATCTCTACCTATAATTGATGCAGCACAAAGTTTTCTTGGAACTACAACCATTCATGCCACTTGTTAGTTGTCCTATTGCAGCGTTCATAAGTTTTTTTTAAAAAATGTGTCACTCATGGAATCACATCACAATTAGTATTTCCAGTTCAGTACCCACAAATGTAGTTCTAGCCTTTTTTTAGAACATTTTTTTCCTCTCTCATTAAGGCAGTGATACAAGAGTTATATTGATGCATTTTGGTAGGGACTTAAAGGTACCGGTAAGCCTTGGTGGTGATCTGGAAGGGAAGAGAAATCTGTGTTCTGTTTATATGCTGCTCTCTTTTCAGTCCAGCTTCTCAAAAAGAAGCTGGTGAACCTCTGACAAGAACCTCACAGTGAAGCCATCTTTGAAGGTATTTTAGATTAACATAGGATTTGTATTGATTGTCACACAGTTGAAAGGGCAGTACTGAGAAATATATGTAGAGAACATATAGTAAAATTAATTGCGATATATGTCCACATGAGGTTTGGGTGTGACCATATTGGTAGAGAGAATGTACTTCCAAAATGGATCATGCAGCATTGACAAAAGGGAGAGAACTCTTTTAGTCTGTCCAAACACGGGTCTGGGACATTGATAAAGATACTGTCTGTGTGTTCTTATCATGAGGAGTTTTAACCTCATAAATTTGACCTATATGATATTTATTATATCCAGTGTTAGCATTATATTAAATATTTTTTTATTCATAAGACATTTAATTACTTGGCACAGAAATAACTGCAATGATTTATATAGCCATGATTCATAACACATAAATTACTGGAAATTATTAAATACAAATGTCCATATTTCTGAGCCATCTAAACATACTTGGCTTCAAACAGTTTTGATTTAATTAACAGTATAATAACATATAATTAAGATAATAGTCATGTGTCATATATATATATATATATATATATATATATATATATATATATATATATATATATATATATATATATATATATATATATAAAACTAAAATAATGTATCGCAGTAATTAATATTACATGACTAAACATAACATATAAAGATAACATACAAAACCAATAATAATAATAATAATAATGAATACTTTACTTGAGGAAGGACAACTCATAACAATAAACTATTCTCCCCTGAGGCCCTCTGTATGAACAAACTATTGAAAATACAAAAGAAAAAAAACAAATATAAAAAAAAATTAAAATGAAAAATAATTAAGCATGCTTAAGTACCTTGAGAATAAAAGCACAAGTGTATATTAAATGTATTAACAGAATAAATTGGAGCACATGTATTTCAACGTTTACAATAAAAATTACATTTCAATATAGCAGTCATGTTTTTTTTTTCTAAACATAATTAGATATCTTTTTGGAGTTCATTACAAAGAATTGCAAAGCAAATGATTTTTTAAAAATATATTTAATTTTTAAAATGGCATTTTGCAACAATACTCATTTTAATGATCTGAATTTAGGTCCTTGGTACCGTTTTTCTGAGATAAAATGAAGCATTCCATTCAAATTTTGTGGACAAAGTTCATTTGTTCCATTGAACATTAATATGGACTCTTAGTTATCTGTATTCAAATCTCAGCCATTCTGATTTTGAAAATAGATTTCTAGATGGTGCATCAAATAGTATTTTTAGTAGAATTCTTGTTGCCCCGTTTTTGAAGTTTGTGGATTATTTTTCTGTATTGCTACTCAATGTATTTCCCCCAATTGTGCAGCAATAGTCCAAGAGAGGAAGAAAAACCACTCATACAAACTACTATTACAGTTATACTTCAGCTGCTTATATAAAATTGAAGGTAACTGCCTTATATGAAATGAAAATGTAATATCAATCTGAAAGTGTTGTAATCCTTCCACTAATGGTCTGTGCTGGTCAAATCCATTGCATGTGTTGTGTACAGTGCAAGAACTTCAGAAAGTGTTGTGACCTTGCCACTATTGGTCAGTGCAGGTCAAATCCATTGTATGTGTTGTGTACATTGTAAGATCTTCAGAAAGTGTTGTGACCTTGCCACTATTGGTTAGTGCAGGTCAAATCCAATGTAGGTAATGTGTAAACTGAATGAACTCTATCCATTACCAATCAACACTAGATGAAAATAAAGTGAAATGCAAACACTATGGACTACCTACAGGACTGGCAGAGTTAATTCTTGTTATCTTTGCCCATAACTTCAGTTTTCATTATTAAGTATGTTGTATTCTGTACTTTCTTATGGTTCATTCTATAAAAACATTTAAAAAGGGTTGAGCAGGCACATTCTTGAAGTTGGCTAAACAAAACAAAACAAAAACACGTCTCCCCAAATTAAAAAAATATAACTACAACCCTTGCCAATAGAAGAACTCAATTATTTTGAGCAAGTTAACCAGTTTCTATTTCCTTTAGAAACAGGATTTCTATTAGATGATGGCATATGTGGAATTTCCTATACAAGTTAGCCATACTATGCAAGTCATTGTCAAGAAATTTCTTTATGACACTGTGAGTAAAATTGGTACTGTGTTTTATTTTAACTACTTCACCCTTTATATCAATGAAAAAATGTTTCAAATAATAATCTAATATCAGTCAAATCCATAATTTGCAGCAAAATACTACCCATGATGACTAGTACGGATGCTACCAATTTGTACATTGTTTCAAATTGGTATTTCCTGCTACATTTTGTAATCCTAAATGAAATTTAAATATATTAACTTTGAGAAAAAAATTTACTTCATGTTTGTCCAGGTCTGTAGTTATCTCACTGAATTCTGAAAAAGCAAATATTTTAATAAATTATGTTTTTCCGAGAACAGTTATCTGATCACATCATTGTTTGGTAAATAAACTTGCTATCTCCCAAATCCAGCCTTCCCAGAAAGATGAAAACTTATCTTTTCTATTTATCATATAGACAAATGGAAGAACTCATACCCATTGCCTCTCCTTGACCACCATGAAGTTCTTCCAGTTTTAACCCTAGTGATAGATCTAACAGTATGCTCAAATTTGTGGGGAGCTTGGCAGGATTTTATCATAATATTAATGGTAAATATTTTCAGAGAAACGCAATTTACTACAGATCTGTTTTCTCCTTTGATTACATTCCCTGATCACATTAACAATAGAAGAATAGGTGTGTGTTCGTGTGCGTGATTTAGGTTTTTAACATAGCTTTAAAAAACTTTACAGTCATATCACTATGATGTCTGCAGTGTGAAAGTTTATATTGATCTCTAGCACTGGGACAAAATGGTGCAGACATGTAGCATCATTTCGCATCCATTCGCATTATTCATATACCAGACTAACCAATCCTAGCACTAACCTCTTATTGTTGAGCACCAAACAAGGCAGTCTTTGGTATCACTCAGCTGAGGTTTGAACCTACAACCTCCTACATCCAAGGCAGATGTTCAAACACTAGGCCACAAGAGCAATCTAGTAGAATAGGCAACTAGAGTGAATGCCGGTCATGACTATCACATGGCCCATTCCCTGTATGAAGGATAGCCCATTCTCCTAACTTGCCAGCACAACCAATTGTCACATGAAATGTAAGAACTATACCCAGTTAGGATAATTATGTCACTCTTCTTGGTAATAAATTTTACAACCAGTCAAATTACTGGCCATCAGAAGGATAAGCTGAAGTCAACTAGGTCTTGCAATCATCTAAGCAGCAGGATCCACCAGACCAAATCCCAGTTAAGATAATTATGTCATTCTTCTTGGTAATAAATTTTACTTCTACATATTATTCTTTTTTTCTGTTGATTCTAAACTGGCATTAGTCTAATCTGCTTATTCTTACATGATAAAATTCATGAATAACATCTGCCATTCATCCATCTGTTTTCAACTATGCCATGGGGGGGGGGGGGGCTGATTTAATTAATTACATGCTGAAATAATGTAGAATTCTTGGTATGTTGTGCACATGTTTATGTTTACTCTGAAGAAATATTAAATTATGCATATTTTATGCACTGATGATCTCTCTTATGAATTCCAATTAACACTTAATTTAGCATAATGTAACTTTATTCAAAATGACCTCCATCTTTAAATATAACTCAACTTTTATCTATCTCTGAATAAAATGATCTACTGTCAGGTTTACTAGACTGTCAGATATAAGGTTAACATTGAATTGCCTGCAATAAATTACTGTTTCATTAATGCACCATAAAAACGCCATAATACCATAAAAGGAAATGTATAACATTATATTACACAGTATACCCAAAGCACTTAACAAGATCCATAGAACAATATAAACAGTTTGCTAAAATCTTTGTAAAATTTTGCAAACAAAGGAGATTGCACCAGGCAAAAGATAATTATCACAATAGCACACAGCTCTGTACACAAATAAAACAAAATGAAAGTTCCAAATTTAAATTTCTGTTTCGGTGGAAGAGCCAGATCTGGTACGTCCAAATGGTCTATGAACTCTTGGAACTGTGGGGTCACTATTTCCTTCAGCTTCTTTCAAAAGATTTGCTTGCACTTCCTTATCTGCAAATATAACATCCCGCCGACACTTTGGACAAATATAAGTTCTATGTGCCTTGCGTTTTGGATTTGGCTGAGTCAGTACTTTTGCTATCAAGGTCATTGGTACAGTCTGCACATTCTGAGAGTTTTCACCATTCTTGTCCTCATTATTGTTTACTGAATAAACCATGGCAGTTGGAGGAAAGGTTGGCATGGGAACACGTATCAATTTGGTTTCTTTGACAACAGGAGGTTCTTCCATACTAATGATTTGCTGATGAGTCATTTGACTTTTGACTCTTTCCTGAAGATCAAAAGGAAGCTGTAAACAGAAATAAAGCATTCAATTTTGTCTGCGAAAGCAACATATTTCTTTTGGTCAAAAATAAAATTGCATCATTTAAAATTTGTGATATAATGTTAATTTTTTAACACAATTTTTGTATCATGTTTTTTAACTATAACATAATTCTTCAACATTAGAAGGCTGATACAACAGGACCTTTCCTACTGACTAGGTAAGCCAAACAGATTTTTTCTATAAAAAAACCCAAAACAATATCATATCACTTATCAACTGAAAAGAGTTCATTTCCATTGATGAGTTGATGTGACAAGTAAATTTTAAAGTGACTTTTTTTCTTTGAGAATATTTACCCCCTCACATTAATAGTACTGATAAAAGACTGCTACCTCTTGATTCAATCCTAACCAGAAGATACAACTTTGTATTTTTTGTCTAATAACTCTTGCCCACTACCTCCACCTGTTGTCAACAGGTGTCACTAAATTTATGCTGAATAAAATGTCTGTGAGGATACTCTCATGGTGGCATGGCTGGGATGGAAATTAACAACTGTGATTGGGAAAGTATTCTCAGAGAAATAAGTAACATAATTTACCTAAAATTGTATTTCCTCCCTCAATTCCTTTTCCAATCACATTAACGTTATATTTTATAGAAGGTGGAATGTTGAGTATCCTACCTATTCCGCAGGTTTGCTTCAAGAAATTAAAAGCTGTTTTCCAATGTGAACAATATTCTGCTCTCTTAACTTGAAATACAGCCTATGGTCACATGATTTTTTTTTGTGACCTCTATATATCTGTTTAAAAGGTTTATTTGTGATTTCTTCTTACCAACAAAATTTCAATGGCAAATCCATCAAAGCTAGGAATCTGTGTTGGCTTAATCTGGGTCGAGTGGAAAGCTACCAGGTTCAGAGTTTGCTTTTGCAAAGCTAAATCTCTGTGATACCAATGTTTAAAAAAAAGTAAATTATGTTTCCTTGATATTACAATCCCAATCATAATATGTTAGGAAAACTAATAGTATGTCACAAATTCAGCAATCCCAGGCTGAAAGTCATCTACCCACATAGGTGGCAGTTATTGTAATCTTCCCTTAATATTGGGATTGTCACCAAATCCAGTAAATTCATCATTTAATAATGGTGTGGAAGGAATACACTATGGAGGCCTGGAGGTTGTATGTGTATTATGACTGGGTAAGTATTATCAAAGATAAATAGTTTACTAGGATAAAATTGGCTTCTTCAAAATACTTTACCCTGTCATAATACCTTAGGAAAATAAGGTCCCTTAAGGTATGTGAAACAGCTTCTAAAATAAACAACTTAAAATAGACTTCATCTGTTGGATAGCAGCTTCAATTTTCTCTCCTCAAATCTAGTGGAGGTCATGAAGCTGTATTTTGACTAAGCTGTTGAACAGCTTGGAATGGTAACCTCATGGGTAAAGGTCCTACGGATAAACAGCCTTTTAGGGTGAATGATCTCTGATAAAACTGATAACACTTAGTCTTTTAGGGTGAATGGTCTCTCACAATAAAGTTATGGAACAGAATGGAACTCCATTCCCATGTAGGTTAATGGACCACAAAAGCTTTCAAAACCTCGAGGAAATTGAAATGTAAATAATGATCCGGAGTGGGCTACAATCCTACGGCATTCCAAAATGGTAGGAGACATGCTCTCCAAGTCCTCTGTGTTCACATTCATAGCAATCATGATTGCCAGAAGTTGTGCTTGCAGAGGTACTCTGAATGTGAGTCCAAAGTGGTTTCCCTATCTTAGAAATGCAACTTTGCATTGCTGCATATTGTAAGAATTGGTCTGAATGTCAAAGGTTTGGTCTCCATTTGGGCCATATAATCATTGTTATAGGAACCCAATAAGACAACCAAGGACTAAGACGTCCACTGCCCAATGAGCAAAACTCAACAGGTGATGGAATTCTCAAGCAGATGGTTTGTTCCATACTGGAATGAAACCTACCACGACATGAATTCTTTTCTCATTCCTGGGGAAAACATACATGTTAACTGAACAATGATTCCAGGGCTAGTCAACTTGATCTTGAAAGGGTATGAGGTCTGAGATGACTTTGCTGCATGGCCTCCATAATGGATGGCACTTGAACCTGTTGTTGCATTCCATCATGAACCCAAGCGCATACAACAGTTGTTTGGATGTGCTTAGGTTGATAACAATGAAATATGAAAAACTCTGAACAAAGTCTAAGTTGGTGCACTGAACATGATAACAAGTGTCCAGGAAACTATTGTCAGGTCCAAGCTAGTCATGGTAAATCTTCCCCATTAAAAAACAAAAGATTGGAGCATTCTCCATACAGAAATATGTGATAAGGTGAGGTTCTGTATATATGTCATTTGAGATAGGAAAGGTCTCATGGAATACTGGTGAAAACAATCAACCACACTTGACTCTTCCACTTGTGGGTTTTGGAATTGTGGGTTTGATAGTTGTAAATCCAGTAGGACTATTTCTCAGTGGCATCCACTCTAGGCACATTCCCTGCAACCTTTCGTTGGTTGCCTTGCAAATCCATCTCATTGTAACCAAGGCTGTGAGGGATGGTGGCTTGTTGTGAAGTCCATTAACCCAATCATGATTAAGAGGAGACTATATGGTGAAGGTTCCAAGCATATCATCGGAGGTCTTTAAAGGTGGAGGTAAAGATTACTGCATCTCATTCCACCTGCTGTAAGTTTATAGCTGCTATTACAGCCATGGTCATAGTATGTTGTGCCTCTATGTAATGAAGTGGACACTTCTATAAACATGCTACAATATATTTCTGGTGAGTTTCATGGTGGAGGGAATATAAGCTATTTTCTGAATATCATCATATATATTATATGCAACACTGATCCTATGATCAAAATGTAATGTAATGAATCAACTCATGGTATCTAAATGGAAACCCAGAAGCATTTGCAAGAAAAAAACATTTGATGTTGTAAGCAGTCCCAAAGTGTCAGTAACTTGTAAGATGGTGGAAGATTCTTTCAAAGACAATGATCACCTGATGTCAAAAATTTAGACCAAGCAAGTGATGTAGAAGAAGAGGACAGAACTCAGATGGGACTGGGCTGGAAACTGAAGTCCAAGCCTGCAACACAGTGTTTCCCTCCTCATGAAGTAAGATCTAATAAAGTGGAAACTTGAGCACCAGTTTTTGTTGTTCGTTGCTAATGTTGTGAAGTCAACATCTCCTTTGGTACACGTGAAGTAGTTAGAGAACAATGTCAAGAATAACAACCCATTACACTTAGAGCACATGTTAGTCAGATCTAAGATGCCACTAAGCAGTTTCTTGGGTGGTGGAGACTTGAGGGTAAGTGAAGAGACATCTCTTTAAAACTGAGGTCGAAAAAGGGACATCACTTGCCAGCAGTGTCATGAGGTACTATGAGGGCAAGTTCTAAATTTCTCTCGTAGAACTGTCCTAACAATTTAAGCAGAGGTGGAGCATCAACGACCTTGGTTGTTTGAGAAGATTTGGTCTGGCTGGACTCTTCCCAGGCAGATCTATTGCTAGATCAAGTAAATCATTGGCCCAGTCTAGTCCAATCTGAGTAGGGCTATCAGAATAATCTTTCATGTCTGACCTCACAACTTCTGTATTTTTTCCATACCAAATATGTGGGTGGGTGTGCGATTAGTGGGGTTGGCAAGTCAACATCAGTGTTAGGAGGACTGGAGAACCTAAACTGGTTAGGTTGTCGCCTTCTGGCATTAGACTGGGATTGGAATTGATCCAATTACGTATAAAAGATCCTTTTTTGTTTGCTTGCCTATCATCCCTCTGATGTGGCAGGATGGACTGGTCTTGGACAAATATATCACTAAAATATCCATCTTCATATGTTTGTGTAGCCATCATCCTGGTGAGATGGATGGCTCCTACATTAAAATCAGCATAACTATGTGTAGACACAAAAGGACAGACATATTGATAATTAAGATTTTTGTAATTAAAAGGTATTAAGATGTAGGTCTGGTAAGACAGACAAATTTATCACCCAGATTCCCATCATTGTAAAATTGTATGTAACCATGGCATGGTATGTCCGTTGGGCTGCTAAAACAAAATTTAGATACAATCTTCCATGTACCATAATTACCTGTAGGAATAAGAGAGAAATAAACAGTTTAATAACTGCTGAGTCATCATTACCATCTTTTCTTTGATTTTGTCTTTTAACTGTGCATACACTGCATGATGTTGCATGACTTCTCTGGCATTGAACTCAACCATTTTTACACATCACTGACATATATATATATATATATATATATATATATATATATATATATATATATATATATATATATTTCACTCAAACAACAATAAAAAAACAAAAAATGATGTATATATTAATAACATTTGATGTTAAACAGTCACTAAAACAACAAGTTACTAAATGGGTGAGTGAACAATCAGCAGTGTGCTTGAAATCATTAATACCAACATACATAAACGATAGCATGTTGTACCATGCAGTTAAAAAAGAAAAAGTCTGAAAAACTAACAAATTCATGAAAATATTGAAAACATTTAAAAAAAATAATGCATACCATCAGTAGATGAATGATTAATACACAATAAATCCAAGGATGAAGACATATGCTTAAAATTTACATCAATATTTGCATGGACTGACTGAAGGTTTCTCTGCCCCATGTTGACTGTATGAAAGCTAAGCTTTAAAAAAAAAAAAAAAAAAAAAAAAAAAAAAAATAGTTCAGCAAGGGGAGATAACAGGTATGGGTTACTGACCTAGGTCTATATGATATAGACTGAAAGAATAATTTAATAATTTTCATTAGTTTTGTAGGACTGGTTTCAGGAGGTCACAAACTTATATCCTAATGCTATTGTAATTGGGGAACATAACATCATATAAAATGGAATCCATGAATGTACAATTTTTGCCCTTAACTCACAATAATTACCAGAAGATGTTTTGACATAAATTTAGCTTTTATTCTGCAAATATCTGCTGCACCGACTAGTAAACCTAATTTTTTTTAAAAAGTAAAAGCTCCATCAATATCCATTAATTCACAAAAACAAGATTTTTGTTACATAAATTAACACAACTGTGTTTTAATTCATTTTGTTATGAGATCAGCTAATTTTTACAGATTAAAATCTTTTTATATCAGCACATTTTGAAACAACCATAAGATGTATGAGCATAAATGAAAATCGGCTCCTCTAAGTAACAACTAAAGTAAACAAATCCCCCTCTGGAATGACTGAACTAGAATAAGGTTTAAAGGTTAAACAGATTTATTACCTGAATAACAGGCAGCATACAACAGGCATTGGAGAGGTTGAAATCTGTTCATACTAAAGAAAGTAACTTACCTCTGACAGTTTATGAGCAACAAAGTCAGAGAGCTTTCACTTAAGTGGTAACTTATTGCTGATAATTTATAAGCAACAAAGTAATAAAACTTTCACTGAATAAATAACTTACCGCTGACAGTTTATGAGCAACAAAGTTAGAGGGCTTGCACTGAAGAAGCTGCACAGCTAAGTTACAATCTATTCTGTAGCGTTCCTGCAAAGAGTTAGAAAATTAAATAATTGCAACTTGCATTTTTCTATTTTCATGTCAAATGATATGTACCAAAAACTCAGAAAAACATGTTTGAAAAAATGATTGTAGATGCCATTTCTAAAACTAATTTAAAGGTGTGCATGTTCCAAAATATGGATATGGAACATAGTTTTGGAACACCCAGATGTGTGTCAAAACAACAAACATGACCCTGGAATATGAATCAACTGCAGCACACAGTTCTAAGTGAAACTGGACCATATATCCAATCAAGGACAAAGTTCCATAAGTGGCAACTTTGATTCCCAATCAGATTCCTGTGAAACTCATAAAGATAAAAGTGACCATCAAAATTTATTTAATTCTTATCCAGAAAATATGGCTAACATGCACCAATGAAGATGACTGCCAAAAGAGATAAATCTAAACATCTGCATTTGCACACAATATGCATAATAGCCAGAACAGTATGTAGGAATATGTTGTTTCATTAACAACATCACTTAACCAAATAGAAGTCATAAACAAATCAAGGTCTCAAATACTTTGAAAAAATATCCTTGTTCTGATGTACAGAAGATAAAAGAACCTATTACACCACTCGCTCGATAACTCGTGCACATCGAAGTCTAAAAACATCGACCATAGTATAAGTGAGGCACGAGGGACCTATAAAAAACAAAACAATAAAGAAATCGATATCAAGGCAAAAGAGTGGGGGATGGCAGATTATAGTGTTGAATACTCACTTAATAATCATCCTGAGATTAACTGTGAATACATATCTCTTCATAATGGTGTAGTTTATTTTTCCTCATACAGTAACATTAATTTCAGAATAAATTACATTATATTAAGGAGATCATCGAAAACATTATTCCAAATGGTTTGCATTTGCTTAACATGTGTACCACTACACACATTGTGTCCTATGTCACTAATTTTTGTGTTTAATTGGATTCATGCTATTTTTATTGTTTGATCAAAGTAAGACATATTTTTTTAATACAAAAGATAGACTATCTTTTTTAGAAACAATGTTGATCGATAGATAGACAGACAGACAGATAGATTTGATTGTGGTATAAATAAAATGAAAAACAAAAAAGCAAGGGTTAATCATTACTAATATGAATTTAATGGGTCTACAAATCTAAAACAATGTAAATTAGAACACGATAATACATGCCGTTTGTGATATGCTTGACAAATATCACGTCACTTTTTGAAAAATAAGTAAATTTTTTTTGTTATTCCTTGATTTCGCTACTGCCGTGCAAAATCCCTCAGATTTCTCAACTGTATAATCTTAACATAGTCAACATTTGAAGTCTCTATCCACCGTATGGCAATATCAAAAGATCTGATTGCTTCCTGTGTAGAGGGGGGAAGTAGTGCAACATCTGCGTCTGCATCACTCTCAACACTTGTGGTACTCCAGTTTGAATAGTCATCAGCTATAGGACAGTTTTTGTCAGAACAAATCCACTCCTCCATCAAGAGAAACACCCATCTCAGTTCCATAAGTCTGTACAAATTTCTCCCAAACAGCCTGCATTAATAACATCAGTTTCACTAAAACCTTCAAAGTCACTATCATCGTTGCTGTCTGTTACTGTTTTACTTTACATCAAAGGCAGCTCCAAGACTCTTAATCCAGCACCCCTCTATGATATTAGGAATGAACCTCCAAAGCCATCCTTGGCTCGCCCTAAAATAAGATTCAAGACTCTTAATCCAGCACCCCTCTATGATATTAGGAATGAACCTCCAAAGCCATCCTTGGCTTGCCCTAAAATAAGATTCATGGTCCATAATTTTTGCCATTTTCTCTGCTTGGGCCTTGAGAATTGTTCCAGATATGGGAACACCTTGTTCACACTGCTGTGTGAACCATGTGTACACAGCATCATCTAATTTGGTATCTTGTGCAGTCCATGCTCATTTTCGTTTCATCCCATCATCTGAATCAACATCATGTAAGAAAGTTTCTGCTCATCCTTAAGCCAACCTCTAAGTTTTAACTCTGGAATTTTTATTTCATTGCAAACTTTGTATCTCGCTGCACAATTATAAACTCTATGATGCACAGCTTTTCATTCACTGAGTACGCCTTTCACTTGATTCCTTTACTCCTCATGGTCACATTTACAAATAAGTCAGATACTTTACTAATTAGTATATACTTTAATGTGAAATACATAAAAATGTGAAACCATTTTTGATTGGTCAAATAAAGTGATGTTTGAGAACGGTAGTGACCACAAGAACTTATGCTCGGATTTGCATGCCTTTGAATTTTTTCGTTGTACCTCCCGTGCTTGATTTGATACAAAAGATATTCAAAGTGATAAAACAACACAGGTCTCTTTTAATTGATTATTTTAATGCAACAAACAATTTGCCAAATTATTGTTAAAAACAAAGCTGGCAGGTAATTAGGTTCTCACAGAAGTACTCACAGATTTTAATATGATGGTCGATTGACTCTTTTCATGTTAAATAGAAAAGAATATGCTGCAATTATAATGTTTATATTGAAACAGAAATAAAAGATTAAAATGAGACTTTCACAAAGAAAGACATTTATATTGGTGTTTATTTCATTCTCTGTTGCCACATGTTAGCATTTACCAGATGTTTTTATTGATCGCTATTTCACCAGACTGTTTATTTACAGTGTATTGATGACTATTTATCAACAAATAAACCCTTACACAATATGTGATATCTTACTTAGAAGTTACAAATTTCACAATATGGAATCTATGTTTACAAATTACATGCATATTTAAAATATATTTTCATTGGAAACAAATCGGGATTACCACCAGACATCGCATGATAAGCAGGTTCGTGAGTTATCGAGGGAGTGGTGCATGTCAATTGTATTAGTTGAAAAAATTCTTGAGGTAAAAGAAAGAAAAATATACAGGCTTTAAAAATTCCCAACAATCTCGACAATTAAGCTTTATAAAAAAAAGCCTTTAAAGTACACCATTTGTTAAATGTTCAATCTGGTGATGAAACAAGGAAAAAGGGACACTTTTAAGGTCTGATATTTGTCAGGAAAAAAATGCTTTTCTTGCATATTGATTGGGAATCCATTCATCAGAAGAATTTATACACACTCATGCATGCATAGACACACACTCCAAGAAATGACATTGAACTATTGAGCATCTGTCATTTTATTTTTCAATGGAGCTGCATACTCGAAGTAAATATAATTTATACTTTAAGCTGGCAATCGTCTATTAAGTTATTCATTAATCTGAAATAATGCAATAACTAAGGCTGACAATGTTGCACGGTACTGACAAGATTTCAGTTTGTGTTAGCCTACTCACATATGTAGATGCGTAACACACATATACAAATCAAGATGAAATATGCAAACAAAAAAAAACTATGTACAAAACATTCAAAATGCAGTAACTGAACAGTGGCAATGCACTAAAGATATGCCCCAAAAGGTCCATCACCACCAGTTTTTAGTTTGGGATATTCACATAGTATCTCTCTTTCATGTCACGGATGCTGCTCTTGTGCTCTTGGTCAAATATCAATGGAAATATATATATATATATATATATATATATATATATATATATATATATATATATATATATATATATATGTGTATATATATATATATATATATATATATATATATATATATATATATATATATATATGATACTCCAAATTCATGTAAAGCCATATCATTCTGATGATAGACAGAGAGGTACACAGGATAACACAATCTTCTCATAATATCTACAGCAGACAAGGCATTGTAACCTAAAATGTATGTGTACAAGTCTCATGCAATGATTGCCCTTGTCCATTCAGGTTAGTACAACCATATATTTTTTGACGTGGAACTGAGACCTTATGAAAAATGCCAAAAATAATCTTTCTAAATACAGTTCACATGAGATACATGCCACCCCTTTTTGACTTAGGGACACATAACTTCATTTGGGAGGAAGGGGGGTCATAATTGTTTAGTTAGCAGAGCATAAGATTTGTAATTTTAGGGTTGAGGGTGTGATACCTTCCCTAGCCACAGCCTAGGTTGGCTGTCTTGGTGTGTCACTAGGCAAAGTACTTAGCTTCCTTGGCATGATATCGCTATCAATTATCAATAAAATGTTGTTAAAACCACATAGACCCAACGACATGTGCATACATGTATGTATATAGTTATGATTTCTCAGTAATTTGGATGCCAGTAGCCGTTCTCTTAAATACGATCTGGGCAATGTTGGTAATAACCTATGATCCCTTGATTGTGGATTGATAGTCTTTTACATTTTGCTTGAAAATTTAAGTTTTTTAATTTATTTTACATGTGCAATAGTGCATATACCTTTCTTTGTACAATCTTCACAAAATATGGGGGGGGGGGGGCTCAAATGCTGCCCTTTATATACCTCAGCTTTTTTTTATTTCACTAATTTTCACACAAACATGAAACTTTATTCACCATCTAACTCTAATTTAATGAAAAGATACAGTGATTGGCTGTTCCTGGTAAACAGGATAATACTATAACAAAAAAACATTCCATTCTCATTTACTTCCATGCATTGTATCAAATGGGTACAAGTGCAGTATTAACAAATACAATCATTAAAGAAAGGTCATACACGAGAAAAATCTCCGAAGACATTAGCAAGTTATATATTTAACTTTGTGGAAGTGACGGTATGCAATGCATGCTATCGCAATATTTTACACAAATATTTGATAATGGAGCTGAATTTCTAGTTATCAAGACTTTCAAACAAAAAATGAAACATGAATAATAAAAAAAGAGCATTAAGTACATTTTCCTCCTCTAGCTCACAAATAGTGGCCTTGGCATCCACAAGTTTTGATGTTAATGTTGCTAATTCTTTTTGAAGACCTGTCTTTTCTGCTTCAAATGTATTCACCTGAAATAAATATCAGAAAATTATATAAGGTATTATCCAATAAGGTAGCAACTATCAAAGTCTAGCTACTCTAAATATGCATTAACCTTAAAATGCAACTAATATTTCCAATTAAATCAATTATCTGAAATTGAATTCTGTCCATCACAATATCTGAATTCCTTGTGTAGTAATCCCTCTTGTTTTTTTTTTTTTTTTTAATTGCATTAACTTTCTGTTCAAATTGATTTCTTGTACATCTGATTAAAATGGTTCTATTTAATGATTCTTTAAGTTTTCTCCTGTCAGCTTTTCTAACAATACAAAAGGAGGCAGTTCCATTGTTCATACATTGAAGGCCTCCTATGTGTAACAGAAAAAGGCTAAATATAGAAAGATTCTAGCCTGTGATTGAAGGGTAATCCAAGTTCAAAGATCTGTGATGCCTTTCAAGTTGTGTAGACAGGAAACACTGGTCCTGTCTCATCATGTACTTGTGTAGACAGGAAACACTAATTCAATCATGTACTTGAGTAGACAGGAAACACTAATTCAATCATGTACTTGTGTAGACAGGAAACACTAATTCAATCATGTACTTGTGTAGACAGGAAACACTAATTCAATCATGTACTTAACATATACTGAAAAAACTGGATCCACCATGTACTTGTGTAAACAGGAAAAATTGATTCAATCATGTACTTCCATATACTGAACTAGTGTATATTTGAAACGTTGGTCCCATAATGAGAGATTCCACACTGTTCCCCTAACATCTTGTGAAAATGTATAATTTGTTTGAAGGTCACAATCAGCTGATCAATTCCAGTGCTATGTTATTAACCTTTTTTTTATACAGAGAGAATTCGGTGATTTGAAATCATAAGGCATCACTGAGAATCTGACAAGAAATTACACAAATTATAAATGAAACAGGAATTTAACCAGTCCCATGCCAATCCAGAAATTTGGAATGTGATTTTCAAAGAGCAGCTGATTTGACTCCACCTTTTACAATGCAGAAGCTGGTCTGATCAACTTTGGCTGAATTTATTGTCTTGAACCTTGACTTGTTTAGAGAAAATGGCAAATGAAACTGGACACAATGAAATTCTGAGGTGTGAAACTGCATTTTCTTTCTAGCCCTACAGTTAAGTTCCATCTATTCATGATTATCAAATCTGCAAACTCCCCACCCCCACCCAAACAGAACTCACACACTATTTCATACTTCTGACTGCTGAAGTCAAACAATTTATCAATAATAATGGAACATTTTAAGCCCACCTCATCATTAACTGTCCTCTATGTAGGTATTAATATTCCTAGTTGACAATGGCAATTATTCAAAAATAGGTCTCAATGACCTAGACATTGATCAAAGTATTTTGGAAATTATTGACAAATAGGTTTCAGTGACCTGGAGATTTGATTAAGTGAACCTACTGTGCAGAAGTCATTTATTTTTCATTAGACTAACCATGACCATGAGATCTGAGATTTAATAACCCCAAATCTAAAGATTTCTTTCATTTCTTTGAAGTCTGATGTATCTACAAAGTTTGGCAGAGAAACACAAGTTAATCCACAAATTTTGGTAAAGGTATATGGCTGATAAATGTATAATTTTTGTATAGATACCAGGTTTTTCTTTTAGTCATAGTAATCTTGATTTTTGACCCCAAAAGGTACAGAGAAAAAAGGATGAATGTACATACTGAAGAACTACATCAAAACATAACAAATTTTTATTTATTTATAGTTTGAAATTTGTTATTTTATATTTCTTAAGAGAGATTGTCTCCTCAGCCATCATAAATGCATATAGCAGACTCATAATGGAATTTTTCGAAACATAATGTATACAAAGTAAACATAAATAGCATCCTTTTGTCTTAAAGTTATTGAGCCATTTATGCTATATGATTTCCAATAAAGGCTATTGACTTGGATCCAGCTAGAAATAACTTGATGAAGATCGCAATATCTATTCCATACACTTGGTGGAGATGGGGAATTACTTACCACTTTTAAAAGCTTATCTTCAAGTCCATGATTAAGCTTCTGTATTCTTTTATGGCTGTCAAGTAGCCTGCAAGAAAGTGAGATATTCTACATATTCCAACAACAATGATTTTAGCAACAAAATTGCAAATCTGGAAACTATAATTTAATAAAACACCCACGTGGCCTGATGTTGCTCATCTGCTTACATAATTTAACATTTAACAATTTCACAAAGCTTATGTACCATAGTACAAACACATCCTATGTAAGCAAACCAATCTTTATATCCTGTTGAATTTAAGGGGCCCCAGGTGACCAAACAGTGATCTTTATATATCACTTACACATCTTACCTCTATGTGAGTTTGGATCTCGACCTACATGGGTATGTGAGAAAGATTGCCATGGGTATATGAGAAAGATTGCCAGTAGGTAAGTGGTTCTACTTCCACACAATATACTGCCTGCCATGTATAGCCCATCAAATACTGAAAAACAGCGTTAAACCTCACAAAAAACAAATCATGCTGATTTTACCTGTTTTACTATATTCTAATAAAAGTTCTTCATAATGATCAAGGCACAATTACTATGTATCCCCTTCAGGAAATCACTCATAATTTAAGGTATTGGGGCCTGCAGTAAAATTTCTTAGTAACCTGATGTGCCAGTTCTACCTTAGGCTTAACCGCTCCGATGGCTTAGTGGTTAGAGCATCCGCCACTGAAGCAGGTCATGGGTTCAATCCCTGTCCGAGTCATACCAAAGGCTTACAAAAATGATACCAACAGCAGCCTCACTTGGCGCTCAGCATTAAAGAGGTTAGTGTTAGGACTGGTTGGCCTGGTGTCAGGATGTGACTGGGTGGGACATCATGCTACATGTCTGCAGCATGATGCCACAGTGCTAGACATCACTATAAACTGCCTCACTGCAGACATCATAGCAATATGATTGAAAAATTGTTAAAAGCTACGTTAAAAATACTAATCCTAATCCTAATCCTACCTTAGGCTTACTTCTCTTTCTCTCATAAAAAATGTGAAATCCAAATCCCTACTGCAACCTTATCTCCTTTGTAGAAAAACACCTTTCTCCAGATCGGATCCAACATCGATAAATAGGAAATGGAGAAAAGAAGATGAGGTTAAAGATATGAAATCTAAAGCCTCTTACATGACTTGGATCACCCATGCACTCTGATGAAATAGGGTGATCCAGTGAGACAGGAGTTGCAGACATCAGGCACCTTCCAGTAGGATGTGGGTGATGGAGTTGACAGGTCAATGTCAAGAGGTAGTAGCATTGGAAGCAGAGAAACTTGGTTTCTTGCCTCCCTTTTAAGGCTGCCTGATAAAATTGTAAGATTGTTGCCTCCTAGCATTAGACTGAAATCTGACCTGAATGTATAACGATAAATGTCAGTGTGGGTTTTGTATCAATGAAATGAAAAAGTTGCTTGTACTTAGCTTTCAGAAATGAGAGCTGTTTTTGTTTCCTGGATTCTTCCAACAGACAAATATTAATCTAAGTTTGACAACTGGGGAAGCACCTGGAAAGACAGTCTCTTCCTCATCATCCAGATTTTGATGCTCTGACCTCATAGTTATGTGTGGTGGCATTACATGGATGGCATTCTGAAGTCGACATCAATCAGTATATTTTTTTTGATGCCCCATGGTTGGATTGAAGTAAGAATGTTGTCTAGCTCAGATTTAGTTTGCAAATTTATATAAACCTGGTGGCAAAGATGATGCAATGCTGAAATCTAAAGTCATGGAAAACTCCCCTGTGGATAAGCTGTGAACATAATGTAAGTCGTATCTGCAGGATGAATATGTCATAGGGAAACAGCTAGTTCACCAGCACTGCTGCCAACAATGTGGAAGGAGGCCTGGTAGTCACCAGAACCAGCTGTGCCAAGGGCAGCGTTGGACAGATGGATCCTTCACAAAAATGCCCACCATATTATGGGTAGGTGGCCAGAGGTGTGTCATGATGGATGGATTTGTCACTAAGATCCCTATTGGAAAACTGAGCAGTAACCATGGATGGACAGATGTCTCTACCAATCAGATCCCCAAACTGAGATGGCTGGGTCAGCTCTGCACAATAGAGATCATACTGAAAGATGCATCCAATGAATATGGCAAAAATGTCCATTCACCCAGACATACAAAAGGCCATGCTTGGACATTGGGGGGGGGGCATTGTTCCTCCATTTCCACTGAGGTACAGGTAGCCAACAGTTGTAAACATTGTAATTTTATAGTGGGGCCAGCAAGATCCCCCACAAAACTTGCAAGAGATACCGAATTCAGCTGTATACCTAGATGTCGGTGTTGTCTTTGCAAGAAATTTGCTTCTCTCATCCTTTACTTTGAAAAATTTCTGTAATATGCAGTCAAGACTTCTTCAGACCACATAATGCAGGCATGACAGGTGAGAGATAAAGTACATTTGGTACACACTAAACAGGATTTTTGTGAATCTTCCCTTGTTTTAAATTTAATGCATTTGGATGATTATGTTTTTACTGTAACAATACAAGAGAAAAAAAAAGCATAAATTAACCAAATCACATGAGTTACTTGCCTGGATTTGTGAGAAAGGAGGCCTGTAGCCCTATTGCTAATGTGACTGGGTAATTTACTTTAAGAAAAAACAAATAAATACATAAGCTATACTGTGTCTCCCATAGTTGATAAAAAGTGGATCAGAACTACAGTTTTCCTGTGAGAGTAGTAACACAGTCAGCCAACCTGATGCAAGATTACCACATTCGAATCCATGGATCTCACTCATTTTCAAATTCTTCCACAAGCTTGATGATAAATTCATCCTTCAAGTTGAATAAATGTCACCGCTAAAATTTGGGGCTTCCTGGGTGGTAACAAACTTAACCAATCAAATACCAGATAAACTCAAAAACATGCATGCAGCCCACTTGTTTTACTGAATTTGTAAAATGTTTTGATGATATAAACCTATATTCCAAGTTGGATCATAATTATATCAAATATACAGCATCTAGATTGGCAACAAGGTCAAATTCTAATTTGTAAATCTTGCCCATTATTATTGTCTGAGACCTTAATGATCGATGCATTTACTGCGAGTTCAATCAAAATCAGGTCGTAATATGACCTCAAAAGTGCGATAATATGATTAGTCAATCTTATGCCTGATTATCTCATTAGTATATATGGATCTTGCTCATTACTGGATTCATCCAAGATTTTTAATATGCAAGTCTACATGCTAAGTTTGATTGAAATCAGATCAGAAATATGTGCTCTAGACTGGAAACAAAAATTGCTGGTGGTGGGTTAAGGAACAATGGCTGATGCTCTATGGATTCTGATCTATACCATAAGATGAGCTAATAAAAAATGGTACATAGGTTTTATGTGTGAATCTGATAACTAAGTAACGTTGATATCACATAATTGCTTACACCAAGCTGTAACCAGTATGCAAATGTAAGAAATTTTAACAGTGAAAGCTGCTGTATTAAGAGACCATTGTACTAACCTATCATATCTGTCCCGCATTTTGGTCAGTTCCTCTTGTAGTTTATGTATCTCCATTTCAGACGCCTCCTTCACAAAGACTAAGTCATGTTGGATGCTGGTGATGTGACTGTGGCTCTTCATCAGCTGAGACTCCAGCTGGCCAATCTGACGGTGAAGATCGAGGTTACACCTTCAAGAAGAAATCAAATATTTAACCACCTGCTTTTTTAAAAAGCATCAGGCATATTGTGATATTGTAAATGAATCACACCACTCGCTTAATAACTCATGCCAAGATAACTCACGTACCCATTTTTAATGCAGTCAGGTGTGGATCCCATTTTTTAAACCAGAAAATACCCCAAAAATGTTTCCCTAATTCTTGAACTTGAAGAAAATCACAATCAAAACTGATAACTGAAATGTTGATCTATTGCTTGTTTTATGGTCTAAAATGATAGATAGGACCTGGAAGGTTTTAAGCAACAGTTTGAAATAATCAACTTTTAATAAAAAGTCATAACTGGTTAAAAAAATTCCAAAAGACACTCCTAGTACAATGTAATTTAATTAATTGAAGGAAATTTCAATTGATGATAATGTCACTTACGTCCAGTTGTAACCAGTACATTAATATTTCAATGCCAATTAAATAACTTTTGTTAAGTAAAATATGTGTTTTAATTCTATCTTTTCATTCTTCTTAAGTGTAATCATCATAAATGTAATCTGTATTTAAAAGTAAAATGTGGCAATCAACCAAAACAGTTATGTTCGCAAATATTTTTTCGGAAAACCTAATCAAGTGCTGACTGTGTTTTGATAACTGATTTGCAGAAGTATTTGCACTGTTGCACTGAATTAAAACTTGGCCTCCTTTGTATTATCATGTTAATTATGTCTTTTGAATCCAATCAAGGAGGTGGAATAAAGAAAAGGTAAAAGCATATCCTACATATTTAAATCTAGTGGCCCTAGTCATATGTTGGGTGAACTCACTTTGGTTAATCAATCAAAAAACAGTCATAAACGTTATTGTGTATGTAATATAAACTGCGTTAAATTAATGGACTCTTTTATAACTGATCCAAGATAGCAAGGAAACCAAGCGAAACGAATACTTCGTAAAATAAAGAGCTTAGTTTCACAGATACAGACCATTGTGGGCCATTGAGTTTTAGAGACTTCCTGAACTGGCACTTATAAATATCCTCAAGGATGATATTAAATTTCATTATTACTTCCAATGAAATCATGACATCAATGTTGTACTAAGTGAACAATATAAAAAATTTGTTTCAATGTAGATGATTGTCTCACAAAATAAATGTCTCTAGTTTTTGAGGGTAAAAAAAGAACTTGTTTGGAAGTATATCAATAGTTAGCCTAGTTCCCTGCTACATTATCTCCTGACTTGGCAATATATTAATAAATACCACTCTAGTAACCAGACTAATCAACACAACAAAAAGCAGTGATGCAATATACAGATGTTTTCTTGAGCACACGATGGTTGTTAAAACCAGTCTAAACGATGTTATACATTTTGGACATTTTAAAAATAAATGTTATTTATTCAGAATAACTTCATTAGAAAAAGTGAGTTGTTAATAATAATTATCAAAGTGATTGTAAAATGAGGATTCAGTCATTAAACAGCCAAGTTTCCCTAAACCATCACCCTACCAGGTTTTCTCCACCTCTTAGCGGATTTTTTCAATTTGTAGAGGTAACTCCTACACTCACTTATAGCGCAGTCTATGTTTGTGGACCTCGTTGTATGCGAGGTATCAACAGAGAGGTGTACTGCACATACATTGTTATAAAATAGATTTAACATTCAATCTGCTGATTCAGTTAATACCTTAAATAAATGTTCATGCAATATATCAAACCCATACATGAACAAACACACTAGAAAAGATAAATTTAAATTTGAGTTCTTGATTTATTATAGTGTTACAATTCAAATTTATCACTTGATTGCTTGCAGTTTTTTTTTATTACTATATTTATGTATATATGTATTGTATGTATAAACATCTCTCCATTGTACCTATGTTGCTTTATGAAAGATTATAATACAGATGTGAACTTTACTTGATGCTACATTTTTGTAAAGTAACCTAAAGGTATATCAAAGCTTGTATACATGAAGATGTTGCTTTAAGTGATTCTCAATACAGTCATTACAGAGATGGAACAAAATCTATCAATCAAATTCTCCAACTTTCATAATGTATTTTAGTATGTATTTATAATTGAGCTTACTTAGTTATTTTCATGAGAGAGAAACATTTGCATGAAGATATGTATATATTTTTAAGAAGTAAGATTAGTTGTATTTAATTGAGTTACCTCCTGTAAATAAAGATATCATTATCATTATTATTATTACTATAATTACTATACCCTGTCTGTCCACTCATTTGTCCACTCATTTGTCTATTCTCTGTCAGACTGGTACCACATTTCCTGGACTACTGGGTTCAAGTTAATGACACTTGATAATGTTTCTGCTCCTAGGCATGTTGATATTTTTCTTCCATGAAACACTAATCTGTTTAGACTTTAAGTATGTTATTTTATAATATTGTATAATATCATTACATATACAGCTCTCCTACCTATAATACCTTTCATTATAATAGGATTCCTATACATAATGTGGTAAACACACCCTTCTTCCCACCAGCATTACCCAGGTCACAATTTAGTGACCTAGGGGTCACACTAGAATCAGAACTCTGAGACATTAAAAGAATATGAATGTCACAATGTTTTTGTGTGGAAATGGAAATGTTACAGTTGCCCCAGGTTAGCAATATTTTCAAGACTGAAGCTTTATTTATGAAATGTCATGCCAAATTGAATATGTCACACAATATTTCTGCAATTACATGAAATCCTTTTAACAAAAACATTTGTGAAATTACATCTGAAACGAGTGTTTCAAGTGTCTCAGCCAGTCCTCACCATCTCTCACACAATGCACATTGTTGTAATCTATTTAGCAAGCAAAGAATATCAAAAAAGTTGATTGGTTGACATCAAGCTGGGGTAATGATCTAAAAATGTTGCAATTCTTTTAGCCAATCAACAATCTTTCTTTTTAGAACTTGAATGTGTAGCTAGAAAGAAGTTTTGACCAAAAAGGATAATTTAGTAAGAAATCTGGTAGCAATTGAGACAATGTAATTATTGTATCAAATACAAGTTACTGACATTTGTCTTGTGAAAATTTAAAAAATATCCGCTGGCATCTTTACCTTGGTGCGACAATGTATCAATAAAGCTACATAGTCCTGAAAATATGGATGATCTGTTTTTTTTTGTTACTGTAGGATTCAATTTGTCAGTGCGTGATAGGCTATACATGGCAGCCAGTATTAATTGTGGAGGAAAAACCCCCGGAAAGAACCTCCGACTCACGAGAAGTTACAGGCAAGCTTTCTCACATACCCACATTGGCCGAATTTGAGACTCAATCCCATGCAGACTGAGGTTAGATGGCAGTGATCCATAGTGGTGAGCGCTTTAGACCACTCAGCCATATGGGTGATCCTGGGCAAGTGTAACAATGACTAACCAGACAAAAATCATCAAAAGTTGATATTCTCTTTATCCCAACTTCTCCAGTAACTTACTCTTAAAAGATGTGTGATAGCTCATTGAAAATGAAAATTATGACACGTACATAACTTAAACATTTCACTGCAAACGTGACTACCATTAACTAATCGTGGGATATATGTGCAACTGCAATGTCTGGAATAATAGAAGGAGCCATGTATTAGAACATCATTTTCATGGGTTTTACCCATTATAGTGTCATAATTGAATTAGGTACCTGTGGCATTGACTCATTTTTATATCAAACTTGTAGAAGGTGTGTGTTTTTAATAAAGCATAAACAGCATAGTGAAGAAGTGTAATGTGCTAAGTATAATGATGTTAGGTACTATTGCAACTCCCAATTTTGTTTCTCCTGTGCACTTGTTATGTGAGTATGTAACTTAAGTAATGACCAGGACATCTTAGATCTGCCTGATCATTATATGATACAAAATCCTGGTTTATCACTAGTTACATGGCAAGTCTCCTCCAATGCTTTCTACATTCTTATCTGAAAAAAATCACCTTATATATATATATATATATATATATATATATATATATATATATATATATATATATATATATATATAGTTTTGCATCGAATGCAATGCTTGCAATAATATCTACCCAAGTAATCACATTTTGATTGATTTTATTGTCTTTATTATTATTATTATTATTATTATTATTTAGTCCTCGTCAATTATCCTGACACACAACTATTTTAAAACATTACCTTCAAAAACTCCTTACACAACTCTATTTGATATAATTTCTGGTGTTGATCTCTAAGCCACACTTTGTCTCGTTCTTTGTCCACAACTTAGAATTAGGTTAAAACATGCTACTTTGTTTGTTATGTGATGGACAAACGAACCCACTCATCTCTTTTTCTTGCTTTTGTTGATTTTGTGCTAGGTGTTTGTTTTGTATATGGTTTTTACTTCCTTCCTTAAAAAGGAGCTTGCTTAGTCAAAAAAGTTGGAAAACCATTTTGAATTTGTGCTGTTCTCAATGTATGTGTCAATATGAGTGCATGTCTATGTGTAATCCTTCTGTAGTAATTATACTTACTCTAGATCATTCACAAGACGACCTCCACATCTACAACCACATGCCTGAAAAATTAAAAACATTTTGCAAATAAATCTGTAACTTTTAAACTGCTAAAATGTTCTACAGTTTTCATTACAATGCTCCTGACAAATTCTATTGTTTTCGCTATATGTCGGAAGTGGGAGGTTGCTGGTTCAAACCCTGGCTGAGTCATACCAAAGAATCATTTTAAAAAATGGTACAAGCAGCTGCAGCACTAGATGCTCTGCATTAAGAGGTTAGCATTGGGACTGGTCAGCATTAAGAGGTTAGCATTGGGACTGGTCAGCATTAAGAAGTTAGCATTGGGACTGGTCAGCATTAAGAGGTTAGCATTGGGACTGGTCAGCATTAAGAGGTTAGCATTGGGACTGGTCAGCCTGGTGTCTGGATAGTGTGACTGGGTGGGACATGATGTTACTTGTCTTTGGCATTGATGTCCCAATGCCAGACATCACTATAAATGGACGCATTGCAGACATCATAGCGATATGACTGATTTTTTTTAAAAAAAAGCTATGTTAAAAATCCAAATCACACACACAAAGACTAAAATACACAGTAGCTTATTTTGGTACAGTTAGATTCATAATCCATCAGTCTAACACCTGCACAGGTCAACCTAGGTTGGTTGTCTCTGTGTGGCCATAGGAAAGGCACATAACTCCAATTTCCTCAGCATGACATACATGTAGCCAATGGTGTTTTAAATGTGCCATAAAAACCACACACAAAAACAAGCAGTCTTCATTTTTTTTCATGAGTCTGTCCTCAAGTTTCTATGATTTTTATTATACTGGGAGATATTTAAAATTATTAAATTATTACTCTATAGTCTTAAAATAATTAATAGAAAAAAGTGAGAAGCAAGAAACTTTGTAAAATTTAACAAATATTTTATTTCCCAAGAATAAAAGTGAAAATAAAAAACAAGAAACTTATGGTGTTGCAAATTTAATCCCAAATAATCCCATAATTACTGATTCAAATCCCAATGATTAAAATTCTAAATAAACTTCAGAAGAAATCCAATGCTGAAGGTGTTAATATGCCTGTGATGGTCTGTGTAGTAATGATGTACCAATAGTCTTTTGTTGGATCACATAATATAATCCAATACTATATCCTTATTTGAAATTCCACAATAAAATGAAATCACAATTTCCAAGAAAGTTATTTTTGGAAGAACACTGTATTTCCAGTGAATTAATATTCTGAATAAATAAAATTCCAGCCCAAATGAATTACTGGACAAGTTCTGATAATATCTTAAAGCATGAATTATTAATTAGTAAATATACATTATTTATATTTTGAACCATGACATAAACAGAGACCACTAATAAGGGTGAAAAGTGCATTGTTACAGAAGGATCTTAATTACAATTAAAAAGTCCTTTACCTAATCCTGATAAACCATGTGACAATCATCACATAGTCTAGCTATGAAAACCTAATGTAAAGTTTCATCTTAACGCTGGGTAATATGTTTAAGAACTCCATGAACTGGGTTCATTTTTGTTTTATCACTTACACTAAATTTATTTCACTTGTCGAATATAGTCTTGTTGGGAAACATCTTACAGTTTTCCTCATTTATATTTACTGTAGACCACTCAGCTCAAGTTAATGAAATTCACTCTGAAGAAGAAGTTTATTAAATTTGTCACTGATTTTGGACAATGTGCTACTAGAATCAATTTTACATTATCCATAGGATATCATTAAAAAAAGTATTTAATAAATACCTAACAAACAATGCAAATGAAATAAACATTATTATTATTATTATTAGTAGTAGTAGTAGTAGTAGTAGTATAATTATTACTATTATTGTTATTAGTAATAGTAGTATACATAGCAGTAGTAGCAGTATAATCATGATCATACAAATGCACAAAAAAACCTCTTGATGATCTTTCACCTTCAAGGTCTAAAATGACACATGAAATTCTTGATGTGTCACACAACACATTTTTCAAGCACTGCTTTTACATCTTATGACAAATGACTTCCTGGTTCCTTATTTTATAATGGATTTTGCTGTAATTATCCAAATACTTGAACCACATATACTTCCTTAAAAGATGGATCCAGCTGCAAACTGTACAGAGCCAAATCTACTATTTCATAATGTATCAACATGTCTGGGTCTATTCAGTCTGTCAGGAGTAATCAGTAAAACAAACAATGTAGATCCTAATCTGCTGGAACATCAAAAAAAATACCCCATCTAGAATCTATGTTGTTGGACCATATACAAGATTATGTATGGTACATATATCTAAATATAATATACAACTAAATTAATATTCTGTAATTTCATATTTTACAAAAATATTTTTCATTGCAATAAACAGAATTGTTCATCTAATTCCAAATGAAATCTCAGTCTTGCTGAATAATGTAAATCTTCTGTTTATCATGACTCATGAAAGACAGTATTCAACTCATTTCAGATTTTGTTATATTAAAATGAGCCCTTCTTGAAGATTCTCTAGGTCTGCTTAGGGTATAGAAAAGTCAAATAGTAAAATTACCATATTTATCCATTTATATGTGCTGAATATGCATGTCATCACATAATGATCTAAGGAAACAGGGTTAGGATATCTGTTTGAAGTCATAAATCAAATGAACTGACCAACTTTGATCTGCCAGAGCACTAGTACGCAATTAAATCTCAAACTTATGCACTGTTTGCAGCTACATGTATACCACATCTGGGTAAATATGGTAATGGGTCTACCAGTAGTATAAAAAGCTGCAAATGAAACATGTAGACTGGTTCTGACACACAGAGTAATGTACTTTTGTATATATGCATATGTGTTTGTTGCGTAAACTTAACAATTTGTGACAGAATTTGTTTCAAATATTTTCCTATGTCATGACTCATGACCAGGTTCACTAAATTTTTATGAATCTTGCTGGACATTTTTTCCAAGAAATTAACACAGCAGTGACATATTTGTTAAAATATATAGCACTGACTCAATGGGCATATCCAGTCAAGTCCAATGGTAGTTTTATTTTAATACATCAACCCCTGCTGGCGCCAAGCTCTGTAGTGTCATGGTCATGTACAATACACTAGAGACATTTAGCTCTAAAAGTATACCAAATAATCTGGTTGTTTTAGCTGCATTACAAAATACAGAGAGAAAAACCTTTTAAAAAAATTACCCATGTTATTTTTCCACCCAAAATTTGCATGTGGTCGGAATCCGATTTTGTGCCCAGATTTCAGACTGTTTGGTTTCATATCTAAGTCAGACCAGTCTGAACTGCAGACAGGTGAACCGTGCAAAAAGTAGAATAAGGTGGGCATTTGGAATAAAAAGTGGTCTCAATACAAAAAAGACAGGATCCGTTAAGCAAAAAAAGAAAGACTCCAAATTTTACCCATCTACTCATGCATGAGCAAAATAACCAATGGAAAACAATGTTTCTGACACAACCAGGCATTAGACTAATGAAAAATGACTTGGAAATCGATGTATTAGGATGAATTCAGAAATAGCTGCCAAAAAGTGTTTCCTACTTGCAATTCATGCAAAAACAACAAAAACCTCCAGGAGTTAATGTGTTCCCAAGAACTCCATTGAAATCTTTACTGAATGTTAAACCGGACATGAAAATTATTGGACCAACTAAAATGCTGCATTACTGGAGTAACATTTCTCACTATTAATGTTGAGTAAAGTTTTATTATGTAGGGACTAGGTCTGCAAACAAGTGTGGGATGATTAGAGTAAGGCTAGTTGTTGTTACAAGTATCTCTATTCCTTTCTAATTAATGACCCTTACTTTTAGGATAGATATTCAACAAAAAGCTCTGCATAAAAATATATACCAACCTATAAATGTCTAATTGATTTTGGAATTGATTTGACACTTTAGTGACTTAGCTATGTCAAAATACAAATTTATAACAAAAAAGTGAAAAAACATTTCAGAGGCAATTACCATTTATATTAGTGCTTTACTTTTGGACTAGAGTAAACCAATCATAAACTGACATCTTTGGGAAGTTAGAATAGTGACATTTAATGACAAAAAAAACTTCATACATACAGTGTACCAATATCCCAGAGAGTTTAATTTTTTACTCCATTTTTTTGCTTACAGTGTTTGTGATTACAATAAGGGTCATGTGTTTGTGGCAAAAGATAATTTATATTGTACAAAGATGAACAAGTCAGTTACTTGTGCCAACAGAAATAAACTTTAAATTCAAACTTGAATAAAATTAAATATTTTTCAGCAGGGTTTTCTCCAGACCTTATTTGGGGCTAAAGGTTGCTCCTGCTCCCAATTATAAAACCTTCCCATTGTCTTTTAATCTGAATGAAAAAAAAAGCAAACTTTTAAATAAATGTTTCTCCAAGAATAATCATGATGTTAGGAAGCTCACAAATCAAGCCCTATTAAAAGACAAAAATCCTCTTTTCCTATCATTATCAATAGACAAAGGCTAATAACTCTTGCCCATTACTTCCTATTGGCACTGCCAAGTGTCGCTAGTTTTAGCTGAGATACTAACAAGGATGCTTGCATGTGGGGTTGGGGGTTGTGAGAGTTTTTAAGTAAACATAATTTAATTGAAAATTTGCTTTTTCCTTCAAATAAATTCCCCAATCATATTATGTCAGGAGAATAAGTAATAGGAGGAGGGGATGACAGAGTACACTGAGTGTACATACAACCCACTTTTGCAACAAGGGCTTGAGAGGTGATATCTAATGTTCTTTGTCACACTGGAATGAAAAGGTGTTTGTCAGTGCCACAACTTGTCTGTGTGTTTCAGGTAGTACTTGAGTGTGAACAGGATCTTGCATGGCTGCTGCTGTTCTGAACCTATCTATGGAAGACAGTGACCAAGAAATTCATTGATTACCAACAGATGGTAACCTGTTTTGGGCTATGAAGTCTGGTTGTATCAAGAGAACCACTAAACCCTCCAATCAAAACTGAAGAGAGATAAGGTCAACATAAAGGGCATGCAGCTTGCCTACCCTGCATGCAAAAGCTAAAACTATCCATAACCATGACTTGTACCGGTATGATAGTGGCTTTAGTGAAGTGTGGGTTAGAAAAGATTCTGGAAGATGTCATCCAGGTATGCTGCTGTCATTATAGATCAGAAAAGATTCTGGAGATCAGAACTGAGTAGTGATGTAATCTATAATCATGGTAAAAGTTCAAGGGCTGATGTTGAGGCCAAAAGAAAAACTTTGAACTGACCAAATGTGTCATGATCTTCTGTCATGCTCATGGGGTCTACTTGCAGTTCTGGAGAAGGTATACCAGGTGGCATAAAGAATCAATTCCATCTCTATAGTAACTTCACTACTCTCCTTTGTGGACAAGCACTGAACATATTCAAGTCAAACACTGCTGGCTGCTTTGCCTGGTAAATGGCTAGCCCAATGAGTCAATATCACCAACAAAGAACCTAAGACTGTCTTCCTTCAATTATTTTATTTTTCCTTCCCTTGAATGCCATAAATACAGTAGCCCAGACTTCCTCTGATGATGTAATTACAGACACTGCATATCACAGACAGTGTATACTTAGTATTAATAAAAAAAATGATAGACTTCCATATTCTGAAGTTGTATAAATATCATCTAAATGACATTTTGCAGAAACAACACAAAAAAGTAACCAAATCATAAATTAGCAATTCATCAAGTTACTAATGCTAATTTAAATATATTCCCAATGCTAATGATGGAATCAAAAAAGTTACTGTTGCATTAAAAACTTATAAATTATGATTTGAACTAATACATTTCTTCAAGTATTTAGTTGACTTTTGTACTGAAACTACAAAGGTCGAGAAAAACAGAGCATAAATTAGCAATGCAGCAAGTTAAAATCTCATTAAAAACAATTCCATTACAAACAGAGCAAGCAAATAAATCAAAGTTGCACTAATTTATAATGACCCTGCAGAGTTGAATGATACATAACATGTTTTGATGTGGTCTGAAAAGGACAAAGTCCCTAAAGGTAACAAAATCACTCAAATTTGGCACAAATTATAATCAGATTGTATACAACCTGTAGGAAAATGATTAATCTATAAAATAAATAGGAAAGGAACATTGAATGAGCCAATTAGAGCATAAAAATGGCTTGGATTATCAGAGGATACATTGGATAATGTCACCCTAGGGGTGCACAACTGGGAGTAAAAGATCTCCTTGGCATCAAAACTGGGGGTCAGACTGAGTAAAAACAAATTTTGGTGACAAAACATGGGATCAAATTAAAAATTTGGGGGTCGCTGAAGCACAAATGAGGGTAAAAGGAAACACTGGATGATGTTATCCTGTACAGCAATGAAGATAAAAACTAACAACACCTGGCGGTGGTAAGGAAGGCAGGGGGCAGTATTGGGCAAGACATTTTTTGTCTTTTTTAATAGTATGGTTGGATTCATGAGGAGTATTGGGCAAGACAATTTTTGTCTTTTTCACTAGTAGGGTTGGATTCATGAGGTTGCAGGCTAATATTCCTAATGCAATGTGACTGGGGAATGTATTCGAAGAAGAAATTTCCAATCAGAACAACAACTGAATTTTCAGATTTGCTTTAAAAAAATGAATCATACATCCTCAACCAAAACAGTAAGATATACCAGTAAATTGTATTGCAAACTAATGCATTTTGTTTTGCATTTATCCATGGAGCAAACCCAGTTTCAAAGATATCTTGCTGTTTATCAGGAACATTGATGGCTTTAACATTTTCATTCAAAGCAATGAAGTGTGAGTTTCTGTTTCTTTTTCTCAATACATCATTTCAAATAAACAGGGTATTTCTCTTCATGTACTTTACCTTTGTAAATCAGCCTAGCCAGGTAAATGGGTCACTGAAACAATGCTCAAAGGCACAGCCAACACAAAGTGACTTAAGCTATTGTCAGCAGTTAAATAATCCGGAATGCTGGGGTAAATGGGTCACTGAAACAATGCTCAAAGGCACAGCCAACACAAAATGACTTAAGCTATTGTCAGCAGTTAAATAATCCTGAATGCTGGTTGTATATCATTGACCACCTTTATCTTATAATCACTTCCTAGATGTTTAACCCCGTTAACTATCTAGTAATGATAGTAGTTCCCAACCATTAAGTGTGAAGCTATGGGAATCACAACTGTTTACTGTTTATACAGGCCATCAGTGATAGGCATCTATTCCATGTCAAAGAAGGTTCTCTCTTCTTTATTTGTAAGATTTACTGTAAATTTCGGGGTTTTTAAAACACAAATATGTTTGGGGGTTAGGAGCAGAGTTTTTTAATTATATGATACATTGTTATCTGAACATCACATTTTAGGCAGGAATTGTGCCTCATTTTGAAATACAAGATGTTACAGTATAACTGACGTGAATTATTTAAAGTAAGAAAAGGTATGGCACAGTGTCCTTTATATAAGAAAGTCTGAGCAAGAAACACATTTCAAAACATGAGCATCTGCCCCCCCCCCCATTAAATGGCCTCTCCCTAATAAAGTCTTGACTTCAGTGGATGTTCTGCAAGATCAAAGCAGTGGTTATTGTAAACACTGTTATAAAATATTAACATCAAAAGAGTAAACAAACGCTGACGTTGATAAACAAAACTTACTAGCCATTCAGACTAATAACATTATGATGGTTACAAGTCCGACAGGAAATCTACTAGTCTCGGGCTAGCGGACTACTACTAATTTCAAGCCTTGCTATTATAAATGATCTGATTTACGTTTTCTTCAAACACAAAGATTATATTAAATTGACATAAATGCTTCATTCCTCTCAGCACCAAAGCACTTCACATATGAATAGGTCACAGGAAACAGAGGGCAGGGACTTAGAATTGTAACTAGGAAAAGCTCTTTTGCATGTGTCAATTTTGAGCCTTTCTGAGCTATAATTGTCCTACTTATTATGCTTGAATGACTGAGCTATAACTGTCCTACTTATTATGCTTGAATGACTGAGCTATAACTTTCCTACTTATTATGCTTGAATGACTGAGCTATAACTGTCCTACTTATTATGCTTGAATGACTGAGCTATAACTTTCCTACTTATTATGCTTGAATGACTGAGCTATAACTTTCCTACTTATTATGCTTGAATGACTGAGCTATAACTTTCCTACTTATTATGCTTGAATGACTGAGCTATAACTGTCCTACTTATTATGCTTGAATGACTGAGCTATAACTTTCCTACTTATTATGCTTGAATGATTGAGATATCACTTCCCTACTTATTATGCTTGAATGATTGAGATATCACTTCCCTACTTGTTATGCTTGAATGATTGAGATATCACTTCCCTACTTGTTATGCTTGAATGACTAAGCTATCACTTCACTACTTTTTTATGCTTGAATGAATGAGCTATCACTTCCCTAATTATTATGCTTGAATGACAGCTATCACATCCCTAATTGGTACCAGATTGAGGTGCCTTAATATCATCATAATATTTCGTCTGGTGAACAAATCAAGTAAACAGCGCAAGCCTACTTAAATCATGTATAAAACCTGTCAAGTCTCATTATATGGTACCTACATCTACATGTACAACATTTACATGCCACCTACATTGTATATTTATGTCACCTACATTTAGTAATTTAGTATGGAATAAACCTCATGATTATGGAATAATCTGCTCAAAATCATATTTCATCAAAAAAAACTACTTTGATTCACTACAATCATTTCCCTAGATCTTTTACGGTACAAACATCATGATAATGGAGAAAACATCTTTTTAATCATCGCTTTATTCCATGCAAGAAATTTACATTGAACATTCATTACAGTGATTTCTAACTCTACAGACTGCAATATACATGATTCCATTTCATTTAATATTTCCATTAAGGCTTTCATTCCATAATTTCCAAGCATTTGTGTGATTCAGATCATGACCAGATTAAATGTCCTGTAATATATATATATATATATATATATATATATATATATATATATATATATATATATATATATATATATATATATATATATATATCTAGGTTTAAGCAATTCATATTAACTGCTTATCTAATAAAAAAAATACATCTGTAAGAAGTCTGAATAAATGTTGTTCCATTTTACAAAGAGCACAGACAGCTACCAAACTTTACAAATCTTTGGATTAAACAACAGGCTAATGAGGTGTGAAAATGATGCACAGAATTCCTATTATAAACATATACAGGTAATGTGGTCCCATTAAATAAATAAGGCACTTACCTGACACGCTAGCATCTCTGTCAGTCTTCTATCTGAAACAACATCAGAATTCTGCCTCCTGTGCATTGTGATGATTCTTTGCATCATTTGACCATACCATTCTATCTCTCAATGTCACCAAGCCTAAAAAAGAACATCTTATATATATATATATATATATATATATATATATATATATATATATAAGAAAGGAGACAAATATTTTCCTGACATTCAAAATCAGTATTATACATAAATATATCACAAAGCAATCAATGTAAATTAACACCCTATTATGAAAAAAACACGTCTTCCACAATTCTGGACAATCAGAATGACCAACCTTTGACAGTCTGAGAAATTTACATACAAGTTAGTGCACAAATGAATTACAGGATTTACATCAACTCCAATCCTAACTCTTTACCATTTATACATGATTCCGCTTCAAAGATGTCTGAAAGCACAACATGAAAACCCTGGACATCAATATCAACATTTTGAAGAGCTTGCCCTAGACAAGCCCAACTGGCTACACTTGCTAGCTGATGAAAAGCTATCTTGGAAGAAGAAGCAGCTCCAACACACACCAGACTCAACTTTCAAGTGCAGCATATGCAGCAAGGACTGCCACTCCCGTGTTGGGCAACATTGCCACTACAGACACTGCACAACCACCAGCCAGGACATCTCTCATGGGCGCACTTCCATCGTCTCTTGAGACTAACGGATGCCAACAATATATCTTATGTTGTAGGACTTATCAGGAACCATGATGAACTTCACAATAATTTTGATGTTTCATTTATTTTTTTCTTCCTTCCTTCCAACTCTGAAAAGTGGCTCATCATGCTGTGCATTTAAAACAAGGCTGAAGCGTAGATCTTAAATTATAGGATTATACTGGTTAGAGACCAATTCTCGCCACACACCAATTGTCGCTATAGTAATAATAACTCATGACCACATGCAAAGTTTTGGTTTCTCTTTAGAAAATTAAATTGATTTAAGCTGACAAGGCCAAGTGAAAGTAAGCATTAGATAAGTTGATTACGGTAAGTAAAGAAAATAAGTAAGATCCCCACTTTATCCCCTTACGCCTCCATTTAGTGAGGTGGGGAGTCATGTGGTTCAATTAGCATACATAGGTCAACAAGAAATATGACATAAAGTCATACCTTGATGTAGGCCCCTACTTTTATAGCAAATGCTGTAAATGAGAATTATGACATTTCTGCAATAAAGCATCCTCAATTAAGCGTTATACTTTTTCCATACTTTGTCCAAAAATACAACATAAAGCATGGACACAGCATTGATCTCTAATTTATTATCAGATATTGTTAACACAATTCCACTAGCATTCATGGTGACTCCAGACTCCAAATTGTACTTGCAAAAAAAAAAAAAGGTCATTGGCCAATGGCCAGAGAGAATCAATTATTTTATTTCTCCCAATATGGGGAAACAACTATTTTAGAAAATATTACACTGAAAAACAATTGTTATCCTTATATAGAAATGTACACACCATTACTATCATAACGAAAGCAACTATCAATTATTCCAGGCCATATCAATTAATTTCTAAACTAGTAAAATTAAACACAGTAAAACCTGTCTTGAGAGACCACCTGTCTTGAGAGACAATTATCTTTTGGCAGAAGGGGTGGTCTTTCAAGACAGGTTCTACTGTACTTGCTTTTTTGGGGACATTTAAAAAATAATCAACATCCTAATTGAAACTTAATATATGTTTTATTTATCTTTGATTTGGTTATCAAAAATGTATATGAAACAACTATATTAAAAAAACAACTAGTCAGCTAACAAATAATTCTTAATATACATTTTAAGGCATGTAGGTGTTTTCCACTGCATATTTTTTTAATTGGATTTTACTTTAAGATGTATTACATTTTTGTGCATCAATTATACTTCATTGTCACAATTTTATTAATTCATGAGAAAGAGAAGAAGAAAAAAAATTCTCAAATAAATCAACACAAGCAACATGAAAACTGTCAAGAAAACTAACATATTTCTGATGAATGTTACCTACAACAATAAAGACAAGAAATAAATGACTCATTTTTTTTAGCAATGCCAAAGAGGTATAGAGCCGAAGAACTTCAATCTGCTGTGTCATCAGTAAAGCAGAAAAGGCTCACAATTTTACAAGCATCAAGGGAATTCCATGTCCCAAGAAAAACTGTAGAAGACCATGTTGAGGGCAAGGTACAAGAAGAGGCCCCTGCACATGTTAACAACAGATGAAGACTCCTCCATGGTCAATTATATGATGCATTAGGCACAACATTGTTTTCCACTAACCAGAAAAATTACAGGCAATATGTAATTACCACCATAAAGTAAAATGGGCACTGTTGCTCATATTAAAACTTAACATTTCTCTCCAAGTTATTGTATAAATATTGATTTATCATTAAGACAATAGGCATGGGTGTATATGGTAGTTATTTAGTTTAAAGGATTTTTAGTGGTCAGATATGGTAATATTAAAAACTAATACTACCTAGTTCACATCTGATACTGATAAAGATTCTGACCCAAAGGAGTTGGAGTCTGTGTGTGTTTGTCATCATTGTTGTTTTGACAAACTATTGCCCTGGTTTGTGTAAAACTACCAATTTGTTATCTGTAAAGGAAAGTCGTCTTGAGCCCTAGCTTGGGTGTACATTAAAAATTGGCTGGAAATCAACCTTTGTGTTGGATGTTATTGTTTGCAACTTTTGCACCATGTAACTGGTGCCATTCTCTATTTAACATGAATGGATGCCCCAGCGATAACTTAAGTTAAACTTTGTAAAGAGACATCCTGAACTATCAAATAAACATGCTGAGCCACAAGACCAAGTCAGGAACAGGATGCCAAACATGTATGTGATGTATCAATACTTTACTGTTCTTGAAGACACACTACACAAATTAGGATTAGACAACAAACCATAACAGATTTGTAATTACGACAAAACAGGATTTAGTGGAAAAGAAAAAAGGAGTCAGAAAGTTATTGATATCAAAGGTCAACATAGTTACCAACAATCTGTCACATCATCCAGTCACATAACTGCACCTTTATGTATATCTGCAAGTGGAAAAATTCTTCCAGCCGTTCTGATTTTTGAAAGATGTTTACACCATTTCGCTTATAAATATATTCCAGGTTCCTGGTTATCTGGATACTCTGCTAATGGTATATGGATGGAACTCTCTTCACTCATTGATTTAAGAATATTTCTTTTAACGTTATTGTGGATCAGCAAGACCAGTGCTACTTATCATGGACAAAACATGACAGCCACAAAAGACTAGATGTCATCAAGATTACACGAGATAATCAATTTGAATAATTGGAGTTGCCACCATACATAACCCAGATTGTACAGCCACTGGATGTGCAAATCATTGGTCCAATGAAAGCAAAATTCACCTCAATTGCAGTTACCCTTGGTTACATTAAATAGAATCAAATATCAAATAAAGCTTAAGTTTCCAACAGTATGTCTTATGCTCTTGATTAGTTTTCCACTCATCAGGTCAAAAACACCTTTAAAAGAAAACTGGTATTCACCCATAGAATCCAGACACTAATGACAAGACACAGCTTGTCAATAACCATTTGAAAATGGTGATTTGTCAGACGATTTCATCATGTGAACCATCCACATCTGCAAAACCATCATCTGATGAAAAATTACAGGCATCAAAATCAGTCTGTCTAACCTGTGGTAGTTACCCTGGAGTAAATCATTTGGTAGCAGAAGGCCTTATACCTAAACACTTACCTAACATTTTCCCTGCAGTTAAACTGCAAGTTAGAAGAGCAAAACTGGTGTTCCAGTCAAGAGTACTAACCTGTGATGAATTTTACAGGAAGTTAGAGGAAAAGGCAACAGAGGACAAGAAAAGGCAAGAACTGAAAGAAGGACACATGAAGGACAGATAAGAGAAGAAAGCACAGCTGGATGGAAGAGAATAACAAGAAGAATAAATCAAGAAAATGTTTGGAAGGAAAGAATAAAAAATCTAGCTCAGATTTAGATATATGTTTGGTGTGTGTAAGCCTTATGATCCACCAGTGGAAGAGTCTGATGATGAGAATGTTGAAGATGAGGCAAAGGATATATTATGGGTTCAATGTGACAAGTGTCCACAGTTGTACCACCAGTTCTGTAATGGAATATATGCTAATGAAGAGGGTAACCTTGGCAAAGATGACACAAAATTCATATGCAGTCTGTCTGAACAATAAAGAATAGTTATAATTATAGTGTTAATAAATAAATCAGTAATTGTCTTTTATGCTACAATAATGACAATTTAAAATAATTTCTTTAATGTTGTATGGCTTTTGTATTTTTTTCCCCAAAAAAAGATGATTCAGAATTCATCAGTATCTTGTGCCTGAACAATTAAAATTAGTTTTATTAGTGACAATAAAAAATCTGTAATAAATTATTAATGAAACAATAAGGACAATTTTTACTCATTAGTTTACTGGTGTTAAACATTTTCTCCAAATTATTAGGCTTTTGTAAAATAATTTTATTTGACTCATGTTTTTAAATTTAATTGTGTATTTACTTTCATGGTTCCTATGTCAATATTTATTGTAATGATTTATAATTACACAGCCAGCTACTTACAAACAAAATGGTGTAAAAATAATTACAAGACTACTTACCTCACTGTTCACTGCAATTATAATAGACGAAATCTCGGCAGAAAAAAACATGCATGTTTCAGATGTAATACGTGAAATTAAATATCTCGACTCCTTAAACAACATTATGTTGAAATATTTATTAAAAATGCAGAGAGATAGGCATTATTGTAACCATTACATGTCACACAATGTTTAAAAAACATCCCGTTTTTCAACCGGTGAATATGTAAAATTACATGTATTCCTATCATAATTTGTAACAGGTAAAGAATATTAAATTTAATTACAAAGCAACACAAATTTAAAAATAATTAATCAGAAATAACTATATTTTAATTTCTTGAAAGAGAAAATATAGTTTAATAACCATGTGTGAGTAGATCATTAATTTTCAACATGTGGCAACAATTGTTACTAACTTTCCCGTAAAGTTCACCACCAACACCGCTGTAAGTAACGGTACCCTCGTAACCGTTCATGTTGCTGATTTCACATTTAACACGACGATAAAACATATTGTTAAAGGCCCTGCTTTTATATAGTATACTGTCGCAGGACAAGTTCACGTCGGTAGTGCATGATTAAAAATAATCAGGAAAAGGTGGCCAGAATTGGTCTCCAACCAGTAACTTTTTATGTTCAAGAATAAGATAGCAAACGAAATGCGAATTCACTTGATCAGGTTGCTGCAATACAACAAATGGCTGTTAACATAATATAGTTAAAACTTATCGACAACAGTAAAATTGTTGTCTAAAGAATAATTATTCAGATACCTGTGATTGAATTTACCTACAGAGTTTTCATGTCAATCGCTCAAAGAAAGCAAGAACCTGTCAATCGTGTCAATCGTGTCGTGTAATTTGTTTCCAAGATGCTTGGATACGTTCGAGAGACGCAGATTACAGACTGGTTACAATGTTTCTCAGAGTAAGGGACTAGTTCCGTACCGTACCTTTGACATGGAGATGGTATCACGGTACCAATTGTTTTTCCATAGACCTCAATGCTAATATTTGGAGAGATAACTATATTTTCTATCCTAATTCTATCCTAATTTAGCGTGCATCTCACACACTGTTATAGAGAACAATGTTAGATTGTCAATTTGACGATGACAAAACCAGGTACTCCATTGCATTTAAGGGAGATAACTCTGCTGGAAGTAGACAGGGGTATGAGTTATCTAGTCACAATATACTTATTTTCAGTCATGTCTATGACATTTTCAAAAAATCATAAAAAATACAAAATATGATCTATATAGGAATTAACATAAATTCACATGTTGCCAAGAGGCTAAACTATTTTTTAAGCCTAACAGAAAGTACAACTCTTACATAATCCACCAATCATAGCTTGTGTTGTTCTTTATTACTGCCTGCAATGGACCCTACACCTTAAGCACCTCCCACCTGGACTTGCGCAATTGGTACCGTTATACCTATAGCAAACCTTGATTTTTCCAATAATCTGTGAAATAGCTTGGGACTATATAAGTAACAAATGTACCTAGTCTCGCTTGTCAAAAACAATTTTATGAGGTACTAAGCTATGTTTTATATGATTGTGTATAGAAATGTTATTCAGCTGTTTTAACTCTTGCTTTCATATCTTTGCTTCACTATCAAACTCATCTTTTGAAAAAAATGAATTCTTTTAACTATGAGTTGTGTTTTATTCATATTAGCACTTATCATACTTCACTTTGGTGATATGGGATAAATCACATTATGTCATATTATGTAATAGTAAGGTCAAAGGTCAATGCACTAGTTAGCATGTACCAGTTCTACTCTTAAAGAGACATTTTGATATAAAGTAAAGGACTTATATTTGTTTCACAAACACAGAAAGTAACAGCAGGGACAGGTGGACATGACCTAATCTTTAAAACAGTCTAGGCTATCAACAACTTTCACTGCCTCTAAATGAATGAGGTCACTAACCCCAGTCCTTTCACACAGTTCAGCCTCCCAAATCCCTTCTGTAACATAAACAATAAACTTTCCTCCCTTAAATAGCAACTAATATTCATGTAATGAACCATTCTGTGATCACATCTTGTATAATACAACTTATAAGCACTTTTGGTTTAGAATTTTGAATACTTTGGGGAATAAAGAACAGAAAATGCCAAGAAAAAGTAATAAGTCTAGCACTTCCAAGGGAGTAAAAAACAGGAGGAGAGTCTGTTTCCAAAAGGAATGTGTACCTTTCAATAAAGGAATCAGATTTGAAAACAACAATGTACAGAAATCAGAATAGAAAGTTTATTAGACTCACACGGGATCAGTATGTGGAGGCTATGCCGACGAATAAGAGTGACAATGCATTGGCACCAGTACTGCTGCGGCCCTTAGTTTCATCAAAACTGCAGGTGGAACAGTCTGCATATCCATCTGAAATAAAAGGGTAAATAATTTAATGCATACAGACACATGCAATTTATACTGGTTCCACACAATAAGTTAATATTAATTGGCTTTGATTAAACCAGTGAAAGAATAATTGTTTATAAAAAGACAACACACAAACAGTAAGCTTTGCTCTGACAAATTATGAAAGCAATTCTACAGTAATTTGCATAATTATCCAGTGATTTAGTTAATATTGTATTATTAATCTTCTCATTATTGACAGAAAAAGTACTGAAAATGTCACTTTTTATTTCTTGAAAAGATTTGTTCCATGAAGGGAGATAACTTAGTGAGATACCTACACATGTGTAATAATTTTCTTTCCATGTCTTAATTCTCCATATAATAAAACTCAGTTCACTTAAATGTGATTTAAATTATATGCATTACATCAAAGAAAAAAAACAACAATATCAGAATGTGAGTGCTTACATAATCAGAGATCTATACATACATGTATATAAGTATTGTAGAGTGCCTGACAGTAGTTATTTTATTATTTGGCAGAGATGAGGAGTCCTCTACAAATCGGATAATAAATGTCCACCAGAATGAATTATTGTGGAATGCTGTATTCCGAGAACATACACAAGTATCCCCAACGTGTTTGGGTTTTCTGAAATGGGACCAGCACTCTGAGAAGCAATGGGGCCATGGTTGGAGGGAACGGGCAATTTGTAACAAATGTAGTTACAAATCAAAGATGTTTAATCTATTTGAAGAAATTGAAAAAAAAAGTTCTGGACGCAAAGCAGCCAATATAAACAGAGGGCTACAAGTTGGGTTGACACAAGTGTCAATGGGAAATGCTGGCCTAAGGAAATTACTCTTGTCTGCCAGCATCCCTGCCCCTTCCACAAAGGGGATGCAAAAGGTTTCAAACAAAATTTGTAAAGAAATCATAAAAGAAAATATTTTGGATATGAGATGTCGGAGACAAAAGCTAAGAGAAATTAATATTGCAAGGGGAAATCCACCTGATATCATTGATGTACAAGGAGATGGTTCATATAACAATCCTTTGTATTCTGGTGTTGGAAAAACTCCATTTCAGCCAGCAACACAAGTCTGCTACATACAGGCTGAAAATGTTACATCAAAGAATGACATTATTGCCCTAACAACTAAAAATAAATTGTGTTCTCATCGCATACAACACCAATCAGATGAATTTAATATGACAAACAAAACCTGTGATTGTACTGCAAATATCAGTATGGAAACTAATATTGGTGATGAGGAAACTTGGGCCTCAGAATGTCTTCTTAACCTAAAAGAAGACAATTTTGAAGTGCGAAACATAAAAACTGATCCAGATACAAGCAGCTATAGGGCTGCAGTCAACCTATACAGTCAGGGGATCACTCAGATTATCCCTAAAAACTTTATCGACACCAGACATTTCTCTGAAAACCACAGGAAATATATAAAAAGGTGCCCAAATTTGGTTCACATGATGCCAGGAATGACCAAAGCTGCTAGATAGAAAATGTGTGACAGGTTTGCCATTGACTTGAGTCAGAGGTGTCAGGTGGAGTTTGAAAATGCGTTTAATAAACTTAACGGGGATGCTGACAGAGTCAAGGGTTGCCTATCATACAGTGTTGATGCTATTGTACAGTGTTACGAGGGAGATCATATTCTGTGTACTGATAATTCATATGCATGCAAGTGTCACTGGTTGGAGAAAAGTCCATACTTGCCATTTAATTTTAAAATTCATGTAACAAAACAGTCTGAGGGCATTTTGCGGGATTGTATTAATTATCGTTTGGGACCATTAAATTTGGAAAAAACAAAATTGAACACAAATACTCAAAAGGTTGAGGCAGCCAATAGGGTTTTAAGGCGTTCATTGCCAAGAAATATAACATGGACTAGAAATTTTCCTGGTAGAGCACACAGTGCAGTGCACTCTTTAAATAATGGGCCTGGGGAATCAATACTAAAATTATGCAATGCAATTGGCTGTAGAATTTCATTTGGAACTAGGGTTGCTAAAAATCTAGCTCAGGAGCAGAACATTTTTACGCGATATAAAGGTTACAAAAAATCACAAGCATTTAAAAAAAGGAGATGTGAGAAAAGAACTTATCTGTATAAATTGTATGAAGAATTTCAAGAGAGGAAAAATTACAAGAAAGGGTTATTGTTGTCAAATGTTAAAAAGAAAAGGGGAAAAGAAGACCATATATATAATAAATTACCAAAGATCACTTAATCCAGCATTTCTTATATGACACAAACCGGTCTATGACAACCGGAACACCTTCCCTGAGCCTTACAATGTTCTCTTTCCTGGTTTATGGCATGCTGCTCTAGAACTAAATGTTTACTATTTATACATGATTTATTATGACATATGTGAAATATGCAATAGGTGACCACAGTCATCCATACATGGTATATTGTGTTTAAATAAATTATTTTGCCACATGTATGACAGCCTATGAGCAGATTCCACTGATACTGAGCCATCTGGCCATACAACTTTCTGTCTGCCATAGCCGTCTTTATCAAATGCCCCCCTCCAAAGCCAGCATGTGTCTTCATCTGAAGATTTTATACATTTTCTATGTAAAAGTCTGTCAATATTAGACCAAAACTTCTCAATATCCATTGTTTAACCAAATGACACTATGACATTATAGAAATGGTGGCTATATATACTCGTTACTATGGATACACTGTGAAGCTGGTATTACCTTTAGGTATCACGGTACCAATTGTTTTTCCATAGACCTCAATGCTAATATATGGAGAGATAACTATATTTTCTATCCTAATTTAGCGTGCATCTCACACACTGTTATAGAGAACAATGTTAGATTGTCAATTTGACGATGACAAAACCAGGTACTCCATTGCATTTAAAGAGATAACTCTGCTGGAAGTAGACAGGGGTATGAGTTATCTAGTCACAATATACTTATTTTCAGTCATGTCTATGACATTTTCAAAAAATCATAAAAAATACAAAATATTATCTATATAGGAATTAACATAAATTCACATGTTGCCAAGAGGCTAAACTATTTTTTAAGCCTAACAGAAAGTACAACTCTTACATAATCCACCCATCATAGCTTGTGTTGTTCTTTATTACTGCCTGCAATGGACCCTACACCTTAAGCACCTCCCACCTGGACTTGCGCAATTGGTATCATTATACCAGATGCATCACACTTAATATTACTATATGTTCTCTACATTTATTTCTTAGTACTGACCTTTCCACTGTGTGAAAATCAATACAAATAATATGTTAATCTAAAATATCTTCAAAGATGACTCTATGGTAAAGTTTTTGTCAAAGGTTCACCAGCACTTTTTTAAGAGGCTGAACTCTAAACAGAACACAGATTTCACTTCCGGAATATCACCAAGGATTTATTACTCACTGTGCACTGTCACCGAAATATACAGAGACATCCACTCTCTGAGCTCAATTACTTTTAAATCCCTACCAAAAATGCATACTTATAACTCTTCTATTACCACCAAAATGAGATAGGAAAAATGTTCTAAAGATAGACTAGAACTATATTTGTGTCTACTGGACTGGAAATACTAATTGGGATGTGATTCCATATGTGCTGTACTTTGACATAGTGGACAGGAACGAAGCTAATACAAAAGCTAATATTATAACCCAGTGCTGTATAAAATTTTATCACTTAACCTTCCATTTTCCCGTACGAAATCATATGCATGTATCAAAGGCATACTACAGACGTATTCTGCATCCAAAATATGGGTTCTCTTTGGTTTATAGAATAGGAGAAAAGTGTAATACTAGTGTATCTCAGGCATTATACTAGCTTATCTCTGGCGTAATACTGGCATACTTTAGGCATACACAGAGGCAAATTTAAATCAGTACGCATGTATTCAAATACATAATAGGGTGTATTACAGGCATAAAACATATTCAAGTACAGGCATAAATCACAGGCGTAAAACATATCAAATACAGGCGTAAATCACAGGTATAAACATATTCAAGTACAGGCGTAAAACATATGAAGTACAGGCATATATTACATATATAAACCATACCAAAGTACAGGCATAAATTATAGGTGTAAAGCAAACCCCAAATTACAGGTGTACTACATTGTCATAAACCAAACCTTGTGTATATTTTACACATTTCAAACAAAGCGTATTATGCAAGAGGCGTATTATTTGAAAAATCTACAACCAGCTAATTTACTCATGAAGCAATGAACAGACAAATTAGATGAACAGTGTAGTTGATTTTAATAACCTCATTGTTGGCAGAATCATTCATGGCAATACAATCATGTTCTTTGTCACTGGTAAGTATTCAAAGCTAGGATTTTTTACATACTTTTTTGCATCATTCATAACCAAATCTGATGTTCAGGTCTTTGGGTGAAATTTCGTTGAATGGAAAAATATGTGTGACCTTTACCAATTGTTGCAATTTCCCCTGTTTGAAAGCATTTCCAGCATTCATAAGCTCCATTATATTGTATACTGTTACACAAAAGGAATCTAGCAGGAAGATTAGCTGTTGCACATAGCAGAAAAGCTCTAAAAATAATATTACCTCTTTGTCCAGGAGACTGCAATTCAATTCCATTTTGAAGTATTGCCATTGTTTTATATAGAGGTTTAAAAAATGTACCCATAGTAGGTTTCTGTGAACCAAACCACAAGCCTCCTAAAATCATGTTTTCTTTTTTCACCCTAATTTTAAATGGTAGTTCATTTATAACAAGGAATATTGGCCAGACTGACATCTTACTACTTTTGACACAGGTGCACCATCAGTATTGAGTGTGAAGGATACATTTCTTGTTTACTTAAAGGTCCAGCATTTGCAACATATTGTTTGTACAAATTTCCATCATAGATATCTTCAATTTTATCATTTGCAAAATGTCTTTCATACATATGTCTGAGGGATTCAAAAAAGCCCTCTTGTGAAAAAATCTCTTTAGCTGATCAACCACTATCATTTCTAAAAAGTATGGAATTTTAATTTTCTCAAAGCTTTAAGAGCAGAAATTATTAGGACATTGGAGTTTTGTATTATCACTGAGACCACCAAGGCAAAAAGGACAATAATAGTGATATTTCATTGGGTTTTTCAAATTTCTGTAGAAGAGTTTAAAACTGTAAACTTGTGCATAACTTTTGTCCATTTGGTAGAAGAAATGCAATTATTTGAAGTAACTGTTGCATACTATCACAAACAAGGATATGCTTTGTTGCAAAAGTTGCTAAAAGCAGCATGGCTGCACCAACTGTAATGCCATCACCTTCATAAAGTGGTATTTTATCATCTATTGATTCTTCAGGAATGGCATCTGTGAAACACAGGTTTATGTCTTCAGTACTGTCTATATCCTCAGTAAACAAATCTTCAAAACAATGAATCTTCAAAACAATGAATTCCATCATCTGGGCGTAATGTCAAATCACAGTCTTTTTCTTCCTCAGTTTCTTGTTCTGTCTGTTCACATTGTTGCTTTAATTCCTGGCAGCAAGCATTCTCATAATTAAAAACTTCCCCTTCCTCATGAATTTCATCTTCAGCAGTTACACATGCTTTGTACTGACTCACAACAGCTTGAATCATTTGGCATCTAAAATAAGTTTTAAAAATAGTTTTTTTTGAAGCTGGCAAATAATTTAACTACTGTGAAAAAAAATTAGTGGTGTACCTATTTTGAAATAGTTTAGATTGATTCAGATTAATTAATTTAAAAACCATGTGAAAGTTGTTCTGTCATGATTGAAATCAAGCATGACCACAAACATCCAAACACCCATGAAAATGTCAGTTTACAAGACAATATTTCCAGCAACCCTACTTTCTTTTATTTTCCTTCTTTTTCCTACCTAATTGTCAGACTCCCTATTTGGTCCTACCTTTTTTTAATGAAAGGTTTGTTATCAATAGAAAAAGCATCAAAAGTTCAAAACATGTTAAATTTGAAATGTTTCCATATTATATAGTAAAAATATGATGTTTGGTTTACACAAAAAATGTAAACACATTGGACAGTCATAAAAGTTACAAAAGTAATTTGCTAACAATTAGACCACTATTTAAAAAATGCAGTAAACATAATATTGATGGTACCTTCTTATAATAACAGAACATGAATAAAAACCCATACAATAATGTAAATGTTCTTGAAGGTTCATTCATTCAAATATTGCACAAGCAAAAGCCTTTGCCGAATTAATATTTGCACAGTAGATAAAGTAATAATAATCTGACTTTTTGTTTTACTTGTATTGTGATCTTAAACATACAGAATTTTTGCATGAAGGTCACAATCTGTTCAAAATATTATTCTTTTGAGTTAAATCTTTTCAACAGTATTTACAGTCAGAGGTCTAGCTGGTGACTCAGGTGTCGATGATCAGGTATTCCAATGGAAATCTCCAGGGTATTATAAACATTTTTAAGTAAAACAGACAATCTCATCATCCAATGAGACTGGAATGCCAAAGTTGGCAAAGATGCTCTAAAAGACTGGGATGATCATTGTGGACCTGCAATTAGCTTACCAATGAAAGAGGGAGATGACACAAACAAATAAAAGAAGAAGAAAAGCAAATTAAAGTTTAACTGAATATTAAATATATGAAGGAGGTTTTTATTATTGATTATGTTCAATATTATGCATAACGCTTAGAATATGAAATCCTTATGCTAACCTTCCTTAGTTAAAAATCACTTAACAACAAAATAAATGATTTTCATTGCAAACTTTGTTTCTATATATCGGTAATTAACATTATTTCCTGAGTGATCATAAATGTCATTTGTATTTGGTAGTTTCTCAAATTTGTACATATTTCATAAAATATTTGGGGTCAGTTATGAAAACTACTTCCATTTTCTATTTTGCAAAAGAAACAGATATTTGTGTATCTGGTAATTAAAGACTTCTTTCGAAAAAAAAAATGTAATACAAAATTTAAACAAACATTCATTTTTTAAAATTGCATTTGTCTTTTCAACAGTGCTCTTAACACTCGCCTTTTTCGACTGTAAGGACAAACTTAAAGACCTAATAATGTTTCGTACCTTAAATATTTTCATCATATTTTTATGTTTTCCAATTTCATGGTTTGTGTTTTTTTTCTTGTTTTTTTTTTTTTTGCAGTCATATCATTATAGATGTTGTAAAGCGCTATACAAAGTTCTCATTATTATTTATTATAATTCTTATTTCCATTGCGTTCCATTTTTCTGTCGCGTATCTTAGTTATACCAGAGTCTGTATACCAGTCCAAAAATGGCTTCTTTCGAGGGCGTGCAGTGATAGACTTCGTATATTATTACGTCTTTTGACTTTATTTGGCATATAATTTAATGTTGATGTATGTAAAGATATTTTAATATATTGTGCGTATATAAGAAATGTTATACTTTTTGCTGACATTTTTATTTTATGTCAAATTTTTAATTGTCAGTACCCGATAAAGCCTTATATTTTAACGCGCATCTTGTTTAACGCTGCGATGAAAACATCCGTTTCACGCGCGCACGTGCGTTTTATCGACGTAAGTAGGTCAGTCGATAGACATAGTTTATATATTAATAAAAAGACAAGGGAATTCCTTGACATACTCAGAGATGTGGAAAAAAATAAGATGTTTCAAGGTAAAATGCGGCTGCATATAAAAAGTCGAGATAAAAAAACGGTTTCGACATAAGTCAGTAATACATATTTGTGCACTTCCTAATTATACCAAGTAATTTAGGGCCACTCGTTTGGAAATCAACTTGCCGTCTGCTATTGCTACTGGTTGGAGACCCAATCTCGCCACTTTTTACCGTTGTTGTTGTTGTTGTTGGGGGGGGGGGTAATCTTTTACTACCGACATGTTGTAATAATTATATCACAACTTATGCGCATCTAAACCGAAGATTACAGGATATTAAGTACCTCTTGACATCAACACCCTTCCCTCCCCAGAACACATGACTTTAAATGTTTGTCATCTAAAACAGCTAAAAGCATGAAAAAGATTACTGGGTAAGTAAATCATTATTATATGAAACCAAAGGATACAGTAAATTTAATTAAAAATAGAAAACGAATGTGACAAGCATATAGATTAATACCCCTGATTATTGCTGGATATTTTGTACCCAAACCATGTGATAGCTAAGATACTTTATACCCAAGATATTTCATACTGAAAACTCTTTGTGTCAAAGACATTTTGAACTTTAGAAAGTTTATAGCCAAAGCTTGTTTTAGTCCAGACATTTTTTTCTTCTTATCAAATTCAAAAGAAACTAACAAAATTGTTTCTGATATTCAAATTTCATTTGCCTATACTAAAATGAATTTAACCTCATTCCACAGTTTAAAGATTTCTCAGAATTTGTAGATTGTTTTTGTTGTTCCTGACAACCAATGCAGTGCCATTTACAAAGGGCAGGTGTTCAGTGGTTGAGCTTGCTACATTTAACTACCCAGACTCTTTGAAGTTCTTCAGTTTTATTTGTATTATCTCAAAGACAGTGGTACATACAGATTTTTGTTTCGATTTATTCACTATTCATACATGGATAATGTAACAGAAAAGAAAGATGGTTGTAATAATAATCTCAAGGAAAGATCTTACTGTCCAAGAAGTATTCTTTATAAAGATCTATATCTAAAATTTAATTATATAAACAAATATCTCCTATGAATAAATATAAGTCCTCAAAATATTTGTATTGGACTGTTAAAGAAAAATAAAAGAATATTTGATAGTATGCTTTCTGATAAAGCTCTCTAATATAATATATGTTTGTTTTAATTTTTAAATACTTTTATATCTAATTTTGACAAATGTATAGACTTACAGTGATTATAATACATGTACTCAAACAACATATTCTCATGTGTTAGAGCAGTGCTGTCCAAACTTTTTGATACCATTGGCCATTGAAAAGTTTTTCTTGAAGCTGAGGGCTGCAGCAGAAAACTTAAAAGCAACGACTATAAAAATTATTCATAATTGTTTACCTGGTTAAGAAGATATACATGTACTATGAAAGTAGGCCACGGACTTCTTTTACATAAATGCACAAGAATTGCTTGAGCTCTTGGGGGAGCCATTCAAAATCTGCCCATGGGCCGCTGATTGAACAACACTGTATTAGAGGATGAATTAATCAGTAAATTTCTTTACTATTCCAGAATCTGTGCATACATTTGTATTTTCTTATAGAATGACACAAAATATACATAAAACCAAGAATTTAGTAAAACGTACGTGTTTTCATCTCTCCCTCGTTATCTCTAACCCTTCTTCCTCGGGCAAGGTGTTTCTTGAATACTGGGTAATGCACAGTTTGTCATTTCTGTTCTGTTTTTTAAATTCATCACTCCTTTGCCATACAGTCCTTCAAGGTATCAAAGTTCCTGTTATAAAGTGAGAGTAGTCATGGATCATGTTTCATTTCATGTCAATGTTATTAAAATTATATGCATCATGTTCTTCTAGTTTAACTATTTTAAGGTTTTTAAGTTATATTTGGTGACTTCCATGTACCATATTATAATTTGGAAGTAAGATATGTTTATGATTTGATTTTGTAACTGTTGCCATGATTCATATTCTGTCCTGAATCAGGCAAGTTAGAGACCCAAATAAAGTCCAAAAGCAGAAATGTTGAAAAAGTTTGAGAACTAACATGAGAAAAATTGAAAAATGTATATTATGAGTGTGAACTGTACCAATGGAGTTAGGTAAAGTAATGGAGTTAGGTAAAGTAATTCTCATCTTGGTCAAACATAATAACAGAGTATATTTTTTAGACACATGCAGCTTTCATTGTGGCACCACAATGCATGACATTCAGTCTGGCTTATACCAGATCACACCTAAATGCTGACCTAGTAAAAATTTCCACATACATTAACACTGATTTTTGCTGTATGTATTTCTCAGGGCGTGTAAATAATGACCTTCCAAAGGAATATGGATGTATGAGGATTCAAGTAAAGTGAATAATCACCATTAAAGAGGTATGTGTAATTCTAAAAGTGACACCACATTACAGAAATTAATACTGAATGCCTAAATGACCAAATGACTTTTACTGTACACAATGTTTTAAGTATAATTACATGTGTAAGCAGTGTCGTGTATGAAATGTCTTGGGTCAGAAATGTGCATGAAGTGGTTTGGGTTCAGAATATTTAGAAATTCATTTGTACATATTGTTTGGAACTTAGTTAAAATTTTCATTTTCAAAATAAATTGAGATTAAAGAAGCAGTCTTAGGAGGATGATATGGCAAAACAAAAGCCAGTTGTCATTTTAAAACTTTGTAGGTCTCCAAAATGCTGATGAATTGTACCAAATCAAGCATCTGTTAGTTATTGCTTTTGTGAATCGAGTCATTACCCTATTTGATTTAGCATTGTTAGTATTCACATTTTTCAGAGACCTTCCATCAATGGTTTTTTTAGTAACATGAAACAAGTCTTGTGATATCTTTTGCATTACAATTTCTCTTTCAAGACAGGGGATTTCTCATTAGAGGTTATCATATTATCTCATGCAACTGAGCTGTGCATGAATTCTGTGGTCTTTGATGCCAGGTGATCTTTAAATTAAGTTTTCTTTGAAGTTCATGTTTACTGTATATATTATTGGTGGCATCCAGGTTGTCCTGTAAATTGCCAATACATGTACATCTTTTTCATATTCTAATGCTCAAAAACCTTTTCTTGCTGAAAATAATAAAGGGAAAATATTTGATGCAACCCAGTACTACTGTATATACTCGCGTATAAGCCGAGAAATTTAGGAAACAAATAAGGCCTGGAAGAAGGGGGGGGGGGGTCGGCTTATCTGCGGGTCAAGGTCCAAGTCTGAAATTTATAATGCTTTTTTCCCTCGATTTCCAGTATTTATTGTTTCCATCGATCGCCGAATATGAGTTCACATGCCTAATGATGTCACATGGCTGATAAGAATTTGTCCTGTTGTGAAGTAAAACAAATATTTTTTTCTAACTTAAGTGGTAGGATAATGAATGAATAACATGTTTTAACGTACTTGATGTATATTTGACAGATGTCCATCCACTAGAAAATACAGCCATATGTGTTATTTGAACCACGGAAATACGTGTATTTTCCAAAAGAACCGCCATATTAGTATTCTCTAGTCGAGTATTTTACCCTCAGCTAATCAGTAATCATTATACTCTACGGTTTCGTAGAAATGCACGCTAGTTTATTTCAGTGTAAATATGAAAAGAATGTACGTAAAATAATAAAAGAATTATGATACTGAAGGTATACAGCCATACGTGTTATTTGAACGATGGAAATACGTGTATTTTCCAAAAGAACCGTTATATTAGTAATCTCGAGTCAACTATTTAACCCTCAGCTAATCAGTAATCATTAAACTCTACGGTTTTGAAGAAATGCACGCTAGCTTATATCAGTGTAAATATGAAAAGAATCTACGTAAAAAAAAAAATAAAAGAATTACGATACTGAAGGTATATACGACAAACATTTTGATCGAGAGTAGAAATACATGTACGATAATCTTTGGTAAATAACATTGCAATATATGAGTCAGCGTGAATAATTGTAAAACAATATAATTTTTTTGGATTTCTTTTATAGGTGTTTTAGACGTAATAGGCAGCCACAGTTTATATACTACTGTTGATTGGTTGTTTTTAAAGCAAAGTGGTTTCTCAGCGGTAGAATGTTGTACAATAGCTACCATATGCTTAATCTGTGGTAAATGCCTCGCGGATAATAGTTTTATTTTGTTGCATAATGCCAAATGACTTTACTAAAATATGCCGACTCTCAGATGTATGGTTTACTGAGATATCATAGTGGACTTGGTTTCTGCTCATAGTTATAAACTATCACAATACTTGAATCATGTCCACGCTGAAACCAGTCATATTTTGATCAATTGAATCACACTACCGGTAGTTTAAAAAACACAAATAAACAACAATGATAAATAATTATTAAATACAAATTAATAATCAACTGTGGAAATAATTACAGGATAAAGTATATAAATAGCGCGCGAATCTTTGTGAATGAGAAGCAAGTATGGGAATGGCACAATTCGTCTACATGCTATGCAGATGACGAAAAATAATAAATATAAGTTGGCAGATTCAAAATTTGTTGCATCAGCCGGCTGGTGCTCTCGTTTTATGAATCGGACTATCGGATGACCATGATGACAATGACGACGTATATGATGAAAACATGCCCGTAACAGAAGCCGAGTTTCGTGAACTGTTTGGCAAGTGTGATACAGAGCCCGATTTTGAAGGATTCTAAAAGTGATTGAACTTTTATAATTCATGATTTTATAATGAGAATTAATTAAATTTCCATTAAGACAACACTTTAGAATTGTTTCTATTTCAACATATAAATTAGGTTTCTTACTTTCATTTTATTTAATAATGTGATTTACCTAAATAAATGTATTCAGAACTCAATTTGTGCATCTTGTGATATACGGGTAGTCTAAAAATTATGGGTCGGCTTATACGCGGGTCATGCACTTTATAAGTTTTACCGATTCAGTTTGGGGGGGTCGGCTTATATGTGAACGGGCTTATACACAAGTATATACGGTAATGCTAATAACAGGTTCATTCCATATACACAGTCTTAAAAGTACTAATTCATAATTTATGATATTGTTGTATATGCATGTAAAGTTCACCAGTTCATAAATGCCATTATCTCATAACAAGTGTTGTTTTCTTGTATAAATTAATACCTATTTTTATTTACAATTACAGTTTGCAATGGATGAGGAGGATGACTATTGGGGATCCTCTAATGTGAAAAAGAACAGAGCAACAGTTAATGTATTTGATGAAAAGGTGGGCCTTGATTTCATTCCTTTTTTTTTTTGGTTTGTATATTTGATAATTTCAAAATCTTTTGTTGAGTCATTATACAAGTTGTATAAATCTTCTACCGAACCCAGGCATCATAATACTTAACATGAAAGTTGTACACAACTACTGCAATGTCCATGTTCCTTGAACGTAATATTTTTATTTAATTCCTTGATGAATTACTATAGTGAATGGTATAAATATCCTTAAAAATCCAGATTTTTCTATTATACTCTTTTAGTCAACTCTATTGAGTCACTATATATAAAAAATGATTTGAAATTCGTACCAAGTACCTTGTTGAGGTATCTGCTAAGTCTAAGTAGCTATTTACAGAACAGGGAATTCTTTATCTGCAATGCAATAACCATGTCAATATCAAAAAAACATTCTACCAATAGTAAGTGATTTAAGTTATAGAACATTCCACAACATGTTCTTCATCTTTTACTTAAATTGGCATATGTTTTTTTGAGTAGAAGTTCAATATTGAAAGTGACGGATGTGTTGTCTTGTTTGACATACAAATGACTTGGATTTGATTTTATCATGAGTTCATTGTGACTTGACCGAATCCTTATTGTCCAGACATATGAGTAATGAATTTTCACATCTTCAAATCTATTTTCATGTTGATTAACAGTTTAGTTAGTTACAATGGGGGTGTTGTGGATCTCCCACCCACCCTACATCTTACATGACTTCTGTGAATTCATTTGTTATAATGTTAGTCTACTCCCAATCCCTATATCTAATTACATATAGATTTTAATTCATTTGTAATGAACTGCAGTGAAAGTGCTGGATCCCCTGTGTTCTTAGCAGATTTTGAGTTTCCCAGTATTTCCTTTTAAAATCTAGTCAAATAACAGCAAAGATGTGTTATTTGATTCTGTCAAAGCAATTTTTTCAGTTTTCTAAAGAAAGTATTAACCCACTGTTTTTATTTTGTTTTCAAGGCGTGCAGTGTGTATGCTTATCACTTCAGTGTTTATGTTAGTTACTTTGTACTTGACTATTAGTATACAGTTGTTCTCCTTACAGATTATACAGCAATAAACACAATTGGGTATTATCACATGATTACATTCTGACAAGTGGAAATCTTCCCTTGTTTTATCAACTGATGCAACTGCAATTATATGTATGTGAAAGCAGTTTTCATTAGTTGATGTTAATTCTAAATGCTTTAAGTCATGTGCATACATGTATGACTTCCTTGACAGAGAACATGGATATTCAGTTATTTTTAAGGCCATGTATCAAGAATTTAAGCCCAAGAGTAGTCACATTCAGCTTGTCTACCAGTCCATCTGACCATTTACATGTAACTACCACTCTGCTACCAACATATAATCAGATGCCAGTTGGAATGAAAATTGATGCACTTTGATGTGAACATCATTTTGTAGAACTCAATGTCTTTTATGTGTTTGTAGAAAATCATTATTTCGTACCTGGAGACAGGCTACTGAAAGCCCATTTTCACCTAACTTTGGTTTCCCAACACAAGGTCCTGTATTTAATGGCTATACAAATTAAATTGCAGTGAGTGGTGCCATTTTTTATGTACCCATTGGAACAGCTGTTACCCAAAAGAAATCACAATAATTTTCAGTTTATAAATGTGATAGCAGTTTTAATGGATTTGGTGTTTGATTAAAAATTTGAATTACTCAGTTAACTATTTATTAGTCTGTAGATAAATGGGACCTGATTTCACCAGAGATATGATTTCAAAAATTTATGTCAACATAAATAATTGAATGTATTTTATTCTTTCAGAGCTCCTTTTTACTGAGAGTCCTTGCTTTCAGTACATCTGGTTTCAAATTTCTTTTTCTACATGGTTGAGTTGTTATACCCTTTCTCTTTTATGAAGAAAAATAAAATATTGGTTTTAAAGCTTTAATATGACAGCTACAAACCTTGACAATCAAATTTTGGTTACTTGCATGACTTGATATAGATGCAAATATTTATTATACAAATTGGCCATTATTACTTGATACTTGGGTGGGAGGGGGTACTTTTGTGCATTGTGTGTTAAGCAGGTATGATATTTTAATTTTTTTAATTGGAAATGTATGTAGAAATTACAACCTAAAGCCAGTCATGCCAATAAAACAACTTGGAAATGCTGCACTGATCTATACTGCAATTTCCATTGTGTATGGCTGTTATTGGCCGAACGTCATGACTTTTTACTGAAATTTAAATTTATTTACCTTCTCAATTTACCTGGGTTCTTGTGTTGTCAAGGTGTTTAGTTTCAATTTGGTAAAGTAGTTTTTCAAGAAAAGGATAAATCTGACAGTTATTTAAAAATTCTAATTAAAAATTCTCAGGTTGTATTCGAGGCAGCTTCAGACCTTGATAAAATCCGCAAGGACTTAAAAACCCCTGGTGAAGAGGATGTTGAATGTGTAAACTGGGATGATACACCTGTCACCACCAGACTCAGTGTCCAGCAAAAATCTCTGCAAACATCAGGTACAAATAAAGACAAATGATTGATTTAGGGGGTTGGGGGGGGGGGGTGAGTGTCTTAAATATTCACTGTTCATTCTTGCCATGCAGTATTATGGTTTGAAATTAGAAAGTGCGTGAGCAAACTTGCATACCAAACTTCAGTTTTCTACATGGGCAATAAATAGCTGACAGAATCTTGTTACCAAATATGTATGTATCATGGTCTCAGAAATATGCTTAGTAGAAGATGCTGAGTAGGACAGAAGCAGGAATGTCAAGTGTTTTATCACAGAGTAAAAAGAAGAAACTTTTGCTAATGTCAGCTTTATAAACATCAGTAACCTTGAAGCAGATGGCTGCTTGTTGAGATGATGAGATAAAGTGATCATCATGAAATATAGGATTTTATTTTTGATAAATAGTAACAGGCAGATAAAATTCATAGCAAGGCTTACTGGTTGCTGATCTGAAGCTGTATACTGTAATAAATTGGATACAAGTTGGCATTTTGTAAGTTTGCACCTTGGTAAGGTATTTGGTACCCTACTACTTTTAGGAGAAAGCAGTTATCCCATCTCATTTTGGAAAAGGTTAGCACACATTTTTCTTCTTAAATTTTGTCAAAATTGTAAGATGAGCAAATTGTGCTTTATGCAGAACACAACAGCCAAACCTTTGTTATGTAAGAATTTGTTGGTTCTTTTCATAAATAGAGAAGATGCGGTTAATGTTTGTCCATTTCCCATTAGTTGTTAAAAATCTAATCAGTCAGGTCAGTTTGACAGAATCATTAAATTCATTATACAGTCCTACCCGTTTATATCGACAAGCTGCCTATGTTGACAAAAAAGCAAAGTCCCAGTCCCTTGGTTTACTATTACTATCAAATTGTCATGCTTATGTCGACGTCTAGATAAAAGATAAACGTACATGTCGACAGAAGCCCTTGGTCCCGCTTGAACAAATCCTTTGTTTTCTAATCATTTATGTCGACAAGCTGCCAGCTGTAACCCATAATTTGTTCAACAATTAGTTGATCTTGCCGCCAGGCTTTAATGTCGCGGTCAGATTTTAACACCCAAGGCTTTTGTTTGGGCCTATAAAGCTGGCCTCTCGCGGCAACTTAAAAGCAGTGAGATCTGATCAATTCTTGCATTATCCAAGGAATGCACAGAGGTATCGGTAGGATTTTAAAACTAGGAGTTCAAGAGTACCACCAGTAAACGTTGCAGTCTCCTACTAGAAGCAAATTGGGCCTACCTGAAATGGCTATATTTCCAGACGAGTAGAAACAGCGGTTGCCATCGAGTTTAATTTTCAGACTTGTTTACAGCACTGTCATATAGCCCTTGTTTGTCTATTAGAGTGAGAGTGAATTGTCAGGTCAAGAATAAGTCTTATTCCAAGGACTAAGTTAGGCATCATCCATAGTGTTCCACGTGAAATGTCAGTTCTAGCAACTTCTAACACTGTTGAATTTCATTACAATCTTCGTCAATTTGCCGTTTAACCCTTCTTGTCAAAATTTGCAAACAGCATTTTGTCCAACTCTCAACATGTCGTGATTTTGAGGTCACAAGCACTACTTAGTTTGCAACACTTGGCAATGAAAATAATAATGAAGGAAAACATTGTTCATTTGATGTACTCTTCTTATACACAAGTACATTAATGGGCCATTCTACCTCTGAAATCAGTTATCAGCACATTTTCTCACCATTCTGCAGCTAGTCAAGTCTTTGATCTTGCCACCTAGCTTGTGGGTCATGTTCTTCAGATGTACTCTTACAATAACATGTACATCTGTGGGTCTTTCAGCCACTGAATTTTCTGATTGTAAATATCAGCACAGCTAAAAGGATCAATTGCTCAACACAATTTCACACTCAACAGGTGGTCGAAGCAGGACTAGCAATCCCTTAAATTTGCCGTCCAGGAAATTGATGCGTACAGAGGACTCCTGTATACGTGATTTTCTGAATCCCAGATATAAAAATTGTGTCAAAATACGGATTACGCGTTTCCAAGACCTTTGAAAGTGATCGGTGATTAAAACAAGTTTTTTTTGCTGTGAAAGTTTCGTTTTTATCTTTATTTACATTTATGATGGCTACCAACATAAGTGTAAAACGCAAATTAAATTTACACTCACTGGAAACTAAAAATATGGCTGTTAAGGAAGTTGAGGGATGAACATCTCGCAAAGAGGTCTGTGAAATTTTTTCACTTAAAAATAACACCTGTTAAGGAAGGATGAAAGCTGCTGAGTCTATAAAGAAAGACTACATTGAAGGTAACTGCGCTTCCCAAAGGAAGAAAAAAAACCTCTGCTACATTTGAAGACATGGAGGAAGTATCAAAGTGATTCAATGAAGCATTTTCAAAAAAAACTTGTGTGGAGAACTTCGCTGCAACAAATGGTTGGTTCAGTCGCATTAATGTTCGTCATTACAGCGGATACAACAGTATTTGTGGACAATAAATGTACTGTTGAGTTTTTTAAATCATCATAACAGTGGATACAACAGTATTTGTGGACAATAAATGTACTGTTGAGTTTTTATAAATTTCCCTGTGAATAGCCCCATCCCCTTGGTAGCCTCAATAAGATGGGAACAGACTGACCAAATTCTAGGCCAATTTAAGTACATGTACATGAAGCATTGAAATAACTATCCAACCATGTGCTGATACCGACATTAAATATCGTAATGTTTTTCGTATCAGGATGTGATCGATGCAATATTTTAATTTGGATTTTACTACACAAAGGTAACCAAAATATAATTTTTCAGTATGCATGTGTATTTCACACTGATTCTGTCTTCATGTACTCAAAATTTCCATTGTTTTCTCAAAGTGTAAATGCAACTCACTGACATCGGGTCACCCTTTGCTGACTAATTTTAACTTTTATTTTTTTTCATCCCCACCCCACCCCCAAACACTTATCGCGACATCCGCCTATGTCAACAATATTTTCTCGGGCCCGAGGATATCGACATAAACGGATCGGACTGTATTTGTAAGTTTCATATCTCCTTTCTTATAATATAGGATAATCATGTTTCCTTTCACTTTATTCCTTTCACTGTTCAAAGGAATTTATAGAAAAAGGGAATCAAGTTCTTGCATCACTTTTTGAAGAAGGTTTGGTAGCACAAATAACAAGTGATTTAATATTGATCGTAACTCTTCAAAACTTGTTTTCCAATAAGGCGTAAGAAATCTTTTTGACCACATAACCAGGAGCTTTTTATTTTTATATGTTGAGATTGTAATTTAGATTTAATTTATTATTTAAGTTCAAAGAAATGTTGTGAAAATTTAAGTGAATTCTCTAGAGTTCCATTCTAGATCATATTCTGGACAAGAACATCAGGTAACATATTCTTGCTATTAAATTGAATTGGGTGGTGTTCTAGGGCTAGACTAATTTTAATTATTTAATGTTTTCTTGCTATTATTGAACAATTGCCTCTTCCTTCTGTGCTCTGATTACCTTCAGTCTAAGTTGATTTCAAAGAAGGAAGATATTCCAGTAGTCAGAAGTGGAATAAGCTATCAGACAGGATGATTTGTTTTAAATTGTAGACCTCCAGTTAATAATTGGGGAGGAATAAAGTCTTTGTGCCAGGAAACGATACAGCAGTGCAATAATAGCAATAGAGTATTGCAAAATTAAAATTATTTGTACTTGCCTTTTACATCCATACAAAAGTAAAAATGTTACTGTACTGTTGTTGTGCAAGTATTTTACGCATAGCAGTTATTAATTGTCACCTGTTATTTGTATGTCTATTGAGTGTTGTAGTTGGTTGTTATGCTTATTGAACTGTTATAATTAAATGGACCAGCTATAAATAATGATGACTGTCTCATCTTCAATGTTTGCCTGTTCAGGAAAGAAATTTAATTTTCAAGAAGAACATTGATGTTGCATTTTAGTCATCTTTAAGGTGAAAGAAACTTAAGTACCTAGAGGAAATTCAACCCATTTACACCAGTATTTGTCAGGAATGAACCCAGTACAGATGCAAAGCATACATTTCACCACCACATTATTTAGGTCACCATACAAATTTTATTCACAAGGTAAAATCATACTTTTGGATCTGTTTTTATCTGGTTCAGTAGATAAAACATCTAATAAGGTCACATTAATCAGTCTGGTTTTTCATATACGTTTCAGTGAAAATATCAGATTCCAGTCTTGATCCATTCAGGGGTCCTACAGTACTGCCTAAGGCACCAGAGGGAGACAGATCCAGCTTCCAATTGAGGGATGAACCATCCATAGATGCAAGTAAGAAAATTCAATATAATCTAGTTTCATTTAAGCTCTGCAAAATGCAGGGCTCAGTAATAAATTTCTTTTCCATTCATGTGTCTGTCCATCTGCAAGCACATCTTAAAACAAGGTAAATTTAATAACTCCTTGACACATTTGATTGCCATTTAGTTGGTGAGTTGCTTCACAATTATTTTGAACATTATCTTTTCAACCATGAGCTTACAAGAGATTGCTGGTGATGGAAATGACTGTCATGTCAGCTTAACTTGAAATTATTTGTAAGAAGCTGATGGGCAGTGACACAAATTAAGTTTTCATTTATTGTACAAATATGTTGTGTATTTTCAAGTTGTGAAGCAGAATGATCCACGCCCTCCAGCACCAGCAAGGAAGCTGACAAAACATGAAGAAGAAATTGATTTCCTTTGCAGTGAATTAGAGGTGAGCATGAGTATTTTAGAGTGTTTATTTGCTTTGTACTTTTTATAACAGTGGTATAGACCTTCGTGAACAAAACTTCACAAACAATATTTTATTCTCATTTCAGATTCTTACCATAGTTGCTTTAATCCATCTCCTACATATATCTTTTGTATCTCAAATTAATATCCTGGGATTACCTGATAGAGTTATGCCTCTTGTGTTAAGAAATATTTTTTCCATCACATAATGTAGTTTGAGCATGATAATTGTTCTCCATCACATTGTTTTTCTATGAAATTTGCTGGCAGCAAAATTGGAAAGTTCTTGAATGAGTATGATAATGAAACTTAGTGGTCTTTAGGACAAAATTTCCTCAAATCACATGATTTAATTTACATGTAGAAGATCTCTTTGTTTAATACAAGTCCATTCAAATTCTGAATGCACCTAATAAAGCCACTGTGACATACTTTTCATGTTCTGAATCAAGAACTACTTATATTTTTTACTTACCAGTTAAACTTAGCCAGTAAAAAAAAGCTGAAGACAACAATCTAATCTACCATGGCAAAAGCTCAACTTAGCAATTACGCAATTACTTTGATGTCTATGCACATCTTTCTGCACCCAAGATTATGGTCAGTGTTATCATTTTTAAATTAAACTTAGTGTTAAAGTGTTTAACTTAACAAGCCAAATAAAATAAGATCCAAACAAAAAGAGAGTCTCTTGTGTAAATGAAACAGCTTCCTGAAAATTGCTGAAGGCATGTTTTAACTGTTGGTCATTAACCAGATGCATACATGCTAACCATTACACTTTTGGCATAATCATTATGCTACTATCAACCAAATTATATTGTACACTGGCATGTATATGGATTATGCTTTTTTGGTATATTAAAAAGTAACATAAAAATAAAGCAGTAAAAAGTTTTTTTTGTTTTTTTATTTTCTCTTTAGTCCACTCATATGAATCTGAGGATATTCTTAAAAGATGACTGCTGCTTAAGAATAGCATTAGAACACTTTCATTTTTTGCTATACATAGAAATTATATTTTGCCTATTTCCAAGAAAATAGATTGGTTTCTTCAAATATGATCTTTTCCTCACTGATGCATTGTACTGATTAGCTAGTTAGGTAGTGGACCAATCAGTTCTTGTAAACAAAATGTCACCATATATAAAGCAAAATGCATTATGGTGTGAGTTGTGGGTGTTATATAAAATAAATTTTTAGAGCAGATGCATTTTTTAAAACTTCAAAATATGTCAGATCAAAAAAAGAACAAATTGGCAATTCTTTACAAACTTTAAAAGAAGCATGTGATAGTGATTTAATACAGCACTTTGTTTCAAGATCATATTCACTGCAGAATTTCAGTTCATGACCATTCAATGATTCAGTGAAAGTAGAATAGTTCAAGATGAGTGCTGATTATAAATAATCTTTCAGTGTGTTTTGTGTTTGTATTTGGTTCTAATTCATGTGGGTCTTGTACTTTATAAAAAGAATTTTGACTAGCTGCAGAACCAGGTAAGTAGAAAAAATGAATGTATCTTTTCTTAATAGTTGTAATTCTGGCATGCAATATATAGATTACACTTTGATGCCCAAGTTATGCTTTTTTGACACTTATAATAGCAATAATTATGCTTATACCTCTTATGGGGTTTACTGTATGCAGATGAGCTTATAAGATGGCTTGTTGTGATCTGTCATCACTGTGTCCAACATTCATCATCCTTTCAACTGTTAACAAACATTTGTTATAGCCACTCTTCCTAAACTACTTGAAGGATTGTCAAGAAACTTGATTCACACATCCTATGATCTATTTAGTCTAAACTTGAATTGGTGCTGAGCTGACAGCTAATTTGACCTCTATTATCGCCATATTGAAAATCTTGTTATCACTACTTCTCCTTAATGGGTGGTTAAGTTTGTATTGGGTTTCATGTCTTGTTGGTTCTAAATGAAATTGTGTGACTGTGACATCTCATTTAATGGCAAACACAGTAGACATCTTGATAATCCTGTAATTGCTACCCCTCCTGAATTGGTGGTCACTTAATTATAGGGTTTTCACTGGAAGATTTCTTATGGTGTCTAGTTGGTCCTAAATACAAATGGTGCCAATCAGAAAACTATGACCACCATACAGACATTTTGAAAATCTTGTTAATACTATTCTTCTGTATTGGGGTTCTCACTGGAAGACTTATTATTATATTCAGTTGGTCACAAAAGAAAATGGTGCAGATGTGACCTCCAATATACCCACCACAATGACCATCTTAAAGCTTCTTTTATTGCTACTCTAAGATGGTCATATCTGCATGGGACTTTCCTCAAAGACTTCATATGATATTCTGTTGGACCTAAATGAAAATTGTGCTGATATGGCTTCCATTACAACTGTCCTGAAATCTTTTTATCACTACTTCTCAGTAGAAGGTCATATCAACAGGGGATTTTCATCAAAAGACTTTTTATAAAATCTGGTTGTCAAATCTAAAATGCTCCCAATCTGATCTCCATTTATGGTCACCATGATGGCCATTTTGAAATTTGAGTTATCACTGCTCCATGTTGGATGGTTATACTGACATGGGGTTTTCACTGAAAAGACTTATTTTGTTATTTACTTGTTTCTAATTTTAAAATGGTGGTGATCTGCTATCCAATGTGGCCACCGTAGGTTCAACCATGATGATCTTTATTATTGATATTCCACCAGAATGGATGGTTATATTCATGTGGTTTTCACTTAAAGAGCTTTTATGAAATCTAGTTTGACCTAAATGAAAATGGTGCTGATCTTACATCCAGTATAACTGCCACTGTGACAGCAGTTACTTTCAATCTTGTTTTTGCTCAGATTTATCAGAGATGGCAGTTAAAAAGAAGACATGGTTTTATATCAATTACCTTTAAATTTGTTTGATCAGTAGAGTGTCTAGGAGACTATTTTTATCATATGAATTTGTAGAAGATGCATTTTGATTGAATTTTTTTTAAAGGAAACCTCAGAAAGTAACATTTTAACAATTATTTTCGTAATAGGCTGTAAAGGTTTATCACAACATGTTTGTTTTTTTTGGGTTGTTTTCTTCTTCACAATGTGGGACTAATTAGTAGACCATATACAATTATGTAGTTTGAGAATTTCACACTGAAATCAAAGTTAAATTGGAAAGGATAAAGACTTTCCCCCAAATTTCTAACTTCCATTTATGCAAAATAGGAAGGTTTTGGCAAATGATAGTGCTTCACTCTTGAATGAATGAGTGTGTGTTCCAAATCTTTATGTCAGTCTTTCTGGAAGACTAGTTATCATTTTTAGCCTAGCCATATCTTTGGTGTTGCCCATGTCCATCCATCCTATCATCTCGCATCTAAATCTCATTAAATTCAATCATTTTGTCCATACAATATGTTGCCTCTCTTCAATAAAACTTTATGAAGGACATCAAAGCAAATTGGAATAGACTTCACATTAAGAAACCAGTCAGTTTCAGTGTACTACTTTTTGTAATAAAATTAAAGATTTACACGCTGTTTTATTTTTCACTGTGCCCTTCAGTAGCATCATGGACAAAAGGGATGGGACAGCAAATACCTCATAATGACTCGTATATATAGTTGTCTTTCATCACTGATTGAAACTTGCATTGTCTTTGCAGAAAGCCAAGAAGACAATAAGTTACAAACTACCTGTGAAGGAAACTGTGACTCGCATGATCACTGGACTGGTAAGATAAATCATAATTTTGTACAGTTATTAAATCTGGCACATGCATTGGCTTAGCATTTGCAGAGGGCTGATAACTGATCCTGTAAACACTTTATAAATTACAGTCTTGGCTGCATAAATCGCTGTTGAACACTTTTGTTGAAAAAAATTAAATGAGACTTAGTGATACATTTATAGCAACAGTAATGACATCAATTCAGCACTTTTATTAGGGTTCTTGAAAGTAGAAAAAATTGTGAGTTTCACGTGTGGGATCAGGACTTGTTTCATTTGTAGTAATTTACTCGGTCATTTCTGTTACATTATCTGATCATAATGCATTTGGGATTCTTCCATTACCTCACAAATTAAACCCTTCCAAGTGAAGAGATATCAAGTTGTTTTAACTTGATGAATTTCGCTCTATCCTGACCATAGAGAAATATGTTTGCATCTCAGTTTGTTTTTCATCTTCACGTTAAGCAATACAGTTCTATCATAAATTTCTCTTTATAAACAAACAATCAAAAGTACCACACTTCATCTCTGTAATTGACCTTGCATTTTATTTCAAGTAAATAATCATTTATTTTCATTCTAAAGGTCATTTCTATAATCATTTCTTGCATTCATTTCATGTTGTAGCATCCACTTTTCTGTAAGCTGACCCATTTGCTTGACTGATTTTGCCTGTATATGCCATGTTTTGTTCTCCATGTCTCTCTAATTATACATAATAATGGATAGGCTTTTATTTGGGGTTAGTAAGAAGTTGAAGCTGTTTAAAGATAATCACCTCACATACATTACATGTATGGGATGCCAGTTAGACCACACTTAAATGGAGGGCAGGTGGACCATGGTTTTCACCGAAGCAATAATCTCTGACTAGTGGTCTTGAAGGATTGCAGATGCTATTAGCATTGCTCCTGATTTCACCTTAGTGGCAAACTTCTTGATGTCAAAGTTAATGAAAGCCAGTGAAGGAAAAAATGAGCATTCTTTCTCATCTCAGCCCAGGGCTGGATGTGTGCCACAGAGAAGGCTGGGTTTCTGGATGACAAATTACAAAAACATTAAGTAAGTTTGGTTTTGGTTCATGACATGAACAATCTTCTTCTCTCATTTTCTGGTGGATAATCGCTGTTGAGAAGTGAGACCTTATCCATTCTCAACATTTGTTCTACCTTGTATGGAACCATTAACATTTATCAGAATGACGTTTTCTTCCCAGATATATCCAAAGTATCATTCGTGCATTAGAAAACGCATCAACCAAGACATCAAAGTTGAACAAGCAATAATAATAATCACAATATATCCCAGTTCAGGATGTCCTTTACTAAGAAAGCTGCATTCCTGGATGACTTACAGTGGAACCTAGCTATAACACGATAATTGGTGTCCAAAAAATTGGATCGCATTAATAGCAAGGTCGCCTTAATGCGGGGTTTTACAGTATATTTTTTTTTCTTTTCAGAAAACACTACATTGTAATATATATGCATATCCATCTCTAATGTATTATCGGATGAATATTAAATGGAATGCGGTAAATAAGACTTATTCAAAATAATGGACGGATAATATATTTATAGGTTATTACTTTGCGCTAAATAGTTTTACTAATTTATTTATATTGGGGTTTTTTCTTCCAAAAATACATGTTAATTGATAATACCCCGATTGACGTTATATCATGAACAACATTGTTTACTATTATGCCGTCGTGGAATGCAGTTCATCCATAATGCATTTAATTCTACTGAAAAATTGCACAGATATTTTAATAATTCAATAATTTTGTCCAAGATTATTGTGTCTGAATTCAATGTCCAATGTATAGCATGAACAGAGTATTAACACTGTTTACTTACTGTTTGATATAGTACCATCATGGCATGCAGTTAATCCATAATACCTGTAATTCCAATGCAAAACTTGCAGACATATTTAAACTAATCAATATTTTTGTCACAGATCAGTATGTGTCTGAATTCAATGGGAAAAATTAACAGAAAATTAGGTTAAGAAAGATGAAGCACAAGTATGTTTCATTACATTCCAGGATCTATGAACAGTGTCTATACAAATTGTAAACTTGATTTTCCATAATGGTAAAATATTTTTTTATTATATACAAAAAATAGGAAATTAATGATGAGTTCATAATCAAACACTATACACATAAAATCTGACAACTAAATGCAGTGAGTCTGTATGGTCATGAACCATTGATATAAAGTTTTTTAAGCTGTATACATTCACAATTTCATACTCTTTCAATTTCCAGCTAATAAAGCCGACATTATTTACTGGTCAAATAAATCCGTCAAATAACAGCGTCCAGAAAACATTTTGGCAGCTTTTTTTTTAATGTTTATTAAATTGTGAGAATTTTGTATCAACCACCGCATTGACTGCTACTTGGTTGTGTATGCAGTTAAAGACAAAAAAATGTTGGCTTTTGTTTGAGCAACAATTGTATACAGAATTAATTGAAGACAATCAAGAAGACAATTTACTGGCATTACATGTTTATAACTAGTAAGTAATATTTTGATAATGTTTACTTAGGCATAACAATTCAAGAACCTGGTGAAATTGATACATTTCAGAAGCCAAGCATTGTACGCACTATTTCTCATACTTTATCATATTATATTAGAATTCATATACAATCTCTTCCCCAAAATCATAATAAACTTTTTTTGTGCAAAGTGCAGAAAATGACTTCCATTTTTAAACTTGCTTTTCCATAACGGTAAAATATTTTTTAAATAAAAAAGAAGGAAATTAATAAGTTTTGTCATAAGCAAACCCTGTAAAACCCCGAGAACTAAGTGCAGTTGGCCCACAATGGTCACAAGTCACTTTTATAATTGTTTTTAAGCTAAATGCATGTACAATTTCATACCCTCTCAATTTTCAGCTAATAAAGCAGATATTATTTACTGGTTAACTGATTGCATCTAATAATACCGCCTAGCCCAGAAAAACTGTTAGCGGCTTTCAGTTTTGATGTTTATTAAACTGTGAGAAGCTTTTATCAACCACTGCATTGTCCACTGCATGTTTTTGTGTGCAGTTAAAGAAGAAAAACACATCTGCTATTGTTTGAGCAACAATTGTATTCAGAATTAATTGAAGACAACCACAAAGACCACATATTGTTTATTTTGGTATAACACTTCAAGAACCTGGTTAAATTGTTAAATTTAAGAAGCTACACTACAATCGTATTATATTAAAATTCATATACGAACTCTTCCCCAAAATGATAATAAATGTTTTACACACTGTTTCTCATACTTAAATTAAAACATTTCCTGGTACAAGAAAAATACACATATATTTAAAATTTCAGGAACCTGCCATGATTGTATTATTTTTTAATTCTCTTCTCCATATTAAGTCTCTTCCCCAAAATGATTATAAATTCTTAATACACTATTTCACGTACTTTGAAGGGGAAAAAAATCATGTGTGAATGAATATTCAAAATTTTGGGAGCCATGCCGCAACCACGTTATAGCCGAATTTGTGTTTTCGCTGGGCATGTTTTAGCAGGATTCCACTGTACTAGAAAACCATTTGGTAAATAATGCTATTGGTTCGTGACATTGACATCCTTCTTTCATTTACAGTTCATTGTAGATAATACTGTTGAGAAGTTGGAGACCTTCCTTGTCATTTCTCAGCATTTAGTACATCTTGAAGTGGAACTCTTAACACATGAACTTGTTGTCTTTTTCCTAAATGCATTGAAAGTATAGCTTATACATTCAGAGAAATCTCTTGAAAATGAAAAAACCTTCTTAATTCCTTCTACATTTGCATGGAATGTATTAATGGAAACATTGTCATATGAATGTTGGACAGTTTGGTTGTGGTGTCTTACCTCTGTAAAAGGGTGATGGACAATCACCAGACCTTTGCCTCATGGTATGTTAATAGCTTTGTAGACTCTCCTAGTATCAGTAATATTCATGTCCAACACAGTGCTGGCTGGCCGAATGTCATGACCAACTCACTTTCAAGGAGATGACAACTGCTTTAGAGTTGTCCCTCCAGGAACCTTACATCAGGTCTGTGCCCTTGGATGACTTCCAATGCTTGACCTTTTTTTTTTCAATCATCTGTGAGGTAAAGTAGGCATATACCTTCCCTCTATCTGTTTTGATGAAGAGGATAATTATGAAGTGAGAAGCACAGACCACCACTCGACGCAAGTAGTCAAGATCACCACTATTTCACAAAACTCCTTCATGCATGTTTCCTTTCAGCGATGTCCTTTCCAAATAGGAGTTTGGAACTTAAATTGTGAAGTGGATAGCAAAAGCTGATGATCATCTACTTTGTGGACATATGTATTCACAGAGAGAGTGTTGCATGTTTTTGAAACTCTAAAATTATCCAAAAGGGTGATTTATTCCAATTGTGTTAACTTTTCATATAACCTATAGAAAATGATTGGAGAAATTCAGATTTGAAGACAAGAATATAACATGTCAATTTAGTTTAAAGCATATAATACACTTGCAAAATAAAAATAGTTGTCTGATTGAGTGTTGTCAAATATCATCACAACACATTAATTATGTGCAAACACTCGCATTGTAACAGGCACACTAACATTAAATAAAGACATTTACCAAATTTCTGTCTTTAAAATCCATTGGATGGCAAAATATAGGCTTTGCTACTCTCACTAGTTCAATATGTGGTTTGAAGATATTGCAAGTGCCATTGTCGTCTATCTTTGCACTCATGTAGAGTGATGGTACTGTTCTTCAAATGTCCCTGCTGGATTCTCTTGAGTGAATCCTGTTTAGAACCAAGATGTTCTTGATAACCATAATGTTAGCAGTATCAGAACTGTATTTGATGTAGCTTCACCCAAAGATATGCTTGTCTCTATAAGAAGATGAATATCCATCACATTCAGGACAGATCACTTCATTGGGGGTAGAGGAGGGTGTGGGGACATAATTTTTTTTAAGTTTAATCGGAGGTTCTAGAGGTAATATGACATAAATGAACACTTATCTGGCTTAGAGATGTTATTGCTTATCAACAAAGATCAATTGCACAAACATGAGTATGTTCTTATTATAATAATTTTTTTCAATCAATCTATTTCATGGCTAAAAATCATTATGGTGTAAAAGGTGTAAATCAATTAATACCATATTTACCGTATTTGTTGGAACAACATACATTAATTTTTCATGTAATTTTGTGTGCACTCTTTGTATTGGGACTCAAAGTTTTTTCTAATCGTAAGTTGTGGGACACCTTTTAATTCATTTGAAAATTACATGTTGGAAAATGCATTTAAATTTTATATTTACAAAGTATAAAACTATGTACTTGAGATAAAACTTTTTAATCCAGTGCAGCATCATGTCATCAAGTCAAACTTCTTATGCATATGTACGATCCATTCTTTGGGTGCATGAATATTTTTTTAGCTTTCTCATGCTGTGAAAAATTATCACTGGAGACAACACATCTCCTGAAGCGGAAACTGCAAGGTCTAAAATCATCTCTTACAAATTTGCACCAGCCATGCTAATTCTCACACTTTTAACTCAAATATTATCAACATTCTGTCCAGGAATGAGATCAAAATACATAAGAATTTCATCCATGTGAATGATCATGTTGTTGGTGAAATCATCTTCTTTTCTTCTGACTTTCATGAATTCATCATATGATTTAATTTTCTCCAAATCTTCTGGGCACCTCTGGGTCATTGATGTCTGTGCACAAAGTATTATATTGTGTCACTTTAAAAATTGTTCTATTGTTTCAATTTCTTTTTAACATTCCCTTGGATACCTTGAAAAGGAACCTAGGTTGATTTCCCTTGGTCAGCCAACTTTGTATAATTAAAAAAAATTGGCAAACTTAAATGAAGCTAGTGTCATCTTCCCAGGTCAGCTTGCTTTGTAATAAAATAAACTTTGTATTTAATATTCTTTATGTAAAAAAAGTTGGCACACTTAAAAGTATCCAAAGTCAGCTTCTGAGATCGGCTTGCTTTGTGGTAAAAACACTTTTGTATTTGATGTCCTGTCGACAAGTTCAAGCAATGAGTTCATTGCTCGCTGCCAGTTGTGTTTATCCAACACTTGGGCTTCCATTTGCTTGGCATCTGTAGTCACAATTATTACAAACAGGCATTGATGTTTGTGGGTAAATAGCATACACAGCAAAAACCTGCATTAATAATACTTTTTTATTTGTGAGATACTGCCATATATCATATAGTTAACTGGATATAATACAGTCTTGGTTATTTTGCACATGGCCTGGAATGGTCGAGTGGTCTAAAGCACTCTGTTACGGATCACTGCCATCTCACCTCTGTCTGCGTGGTTTCGAGTCTGAGATTCAGCCAATGTAGTTAGGTGAGAAAGCTTGCGAGTTGCTTCTCATGGATCGGTGGTTCTTTCTGGTGGCTTTCCCGGGTTCTTCCTCCACCAGTAATACTGGCTGCCATATATGGCCTATCATGTACTGAAAAATGGCATTAAACCCTATAACAACAACAGATGCCTTGAAGCATTTGGTTGATTAGTTCTTTAGTGTTTGCGATTTTATTGGATCCAGTGTTTAGTTTGATAACATATTCAAACATTTGAGTACAACCAAACACAACTTGTTTCTCTATGTTCATGTCAGTGAGCAACGTGTTATGTGTTATCTGACATTAGCGATACATGCTACAGTATAGGTAGTTTTTGGATATGTTTTTCTGTAATGCTTATGATGAAATAAAACGGGAATAAATGATAACACAAGGTTAGTTTCAATCATTGTAACATCAAATAAGCATTTTGTTGATCTATTTATTGCAACGTGCAGTTGGACTAGGGTACAAATTCAACACAAATTTATTTTGTTTCTTAGGTCTTGGGACATATGACCTAATTGACAAAAAACGTCACCATACATTCTAGGACAGGATTAAAATTAATTATTTTATCCTGTCCAAATATATATATGGTAAATAAGGTAATTAGTATTTTAACAAGATTAAGATAACAATTAATAATAAAGAAAACTAATCTGAATGTTCAGCTCATTGTGTTGAATATATTACAGGACTGGTGCTGCCCCTATTTTGACAGATGTTATACACTCCAGAATTACCAGTTGATATGTTGTTTGCAGTATATGCAAAGAATTAAATATGCGCCCTCCTTGTTGCTGTGATTCACAAGTAAAATTATAAAACAGGAGTTATGTAATTTATATTTTATTGGCCGTACTTGATTTGCTGATAGCTTATTGCTTCCTGAATCACCTTAAAAATGAATCAGATTACTGTTTGGACAGAAAGAATCATGCTTTGCATTTAAAATGTGGATTAAAAACCGACATAATGAAACATTGCCATGGTTCACAAACTTGCCAATAAATTTGAATAACCATTCTCATTCAAGGCAGTGATGTGTAATAACTTTTGTTCTTTAGCATCCATCTAACATCTCTTTGATTTACCTATAACTTAAAACAAATTGGGTTGTTCTACTTTGTTACATTTTGGTGCAGTTGGCTCACCCACAGCAGTCTTTAACGTATATAAATAAGTTAAGTATTTAACACCTTCCCCAAGCTATTGTCAGTCAGTTAAATAATTCCTGAAATGGTGGTTTTTTATGAATTGAAAGTTTTGTCTTTTAATTGCCCCTGTGACAATTTGCTGTATAAACGGCCCCAAGTATAGTTATACACTAACTCTGATCAGGGCTATTAATTTTTATACATGTTATATGTTACATATATACATGGCTGGTGTTTCTGTGAGTTTTTAAAAAAATTGTTGGTGAAGATTACTGACAAAAGTGTTTGTAGCATATATATTATGGCAGGTGTGTTCAGTTGTAATGACAAAGCTTGATTTCTTTTCTATGAATAATTTGCAGTCACTACTGTAGTCAAACAACAACTAATTGTTTGTTCATTCCCACTCCATCATCCATCTGTCAGGTGCAAACTAATTAAATATTTATGAATCAGCTATAATTATGAATACATTTAACATTATCACCTTGGTCACCGACTAGTACAAACCTCTTTTGTCTACGCAAGTCATGCAGGCAGACTCCGCTGTCTTTAGACAGCTCTATTTCTTGATTCACTTTATTGTACACATTTGCAGCCATACTTCCTGGAGCAGTACAGATCAAAAGAAGACAAATTAGAACTGCTTGATAGAGCCATAGAAACACATGATGGAAATGCCATTATTGCTGTAAGTTATCTGTCAGTTTCTTCATTTTAATGCCTTTTCATCTAAAATTATTGATATGTACTTTGAAATAAGATGTTAGGTGATACTTAAATGCTTGAAATGTATACAATGTATACCTTTGATTACAGCATGGTGATAATACATGTACTACAAGGGTTTATGTGAAAAATATGAGATGTTAAATAGATATTTAAATAAAAGGATTAATTTTCTTCAGTCATCTCATGTTAATGGTCAGAGTCAACTGCCAAGGAAATAAAAAATCAAAATGACCTAGTTTGTCATTAGCTCAGAATAGTGTTGAATGTGTGGACACAAAAAATGATTGTTTGAATAAATAGTTACAGTATAAAGAAGCAACGATAGACCTAGAAGACCTCTCATTGGTCCAGATGAAGGATGTTACAGAAATAAATATATGAAGCTGGGGATTTGAAGGCACTTTATCACAGACTCCATCATTCGTTGGCTGTTAATTAAACCAGCCAACATAAAAGCACTTAAAATGGTCTGGATTGCACCAGATCTCATATTTGAAGAAAATAGTGCTTTCATACCAACATTTGCACCTTTTTAATTCTGGATCAGCCCAGAGGAAAGCTGTTAGAATAGAGAGTTTCTGTCCCCAATTTTTCTCTTCATAATATTGTTACTTTTATGGCATTATTTTCTCCATAATTGCACAATTAACTTGGCTATAATCAGTCATTGATCCAATATGAATCATGCCCAAAATTTTGTCTTCAAAAGTATTTACTTGCCACAACTACTCTTGCTAAGGATTATTTAATCCTTTCATATCTTTCAAATTTCAAATCATACTGGTACCTTTTTCTGTAGTACAAATTTTTGTAATTTGAAAATATATTCTCAACTGTAAGTGCAGATTTAAGACACTTCTTGAATATTGTATATACTTGTGTATAGATCACATTCAACTGCACACTGTGTAGACTCAGATATGATGCTTGTTCTACTGATTACTCCTAACAGACCAAAATCTCAGTGCATTACGTGATGACAAATCAAGGTCTATTTTGCTTGCAGTTGGACCTGCATGATATGCAGATGTACTTCAAAGTGTGGCTATTGTTACTAAATATAGAACATTCAGTTATTTGCAAAAACCTCTTTAAAAAATTGGACCAAATTTGACAGAAATCATCCTGACCTGACGATCTTTAAGTTTTCAAATAAATGATGTAGATCCATCATCCAGTATGCAGGCAGCTTGTGGCATATTATATTTATTTTAGTTAGCTCATTTCCTAAATTGTATTATCCACTTATGTCATGTTTGAGACCCCACTACCCAACTCTGTGTATATGTTGTTCTTGTTTCCAAACAGGCTGTGATATTTCTGAAGAGAACTGTGACAGACAAGATTTTCAATGCTGAATTTTCCATCAGACCTGATGCAATAAACCAATACTTGTCCTATCTCAGAGCTCACTTTCAGCAGACAGAATTAGAGAATATACTAGGGTGAGAGTCTTTCGCACATAAATTTGCAGATGTTGCTGGAGAGAATTGCTGTTGGAGCAACAGAATATTATTGATTAATTATATTATTAATTTTGATACAAAATTATTACTGTATGTTTTACTGGCATTGACACTGCATTTGCTGTATATTTTACTGGCAATGACGTTCAGACAAGCATTCATAAAATTATCTGTCATTATCACTATATGCTACAGTTCATTTACATAATGCAGTCAGCAGTTAAGGACCCCAACTTTTGCATTACAGCAGGGTTATCCTGGACTAATGCCATTATATCATTTTTCCTTTGAAAATGTTCCCCATCATAAGAATGTTAGGTGATTAAAATCTGAATCTGAACCTAGATTTTTATGCCATATCAGCTGTTGTTGTTTTAGAGTTTAACACCATTTTTCAGCACAATATAAGCTATACATGGTAGAGAAAGAAACTGGGAAACCCCAGAAATAATAAATGACCCAAGAGAAGCTACTTGCAAGCTTTTTGACATACCTACATTGGCTGAGCCTGAGACTCAAACCAAAGCAGACAGAGGATGAGAGAAGAGTGATCCATAATGGTGAGTGCTTTAGACCACTTGGTTACTTGGGGCTCACCTATCATTTCAAGCCTTTGTTGCCTCATTTAGTTTTGGAGGATGTGATGAAAGCCCCATTTTGGCACTCTCACACTACATTCTCCACCTTTTACCTTCACTCACTAGCCCACCAAATGAAGGCATTTTCCTACTGGGCTCAGTCATCTTCAATCAGAAAAGGCCTTTATGGATCTCATCTTCAGTGAGGGCTAGTATTCCTTGCCTTTGTTTTTTTATTCGCCAATAGTGGGACCATTAGTCTTCCACCAGACTGACAAATTCAGCTATGCAGTAGCAACAGAATTGGTATTACTGATATTAATATGTAATTTGAGGGCAGGTAAAACTAAATCTGATGATGTAAACCTATTGTTATTGCCAGATTATCTACCGCTGCCCCACACTGATGTCCCACTAAATTAGACTGTACCTATGGAAAGGAATGAAGGGGAAATATGCATGGGCAAATGTCTATAGGGTGTTCCAAAGTATTTTCCTTATTGGAAAAGTATCGGCTATAGTAAAATTCATACAGATCATGCTGCATTCAGTACCGACTATTGCAGTAATGATCATCGATTTTTAGAATTTGATTACACATACCTTAAATGGCAGCCATTCACTTTATTTGTATCCTCACAAATCCATATTTCTTTGGAAGATCATTATTTACATGCCTCAACAAATATACATGGCAAAACTCAATGTTAAAGTACATGAACATTTATGGATGAGGCAACCTAAAAGTGTGATCCAGTAAAAACTGTATTGAATGTTGTGCGCTTTGATGTCACAGTAAAACTTTGTATGCAGAGAAAACCTTACCACTGTATATTGTGATGATTAGACCCTGTGTACTGTTTTCTTGACTCAGTCTAGTATCTGGACCCATTGTAAAAATCCATAGCAATCAATAATTTTAATTAGGAAATTTCATGATGATAATTAAGGTGTAGATTATTCAATAATCATGATTGAATAAACTTAGTTGAACTATATTAGTATTAAATTTTAGAGCAACAATTAATATTTGACTAAAGGCATCAACATGACTGCATTGACACACACTATATGCAATAGCAACAGGTAAGTTTCACAAAATTAACATTGGTTGCACTCACCCCCACCCACATAAAACTACAAGCTGAGGCATTTCTTTTCCAAAATTCAAATACTAGAGACATTTTCACCACACAGGTGCAAATCACACTGAAGCCTTCAATACCTTGATGCTATTTCAAAATGTTGTCGTGACATCTTTGATGTTAGACATGGCCACATTGTCCAATTTTTAACTGGCTACAATATCAGAGTTTTCTTGCCGGAAAGGAAATAGCCCAAAGAACTTGGGTCATTAACATTGCAACTCACCATTCAGTGACGTGCTGAGTGCCTTTTTGAATCTCAACCTGGAATGATGTGACACATGTCTGCATTTAGTGCCACTTAAGCCACAAATGCCACATCATACCCTGGCATTGTGGATAATGCCATATGGCTTGCCATTACTATTTGGAGGAGAAACTGAAGAACTTCAGAGGAAGGCAGTCCCATCCAAGTCACCACCCACTCCAAACAGATCTGTTACCAATCTGACATCATCATCGTCATCATCATCATCATCAGTCTGTTGACCTAGTGTGGTCATTGAGGCATTGTGCTGCTGAACATCTGACCAGTTCCCTCCACTTGTCTGGATCATGTGCCAATGCCTGTGTCTCTGCAAAACGTTTCCTGGTCCATTCTGTGATGTTGTCAATCCACTTTTTCCTCTGTCTACCTCTCCTTCTATCACCTTGGACACTACCATTCAGTACTGTTGTGGATAGACTGTTGGCTCTAGTGACATGGCCATACCATTTCAGCTTTCTCTTTTTGACAGTGGTGAGGAGGTCTTCATAATGGCCTACTTTGTGCCTGATGATGTTATGCACTTCTTCATTTGTGATGTGGTCCATGTAAGAGATGCTAAGGATGGTTCTGTAGCATCTCATTGCATGTGCCTGGATTCTTCGTTGTAATTCTGCTGTTAGGGTCCAGGCCTCACATGAATACAGAAAAATTGAGATGACTAGTGCTCTCAATAGTCTGATTTTAGTTTTAAGACAGATATTCTTGTCTCTTCAGATGGGTCTTAGCTTCAACATAGCAGCAGTTGTTGTGCTGCTCATAAAAAAAATTATGCTCTTGATCCCTCTTCCATGATAATGGAACCAAGATATTTGAATTGGCCCACTGTTTCCAGTTCCTGTTCTCGGACTTTAATCTTGGTTGAGATTTGTTTGCCACTATTTGTCATCAGCTTTGTCTTCTTGGCACTTATCTCCATGTCAGATCTGGAAGGTGTTTCATCCAGGTTCTTCACCAAGGTGGCAAGCTCATCTTCACTGCCTGCCAGCTCATCAGTGTCGTCTGCAAAGCGGAGTTTGTTGATGTTACGCCCTCCAATGCTGACTGTCCCACAGTGGTTTTCCAGAAGACTGCCTTGTCATACTCCAACTGTTGTCTTGAACCAGTCCCCCACAGAACCTTGAGCAGTTACTGCACTGGTAACCTTGGTGTACAGCTGCTTGATGGTGTTGGTCAACTTTTGACCCATGTTGTACTTCTTCATTGTGGCCCACAATTCCTCATGCCACACTGTCAAAATCCTTTTTGAAATCTATACTGTCCTTTATCCACAGCAGAAGGATAATTGGTGGGCAAAGGAAAAAGGATCTTTATATGTCATAGGCTCAGTTTAGATCTCAGCCTAATGTCAGGAGGCAACAATCTTAACCAGTTTAAGAGGCAATTCTACTGTACCAGGGAGGTAAGAAACTATGTTGCATATCATCAGAGCCTCCTAACTTTAAATGCTAATGTGTCAACCCCACTGCCTGCAGACAGCCCACTAGAGGGTGTAAGACTCTTGCAATTCCAGTACCTATTTCCTAAGAATGAATGAGTGATCAAACTCATTTGAGAAAGGTTTCAGCATTTGTTTATTACACCACTTCTTCTTTCTTCCTCTCCTCAGTCAGAAGTGACAGTATGTACAGATGCATGTATGTGGTGACAGAGAGCCCATCTGTTACCAGGGTTCAATATAGTCATATAAATTCAATCATTCCATTTCAGTTGACCCAACTATCATCAGTTTAGACTGGATGATTTGGTGCACCTCATGATGCAACCAGGCTTTGCATGCAAAAAAAGGTTGCAGTCAGTCAGCAATGAGAGATTAATCATAAGCTCCCTCCCTTCAATAGACCAATCAAGAGCAGAAGCACAAAGTGGCAAGTCATGGTGCACAAAATGACTCTTCTTGTAAGGGTCAGGGAACAGGATATTGCCTGTCAAGCCAGTTATTCTTGGCTGTAGTGGGTAATGTGCTCATTGTAATCTAAAAGATTAGTTACATTATGAAGATTGCAGCTCATTAAATTAGAACACTCTATGCAAGCTTTGCTTTCAAACATTTTGATCCAAGACATAATGATGTTGGCTGGCATGCAAAATGTTGCATCAGCCCAGATGACCACTAGACCCAGTTAAAAGTCAGTACAGCCTCTTAGCTTCACTGGATTCACCATTAAAATTTTGTCTTTATAAAGAATAAAATCATCTTAGCTATATAAGGGTTACAGATCACATGACCTAAGGCTGTGGTGCTTTCGAGTTGAAAGCAGGTTATCATTCATACAGGGAGTCCAGTTTTTGTGTTCCCTAGAGGGATACCCAAGATATTGCTTGGATGGTTAACATTGCCACCTCATATTACCTATTCTCACAACATTAATGTGATTGAAGAAAGCATTTGAACAAGAAAGCAAATTATAAATTGTGTTTCTCAAAGAATGCTTGCCCAATCACATTACTTAAAAGCCTTCCCAGCCATGAGAGCTTTCCATCTGATGTTTTGCTCAGCTTTAAAACTAACAATTGTATGCAGCTAGGGAGGTAGAGCATGAGTTACTGTCCTTCATCCATATGATTCAGACTAAAAAGATGAATTTTCACCAATTTTTTTAGTTGGGTTGGATTTGGGATGTAGCAATCTTATATGCCTAAGTGTTAATGTGATCAGGTAAGTATTTGTTGAGAAACGTAATTTACTGGATACAGTTGCTTGTTAAAGGTCAAAACTATCAGAAAGCAGGAAAAAGTCATAGCTTACTTTACATTTTCTTGCATGAGAATAAGTAAATGTTTTTCTAAAGTTATTCGTAAAAATATAGACATGTACAAAATATATTTTATTTTCAAATTTTCATTTCTAAATACATGGGGACATCCAGCTTATTCTTCATTTTTGTTATAAAAAAGTTTTTGATAATGGTTAAGATTTGATCCAGATCACCCCAAACGTAATTTGTCCTTGCTTTCCTGATGAATTGAATGATAATATATTGCAATTTTGAGACCAAACTTTGGTCATGAATGATATTTGATACATTTAGTGGGAATGTACATTTAATAAGATATTAGATTTCAAATCATTAAGGAAAAAGATTTTCACCAAAGTACTGAATTAGTTTTTATTATTAAAATGTCTTGCTTAGTCTGTGTGATACATTTAATTTCAGATTGCTGAATAGAAGTGAAGAACTTGCAGTAAGTTTTTCATGTGTTTTGCAATCATTAAACTGCCAAAATCTTTTTTGCAAGCAACACCAAAAGCGTATTAGAGCTCTTAAGTTGATTTACACTGGTCCCATGCTAATTTGGATATACGCAGTAGGAAACATTTGTCCCAAAATACATAGTACAGTAGTGGCTAGGGTATATAGATTTACCCTTGTCTATCTATCCATCCATCTATCCATCCATCCATCCATCACACCTAGGTTAAGTTTGTGTTTAGGTTATTTTATGTGGGTTATCTTTGTTCCATGTACATAATTCTAATGTGTACACTTTTAATTAATGGCAAAATTATGATAATCTTCTGCATATTTATAAGCACAATATATTAAATTATATAAAACAAATTTGTACAAGCAACTAAAACACAAGAAATAATTTATCTGGATTAATGGTGCAAAATATCACTAGTTAAGCAAAATTACAGACAATGAATTTTTTATCTGCACACTTGTATATTCCTGACTGTAAAGGACTTGTTTACTACCATATGATGAAATTTTTAAAAGCAGGAGGATGCATACATATAGTAACTTATCTACGAAAGCCTAATATTTTTTTCTTTCATCCATAAGATTTTTCTAGATCTAAGAATTTCATTGTTACTCCTGAACATGTTTAATTTTGGGTATAAATCCTTTTTTAAACAAATTTCAAAATATTTAATATGATTTGTTGTTAAATAATAATAATAATAATGAGGACTTTGTATAGCGCCTAATCTTTAGAAGCTTTAAGCGCTTTATAACATCTATAATGATATGACTACACTACAAAAAAACAAATGACAAAAACAATGAAATTGGAAAACATAAAAACATGCTGAAAACATATAAGATACAAAACATTATTAGGTCTCTAAGTTTGTCCCTGCAGTCGAAAAAGGTGAGTTTTAAGAGCACTCTTAAAAGGGACCACTATGTCTTTGTGTCTAATTTCAATGGGCAATTCGTTCCACGTCGCCGGGCCCTGGTATGCAAAAGAACATTGTCCATATGACTTCGTTTTCACAGTGGGAACTATGAGTATATGATTGTCAGAATAAGAGCATAAGTATCTTGCTGGTGTATACACATGGGTGAGGCTGGATAGGTATGTTGGACTGGAGTCTGTCAGTGAAACATAGCACAGAGAACAAATTTTGTGTTTGATTCTGTATTGAATTGATAGCCAGTGTAGGGTACAGAGCAGTGGTGAGGTGTGCTCTGATCGAGGTTCTCTAAAGATGATCCGTGCAGCTGTGTTTTGAAGTTTCTGGAGTAAATATTGTTATGAACCAGACAGAATTGAGTTACAATAGTCCAGTCTTGAAAGTACCAATGAACACACAAGTATTTTAGTGGCATCAACTGAAAGATATTTACAAATGGAACTGATGCATCTCAGTTCAAGATATGCAGCCTTGTATATGTTCATGACATGTTGGTGCAATGTGAGAGTACTGTCTAGAGTAACACCTAGGTTTCGTACTGACTGTGAGAATTTAATGTTGGTGTTGCTGATACTTATTGTCTGAGGTAAAGGATGTGGATGAGAAAGTCTTTGTGTTGTGATCAGAATAGCCTCAGTTTTATCATCATTCATCTGCAGCTTGTTACATGTCATCCATGATTTCACATCCGAAATGCACTTCTCTACTCCATGGATGGTAGCATCAACTTCAGTTGGGTGGCTAGACTTGTATATTTGGGTGTCATCAGCGTACAGTTGGTGCGACACTGGGTGATGATCTATGACACTTGAGAGTATAAAGTTTGTTAAAAATCCTAATCATGTCCATGCATGACAGGTCCATGCAATTTTTTGTTCTCATATTATCCAAAATTCCTGACCATGTTTGATCTAATGCACAGGAATATTAAAAAATGCCATGTATATAACTCATTGCAACATGTGAAGTGTATACACCAGCTAGATCCTTACGCTCTTCTGATGATAATCGTATACTCATTGTTCCCATGGACATATGTCTTATGGACAACGTTCGTTTGCACACCAAAACCCGGCGACGTGGAACGAATTGCCCATTGAAATTAGACACAAAGACACATTGGTCCCTTTTAAGAGTGCTCTTAAGACTCGCCTGTTTCGACAGCAGGGACATGTTTTGTATCTCATATGTTTTCAGCTTGTTTTGTAGTATTATACTCTCCTCGGTGACAATGATTGCCCCGATAGCTGTTCCAATTTGTATATCAGTGACGACAACAATCACTGGAATAATTTTGATTATGACAAAAAAAATAATGTGCAGCCAGCGCAAACTACAAGACTACGTAGTGAAGTTCCATATTGTGTCAACCGCGTATTCCCAATTATCCTCGATGATATCATCCTCTCTCGATGATAAATTAATATCAGATAATGAGTTTTCAGCGATGGTACATGATTATGATTCCGCGATATCAAAATTAGAAAACCAACACGAATATAATAACAATGGCAACATCGCAAGAACTACTTCAACGAATAGTGGAAAATACCACACCTGTGAAAACCAACATGATCTCAATAACCTCAAAGAATCCTGAATTCAGTGTCAATTTCCCTACTGCGATTCCAGTGAAGGAGATAGCACTAGCAAAATTACGAGTGTATCACAGTTGGCCTAACATTAGATCGGCACCATTTGGTGGTCAACAACCGAATAATTCCTTGGTGTTTGCGAGTAATCGTTCACGAGCCAACGTTATCATCTGTGATTGAAATAAACTCACCCGGGTATGCTGTAGACATCTATAACAGCTCGATAAGAACAATATTGGGCTGGCCTGAAAACCCACCTCGGACATCTTTACAAATACCAGAACCTAAAAAATCTGATTATGTCACAGATGTAAAATCATATCATGATATCTCCCTTGTAAATACCTGGATTAAGAAACGAGAATTTTTGACAAATCCTGTTAGTTACAATAATGGAAATTGGTTTTTGGAGATAGGGGTGGGTTCTTTAGCAATAACCCCTGCAATCTCAGACTTCTTTGATGCTCTTTATAAAAACCACAAAGAGTATCTGAATAAATTACGGCAGAGTTTGCAAGAACATATTATCGATTTATCATCCAAAACCTCAATCATCAAATATATGGAAATACTAAATCAGATCACATATGATATGGAACTATTTAATTTACGACTTATTCAAGCTGTATTAAATGCCAGAGATTGTTCTGAGAGTAGAATTAGCAAAACAGTATCAAATACACGTAGAGGATATTTCCGAATTTAAGCATCCCCGGTATGATGTAGACGAACTAAAAAAATCAACCAATGATCTCCTTGATGAGTACTTCCCACAATACTCGCTGCATGGAAAAAAATACCACCACCACAAACAACTATCCTCAAACATAATAATGATCCAGACAGTGGTGGTAGACATATTGCTCCTCAAAATGTCAATATATCCTCGGTGATTGCAGTGAATTTAATATGTGATGTTATCGAAGGAAGTTACCAAATAAATCTCGAAAGATCAAATCAAGCCCAACAAGGATATATTTTATACTCATTTGCACCAACAGCTCCACCCGGATTTTTTATCGTTGAGGATCCAACTAATCCAGTGTATATGCGATGTCATAATGATTCATTAACGAGAATTCATTTCAAACTCACTGACCAGTCCAATAATCTAATTGATTTACGAGGTGAGGTTTTACAAATTAGTTTGTGAAATCCTAAAGGATTTTCAATTTGTCTCCAAAACGCAATCAGGGTCGGGTCTGTCTGGAGACAAGAGTCTCAATAGCGTGACAAACTGAAACCATTTCTCTTTTTTTCTGTCTGCCTGAATTGGTTTCAGTTTGAAATCCTTTAGGATTTTGTTTGAAATAGTTTCGGTTTGCTTGAAATAGTTTCGGTCTGTCCACCCTCTCTGCTTGAAATCTTTTAGTATTTTGTTTGAAATAGTTTCAGTTTGCTTGAAATAGTTTTGGTCTGTCCACACTCTCTGCTGCTCATTGAGAATTCATCTGAGGCAGCTGAAACAGGTATATGCACTCAGATCTGTAATGATGAAAGAACATGAACTATTGACAACACCTGCTTGCCTTCTAAATATTAACACAAGGTGATTAACATGTCTTAATACTGCTCTCCCCAATTTTTTGCTAACTTTTTTATCCAGTCAGCATGTTCAGCCACTGATAACAAAACTCCACATAATGGAAACATTCTAGATCTGTTCTTCATGCATGCTTTAAAAAAATGTACCAACCATTTAATAACCACTTTTACATGTAGTTTCTCAGTTACTTTGTATTTTGTCTACTTGAATTGGATTTTAAGGATACACTTTTAGTGTGTCATGCAGTTAAATATGTTACATTTAATTCTGATTAGTCATTATTATTTTCTGCAAGTCCAGGGTAAAACAGTGTACAACCAGTCTGAATTAACTGTAGCTTTTTGGTTGTGACAAACAAAACAGAAAGCATTGTATCAAAACTTGATCCAAAGAGATACAAAGCAACAGCTAAGCTTCATGCAAAATGATCTATACAGTATTTAAGTCATGCATGGGGATCAAGTTTAGAAAGTCTCCTATTACACTGATTTTTTGTAATAATGGACTGACCTTGCTGATGGGACAAAACAATTTAGCACAGAATTGGTGATGAAAAATTTTCTAAACCGCACAAGTTATTATAATCTTTCAGGGAGAGGATGTTGTCAATAATTTATATTTTCAATAACAGAATGACTGCCTGTGGCCACTACTGTTGTTGTACATCTGCAGTAAGTACAGTGTGATAGATTTGGTTGTTAGTCCTCTCTGCTTCCACATATGGACTTGTTCTAGTTATAAATTTCCTTGTTCTTGGAAATTGCACTTTTTTTGGGAATACTGCAACCATCATTCCATCCAAACTTAAGTGAAGACATGAAGTAAGATGTTTGTAAAGAATTAAGGCAGTACAGAACAAAGGGTGTAGTGACCATGGGAAGTTCTGCATCTGATCAAATGACGCATTCAGAAATAGATTCAAAAGTTAAAATAAAATCTCTGACAACTTACAGGTAGTTTGTTTGGAAACAAAATTTGTATCTTTTATCAGGGATGATAATAGCATATGAATGGATGAGAAGGCTCTGTCAGTATATAATTTGCATACTGGAAATATAATGTAAAATGGCACCACCTTACCACTGACAGACCTTCAAAAGATGAACAGACCATAGTTGATATGTGTATCTATAATGTAAAATATCATAGGATGTGTATCATGAATCATTTCAATACACACAGCATAGTTTAATCCATATTAAGACTCATGGTGAACAGTGGTGAACTTTTGTGTTAAAGTTTACAAAAGTCACACATCTCGCATATCAGTGACTGTATTCAACTGAATCTTTTGTATAATATTACTATGAATCTAAAGTTTGTATGTTGATATGCTATCCTGTCTTGCATATCTCACAAGCTTTAATAGAAAGCATACTTAGATTTACAAGAGTTCTTTCTTGCCTGTCCCATATACTTGAGCATAAAACATGTTTCATTGTAGCAAATAAAGTTTTGTTCAAAATTTTTGAAAGTCCTTTATTTTATGACAGCTTTTAGACTGAATATTTATGATGATATTTGTATCATCATATGTTTTAAGTCTGTATCCAGGTATGCAAGGAGTTCCTGTTTTGTATGTCCTTCCTGCTTAAGCATTATTGTCAGTAGTATTAAAGTTTTGTATGAAAGTTTATGAAAGTCAGATACAGGGATTATGCTGACAGACAGATGCAGGTAAGATATTGGTTTCTATGTAATACATGTTATGGAAGAGTATTGAAACTTGCTGATTTTCCACTTAGACTGGTTAATGAATACATGGGAAAAAAAGCCAAAATAGTCAAAAATAGTCTGGTCAGCAATAGATAATGCAAGTTTATTGTTTATGTCAAAGTTTATGTTCACATTGCATCATTAAAGCATTGAAATTAAAATGGTGCTTTCATCACTCCAGATACATTTCGTTTAAGGTCAAAGTATATTGTTATTCATAAAGTGACAATCCATTTATATACTATTTTAGGACATCAATAAAACAGATAAAAGTACTTTATCATAAGAAAAAATTTACATTGAGAAAAAGTCATAGATTGAATATATACTGCTATTAAATGTAATTTTAGGTCTAGAATTAATTCTATGTATGATATAAGTCCTCATTATTATTATATAACATATTGTAAAAAGGTTTCTGGTGAATGTAGTTTTCAGACTAGCATGTCTATTTTAAACACAAGCTTTTGATATGCTAGTGCTGTCCAACCTGTGATCCGCAGGCTGATTTTAAATAGCCCGCCAGAGCTTGACCAATGTTTTGCACATTTATGTATATAAAAAAGTCAATGGCATACTTTCTTAATATATCTTCTTATCCAGGTAAACAATTGTGAATAATTTTTATAGTTGTTGCTTTTAAGGTTTCTGCTGCAGCCCTCGGCTTCAAGAAAAATTCTTTAGTAGCCCATGATGTCAAAAAGGTTGGACAGCACTGCTATATGCAATTAGACTGATGTAATTTGTAAATTCATTCACAAGATTTACTTATTAATAAGGAAAAATTACACTTTATGATACATGTTCTTGGCAAAATTAAAAATATATTCCTTCCTGCATCATGAAAAATGCTGCTAATGTTTAAGAATGAAGACACATGAATATTATGTGTTTTATTTCTTTTTCAAAAGTGTATTGGAAATATTTAGATTTAAGAAATAACACAATTGTTGTAACAATTTAATTTGGGACAAACTCCAGTCTATGTAAAATCTAAGAATGATTGTATTGCTGTAGTACCCATAGTGAGAAAGCTAGTTTGATGACTGCTTACTCTTTTATTTTAATATTTCTGTTTGAACCATATCAACATAATAATGTCTTTACTTTTCAACCTTAATATAAAATCATTTGCAAAAAACATACAGCTGCATGGTTTATTGTCTAGATCAGTCAACGGCAACCTTATAAAACTGCTGTGCAAGGTCTGCTAAACTGTAGAGTGCTGCATGTCAAGTAATTCATCCTTTTAATTATCGTTTTTAATACCTGCAATACAAAACTACAACTTGTACTGCATGCCTTTTCAATAAGTCTGGCATGCCACCATTGGTACACATGCTATAGGTTGCCGATACCTGGTATAGATGATAGAACTGTGAACACTATCATTGATTTCAGATGGTGAAGTACAAACAAGCAGCTTCAATTAATGATGCCACTGCAAAGATTGGGAAACTGAAGACTTGTTTAGAGTAAGTCTGACTCTTAACAGTTATTGGTCTGCCTGGGTTAATATCGATCTACTCAATTGACTTTACCTGTTTTATCAGTTTGTTTCTCCATAAACTCTGCTTCATTGTTTGTCTCTCTCTTTCTCTGTGCACCTGCCAGATGAATATATCAGGACATATCTAACATCTGGTCTTTTAGCTCCCATGTATACCATTATCTCACGATACCTTTTATATTGGGATTTTGTGAAATGCGGGTACAAATACCACAGGTTTTATTACTTTTATTTTTAAATTAATTCTTCCATTTACTAGAAAATTTAAGAATTTAAAGTTTCATTTATTTTAATGCAGTTTTTTACAGTCAACTCTCATTAAAATGACCAAATTAATAGCGAGTTACTCGGCATGGATACTCATAAGTTCATAAATAAATACTGACTATACTACATGTATATATTGTCTGCTCTATTGTGTCTTACAAATGTAGACCATGAGCAAGACCAGTCTGACAACCATTCAGCATGGGTAGTTTTCTCTGGTTGCCATTCCTTAAATACCATATTTACCGCATATGTTGGGACACGAAGAAGAAAAAAAATTCTTGGCCCAGAAATTACTGTGAAATTTTTCATCAATGTCATCATGTGTCCCAATACTTATGAAATGAAATCAATTGTGTTCAATTTGCACCCCACCACCGCCACCACATTCCCGCCGCAACCGGACACAAAACATGTTACAATAAAATAGCTAAATAAAATGCTTATTTGATAATAAAATGAAAGAGACTAACCTTGTACTGTTATCATGTATTCACTGTTTTAGTCGACATTATAATTTTATTAAAATAATTTTATTAAAAGAAATAACATGTCCATGAACTCTGTATAAGTAGAGTATGCATCCATAATGTTATTGCTTTCATCAGACAACACAACACATTGGTCATTGACGTGAATATTGAGAAACAAATCATGATTGGTTGTCCTCAAAGGTTTGAATGTTAATGACAATGAAAACTGGATCCTGCAAAATAACATGAATGAGAGGGAGAGAGAAAGAGGGAGAATTATCAACCCTGTTGCTTGAAAGCAACTGCCATTCATACGTGGCATGGTGTAAGGTACAGAATAATCAAGAGTGTAATATATCCGGGGTAACAATATGACAATGTCTTGCAAACTAAAATCATTATTATAAATACATTCCCTGTGAGTACAAATGACAACTTTTTTATTCCATGGGTTACAAAAAGTATTATTAAAGCAAGTTAATGCTGTTTATACTATTTACACAGAATAACTCTAAGCCAGTTTGTGTTAATTATGACTACAGATGGCATATCTCCCTGAAAGGCACAGAAAACTATTTTATAACAGTTACATACAACCCTATTTAGACTACTGTAATAAAGTATAGGGTAATTCAAATGATAAAAACATAGCAAAGCTGGAAAATCATCAAAAAAGATCATTTAGGCTAATATCAAACCAGAAAGAAAGCAAGGAAAATTTAGCTGGTAAGTTAAAAATGTTACCTATTAAAGACCGAATCTGTTTATGAAAAGCCAAATTAATGTAGAGGATATCCAATAATAGTGCTCCTGTATATTTACAATCCCTATTCCAGTATAGGCTACCTGGTAATATACCCCACCTGCGATCAATGTCAACAAAACAGTTTAAAATTCTCAAGCCAAATAAGGAATTATTTTTTAAAAAGTTTCCAATACTCTGGAACTTTGCTCTGGAATAGTATTCCAGTTGAGATTAGAAATGCCCACTCTATTTCCATCTTCCAAACCCAATATATCCAGTGGCTTCTGAGATGCTGCTAAAATAAATAAATTCCTTGTATGAGGGCCTCAAGGTAGATTAGTTCTTAGCTAATTGTGTTACCCTTTTTAAATAAAGTCATTATTATTATTATTATTATTATTATTATTATTATTATTATTATTATTATTATATAAATGAAAGCCCAGGTATTGAATAAACCCACCTTCATTGTTTGAACTTACCAGTAGAATGTCAAATACAAAAGTAAATTTATTACAAAGCATGCCAACCCCAGAAGCAGACTTTAAATTCATTTTACATGGAGATTTCTTTTTTTTCATAACTATACATATCTATACAAAGTTGGCTGACAAGGGGGAAGCCCACTTTGATTTCTTTCAACTGGTTTTCACTGGGTTTTGAAAATAAATAGAAACAATGGAACACTTTGAAATGATAACTTCTTACACATTTACACACAGAGTGATTCCTCGCAGTCATTGTTATCACATAGCATATATCGTGGATAAGTTTGTAGTGCGATACTCAGGTAGTGAAGAGGCCTTGCCTCGTGCATGGAAAGAAAATGCATTGCCTAAAGCTTCACCTAAGAGGCCCGTAGGTCGACCAAAAAAGTGTGCTAGAGAAGAGGAGTGTAATGTAAAAGAAAATGAACCAGCTGCAAAAAGACATGTAACTGAAGACTACACTTGCGAGAGAGATGATGTCTATGATAATGATGATGTCAGACGAGGACATTACAAGCGTTTTACATTAAAGCAAAAAGATTAAGTTGTAAATTTCTCAACATTGCATGGAATTTGTGTAACAGCAAGACATTTCAAAATCCCCAAATCAAACACTACAAGTTGGTCAAAAAAAGATTTTTCTCAGCAGCTGAATGAATGGGGACATTTAGCAAGGAGTGGGAAACCAGTATGATATGTCAATGAGTTAGATTGAAAAATTGACATGTGGGTTCTCGTCCAACACGATCTACAGATCCCTGTCAGTGTGGTCACTATATGCATTTATGCCAAGGAATTTATGTCAAGTGAACATCCAGAAATTGAGTTTCAAGCCAGTAGGAACTGGGCAACAGGTTTTTAAAAGCAAAATAACCTCATGCTTTGTTCACGGACGATGATGGCCCAGTATCTCTCAGAAGATTTGGAGGAGAAAATAAAATTATTTCACGAATTCATTAAGACGATTTTGAAGACTAGATGATAATTAATATCGATGAAACTCCAATGTACTTTGATCTCATTCCTAGATGAATTGTCTAAAAGAAAGGTGTTTAAAGTGTGAGAATTTCCATGACGTGCAGATAAAAGGCATCTAACCTTAGTACTTGCAGTTTCCACAGCAGGATATGTGCTGCCGCCAATGATAATTGTTCGTCGTGTGAGGGAACTAAAAGATATTAGGCACCAAAATTATGGATTGTATGTGTGCAGGAGAAGGGTTGGGTTGATGAGGTGATGCTGCAGTGGATTAAAGAGATATATCTCAAGTATACAGGAAAGGAATGATCTTTTTTAATGATGGATCCATTCCGGGCACATATTACAGATGCTGTTAAACAGGCTTTGAGAACGGGTATCACTGTGCCTGCAGTTATTCCGGGAGGATGCACCTCCAAGCTACAGCCACTAACTAGACAGTGTAAATAAACTGGTCAAGTTCGACATGAGGAAAAGCTGGACAAATGTTATTCATGAAGCAGCAGAGGGCCTTTTCAAGGAAAAAGACAACATGTCTCATATTAGGAGATCAGATAAACAAACAGTTGTGGACTAGATTGTGAAAACAATTAAATTGCTTTGGGAGAACCCAGATCTTATCCAAAACTCATTTAAAGTTTGTGATTTTAGCAGTAACTTGAATGGATGTGAGGACAGTATCATAAAAAATACTGAATATGATGGCAGTGACAGTGAAGAGGTCGAATTTGATGGATTGAGCCTAAGGAGGTTGCGTGGGCAATTATGAATGTGGACAGATTGAAGGATTTAAATTAAATATATTAGCGGCATTCAAGTTTGTTCAGTAGTACTTGGATTATGTCAGATATCACTGCTGTGTAGATAAAAGATGTTTGGTTTCGAAATTAGTATGTTTATCCATCACTCTGTACTGTCAGGAGATATATATATATATAATAATATGAATATAATTTTATAGAGATATATATATCTGAATATATTTTTACACAATTACAGGGAATAGTTTATACTATACTCAATAATAGTTATTTTGCCAAAATAAGTTGTGTAATGAGCATGACAAGCAAATAAACTTTGGCATTTAATTAATAATTTTTTTTGTTAAAGCTTAAATTAGAATAGAAAAGTTGAACTCGTTCACTCACAGCATTTTCTTTTTTAATTTCAAAGGTGTCCCACAACTTACAACTTGAAAAAAACTATGCCCCAGAACATACACCAAAAATTACTTTAAAAAATAAATGTATGCATGGGTTCAGAACCATTTACTGCGAGTGATATGGAGAGCAGCAACAGCCTCAGTCACAGTCTTGCATATGAGAACTATGAACCGGCAATGTGAATCAGTATCCCATCCCTCCCTCAGGAATAGGACAATGTCATACCAACCAAGATAATAATAATAATAATAATAATAATAATAATAATAATGAGGACTTTGTATAGCACCTAATCTTTAAAAGCTCTAAGCACTTTACAACATCTATAATGATATGACTACAGAAAAACAAAGATATTTTCAAATATAAGACCATTTTTAAATATAACCAGACTTGTAACTCTGATCATAATGGGCCACTACCCACCTAACTGACAAATTCAGCTACACAGTATCAATCGGTAATGTATTTCTGCTATTAAAATGTAGTTTTTGGGTGGGTGAAACTAATTTTAATTATGCAATACTTAACCATCACTATTGTCGAATGACCCACTCCCACCCTACTCTGATATCCAGGTGGAATTGTTGTCTGTGAAAAATATGACAATTCTTCAAATGACCTAAGCCAGATTGCATCATACTGATAATTTCTACTCTTTGGGACAATAAATTCATATCTGACAGAAAGCTATCATCCTGTTCTTGTTGTTGTCAATAATCATTGATTAGTGAGAAGTATCAGTCAGAAATCTAAACGTTATCCTTGTATGTAATATAATATAGAAATATAGACTTCTTTCTTGTATCTGATATATTTATTTTAATTATTTCTTGAAATCATTATATTTTCCAAGAGTTACAAATCATTTTTCTGGAAACAAAATGTCTGAATGCCCTTTGATACATTCCTGATAAAAGTATTAAGACAAATATGTCAAAAAAATATGCTATAGAGAAATTGCTATCTGAATAGAAAGCAGAGTGTAAGAATGGATTTACTATTGAACACATTTATCCCATCAGTTTTATGTTGTAACCATTATATTTAATTGTAAAGACTCATTGTAATGATAATTCACTGCACATTTCTGAACCTTCATTCACAAAAGACTATTAGACTTTTACAAGTTTTGATTAAGATTTATTGGGAGTTTTCAGGCCCTAGAATTACTCTATGTCAGTAATGTATGTTATCAACGTGCATTTTGATGGATATTTGAAAATGCAATTTTCCTTCTAGAAAGTTGTCATTTGTTTGAAGAAAATCTCATAGACAATGCACAATACTGGTGTATATATTTATTGTAATTGAAAGAAGTTAAGGTCTGTTTGAGTACTTAGGACATAACTTTGTTTATTTTCCTTGTACCTATAATTTCAGTTGCAAATAGATATAGGGAGTAGAACCATACTTGTATGATTAATTTTTTGGTGACTATGTGCTTGAATATTGTTAAATTAGAGGACTTTTGGTAGGAGAATATACCACTGTCTGTTATTTTCTGCAATAAGCAGTAGACTGCTTAGGCTCTACTGGTCTTTAGATATGTTTTTGATTTTAGTAGGGTCCCAAAACTTTCATCAAGCAAATAAATGGGTGAATATTAATTATCCTGAAATAATTTTCTTTTCATTTAATGCCTGGGAAATGCCCTGTATCAGCAGTAACAATAAACTTGAAGACAATGGCAAGCGTCATTTGTGAACATCATGCAAGCTTCATTCATATGCAGGAAAATATTGTAAGAATTTTTGTAAGGTTTTGTGTGTTGTTTAGAGATGTATATACATGTATTTCATTTGAAGATGGTTTTCAAAGATTGGTTTAACTAGCATAAGTCTAATTGCATTTGTCCTAATTTTATTTTCAGTGCTCACTTTAAGTGTGATTCTCAGCTAGAACATGATGCCTCCATGATCCAACAGCAGTTAGACCTTTTACAGATCCAGAGACCAATTGATGTATGTCACCAGCTGCTTTTATATAATTTATAAAATTTATCAAATTCCACTTGTTAAAATATAGAGTTCATTTCGAGGTGTCTTCCTACGTTTTAAAATTGTATTTACCTGTCATTTTTTGTTGGCAGTACAGTATTCTATCCAACTTTTTTCTGCACATGTACAGTCCATTATTTTGTGCAAGAATATTTATTATTGCTTTTTCATGCTGTGAAAAATTATCATTGGAGGCAGCAAATCTCCTGAAGCAGAAACTGTAAGGCCTAAAGTCAGATTTTTTAAAAATCTGCACCAGTTATGCTAATTCTCACACTTTTCAAGGGGACAAACATGCAAAACTGAAATTCACTTAAACTTTATATATATAATTTGCTATATGTATATGGTTCATTTTCTGAAAATTTGTACCTTTAATTCTTTCTCGTTATGAAGAAATTTATGAAAAACAAATCTCTCCTGATCTGTTTTTAATAGAACAGTATGCTTCCCTCACCCCCTGAACAAACAGCAGTTGTGACATAATTTGAGACACTGTACACGCCAGCATTGTTGATAATGACTTATGGAGAACTCGCCCTGGGAGAAGGATCATATATACTAATTCTGAGATGTTGTCACATGGTTGTTAAAGCTTTATATATTGCTGCTTTTCTTCAACTTAATAAGTTATTAAATCTAAAAAAATTGCAACTTTTCCATTTAATCAACCTCGGTTCTGTACTTAATGAGAAAGAAGTGGTATCTGTCCCTTTGTTCTGCTCTTCAAATTATTAAATACATTTTAATTGGAAAAATAGAGCGGATGTAAGCATGATGTGTTTATATAATAAATTTTATATAAGAAAGGGCACCAATCTTGTAACCAAAGTCATCCTGAGATGACTTTATGGCATGGACCTCTATAACCCGAAATTGACTGAATTGGTGCTGACCGTCAGTAAGCACAGATTTGATAACTCTTGACAAATGATACTTGAACTCGATAAAAAGCATCGTTGACACCTAATCAGGAAATGCAGTCGCAACTGAGTTCAACATCAGTTAGTTTATTTCTTCTTATTTGTTAGTGTTCTTAGTTTTATTATATCTCAATAAAACAAACTATTTAAAGTTGAGTGAGAAGTTTAAAACATATTTCACTACTAAATTGCTGATGCATAATAATCAGGATTACGTTATTTTATTAGATATAACAACACCATGATCATGCATACTAACAAGATTTTGTTACCTTAATTGCATGTTTTGAATTGCTCGATGTACTTGTTACATAATGAGAAGATCATCTTGAACAACAAATTAAAATGTCACTTCTAATCTAATTCCTGGATAAAACTGAACAATATTTCACATGGTTCGAATCAGCTTGGAAGTTTGGAGAATCAGCCAGAATTTTGGGCCAAATCAGTCAGCAATTTGTACCAAATCAGACAGGTCCGAGTTTAAGAATAATTACTAATATTAGTAAAATATTTGTATCAATCAAGAAAGTTTAACAGCAACATTTGTTTAAAGATTTTTATCATGGTGTTCTGGTGTGTGTTGTTATAAGAAATCTAACCAATTTATATGAACACAGACTTTCAATGATTAGAGAGTTATTTGTCTATTATCGACATTGCAAAACAAGATGAATGCAGCATATAATCTAGAAAAATTATTCAACAATGCGCTGACACGTAGTTCTTTGTTTTGAACATATGTCACAAGTAAAATATTCTTCTTGTTTTTCTTTTGTTTTTCCGATCTAACTTAGTTTCTGTTTCTTTTCTGAAACCATCTGGAGTTGCATAGGTATGGAGTTTGCTTCCTTATACAGGAGAGCCAATACCTGATAATAAAAAGCATCATTTTTGTATTCAAATAATGCAGTAAACACCATGTGGCGACATCTTTGTTGCTAACAGTATAGTTCTAAGGTACACATTTTTATCTTTTAAATAATTTATTTAAAAGACAAATATTATTTAGGTTTTCTGGATGACAAGTTTTGGGGTGACTTCTCCAAACAATTGGGGCAACTTTCTTAAACCTCTCATGGGCAAGCTTCTCCATATATGTTGGGGCAAGTTCTGCCAGAGCAAGTTCTCAATAATGCATTCAATCTTTCTGTGAGTTGACTGCTTGAATGTTTAAATTATGGTGACTGTCATTGAAGACAGTGATGTGGATGACATTCCTGAAGTAGGATATTCCATTAATATCCAACCTTACATGATAGTATTATGTGACAAAGATGAACATGACTCTTGTCAGATTTTGACAGTGGTGATGATCTCAGGTCTTTTGAGAAACATTCAAGCTCGAAATGTCTCTGGCACAACCTGGTGTGTTGAGTTGGCATAATCTCTTTAATCTGATTGCCCATACAGATCTCCTTTTAGGGTCCTTTGGAAAGGTAAAAAAAAAACAATCTTCTGTCTGGAACTGCTATTATTAACACAACTAAATTTATGGAATAGGAAAAAGTCATTGAGGCCATCTCAATTCCACAGGAAGACTCTATTCAGTAGGAGGACCAACCTATATATCAAGGTCTGTTATATACACTGGGCATCCCTTGTCAAAACAGATTTGATCCCCTTGCTGATGTATGTTCTGAATGTGGAACCTTACGAGCTACTTATACATATTCCAATAGGAACGATAGTTCAGATTTATACAATGATTTTAAAAATAGAAAATGCAGTTGTAGATAAACTAATTTTTTATACAGTAATGATAGTTGTAATGATGATCACTATGAACATAGTTTTAATCCTTTCAATGTTTCCTTGAGTGCCTCTAATAGCATTTATATTAGTCTCCTGAATTTAGGAGTTTCTAGCGAAGTTTTACACATAGGTCATTTAAATATTCAGGGTTTTCGAGGAAAGATCAATCAAATGAAGTTACTGTTAACCTCTCCAAATAATAATATCCATTTATTTGGACTCTCGGAAACAATGTTAACAGAAAATCAGGGTGAAATTTTTTTATATATTAATGGCTATGAAAAACCATATCGTAAGGATAGGAAAGCAGGCGGTGGTGGGCTCCTTGTGTGTGTTAAAACCAGTACTATTTGTAAAAGACAGGAAGACCTAGAAATACAGGAAATAGAATCCATTTGGCTACAGATCACTCCAGAAAAAGCAAAGCCCTATTTAGTAGGTTTTGTGTATAGACCCCCATCATCACATACTGATTGGTGTGAATATTTTGAACTTCAAGTAGATAAAATTTCAAATGAAGAGAAAGAATTTTACATTCCAGGAGATATAAATAGAGACCTTCTCAATGATCAAATAAAAGGGAATTGGACGAAATTTATTGATTCGTTAGGTATGGAGCAGCTAGTAAATGAACCCACCAGAGTAACATCTACCCCTAAAACACTTATAGATCATATTTTTACCAATACAAAAGAAAATGTTTTGGAAGTAATGGTTCCAAAGATTGGTATAAATGATCACTTTGCAATTTTTCTAATACGTAAAGTCATTGGCAAATCAACAGAAACTAATATCCATAAATCCATTACTTATAGATCCTTTCAAAACTTTGATTTACCTATTAAGATTGGAACTTCAGTATTTTCCACTGACCTCTATGCTGATGATACTACACTGTCTGAGATTGGTAAAACTAAAACAGTACCTGAAAATAACTTACAAGATGTTCTCAACAGACTTCAAGTATGGTGCAAGGAAAACAGTATGATCATAAATACAGAAAAACGAAAGCCCTACTAGTTACAACACAACAAAAACGAGCAAGGCTAGATAGCGACAAACTTCATGTTTTTTTTGACAATGTGAGCCTTAATATGACCTCTCAAGATAGAATTCTTTGTGTATTCATAGATAACAATCTTACTTGGTCTATTCACATTAAACACATTTCAAAAAAGGTTAATTCTTGTCTTTGGCTACTGAGGAAAATCAAAACATACATTCCTCTTCAGTATAGGGTTATCTTTTATAAAAGTTATATTCAGCCATATCTGGACAACTGTAATGTTATATGGGGTAATACCTCTAATTCAAACATAACAACACTTAAAAGGCTCCAAAAGAGGGCTTGGCATTTAATTATAGATCAATGTATAGACAATTTTCAGGATGCAATGAATAATATAAAGGTTTTAATAATACATGAAAGAATATTTCTTAGAAAAGCCAAATTGATGAATCAGTATTCAGAAAAGCCATTCCTGTCTATCTAAGCAATATCTTTCACCAAAGAGATGCTGATGGTACTCCAAATTTAAGGTCCATAAGAAGAAAAAAATTACATTATACCAAGGCCAAAGAAGGAATTGTTTAAAAAAAAAGTTTTCAATATACTGGTCCAGTAGTATGGAACAACATTCCCAGTGACATAAGGCAGGCTCCTAGGATTTCCTCTTTTCATAATCAATGTCTTAAATGGATGAAATCTTTAGAAAATTGAACAGTGCTAAAACAAAAAAAAAATGCTGCCTGCTTTTCTGTAATTTTGCATAATTTTCAAAGCTTATTATTATTATTATATCACCCAGTTCAGATCACATGTCATTATAACACTAATGTTACATATACCGGTATTGTAGTTGGACAATAACTAGAACAAAACCATTTAAGTTGTATTAGTAGAGCAATTCTCTGTTGTAATCAAATGCGCTGTTCGGTAATGAAAAGTCATGATTAATCTACAAATGCTGCACTAAATATCGAGCTTATTTTGTGTATTCTTTCCACTGTCCTTTCAAGAATTATTTAAGTGTTTCTTGGAGATCCTATTTTATCGGTGAAGTCAAATTGTTTGTTCCCGAACATGGTTGAGGCAGTTTCCTACCATTTCTGTATTCATCTAGAGTATATTATGAAGTCAGTACTCATAGAAGTCTTATTAAAGTATTTTTCAAGAAACTCGCAATTTTATCTGAGCATTGTATTTTCAGTCGAAAAGTAGTTTCATTGGATATGTCCAGCATATATCAGTGCTTCTGAAAATAAATTTAGGGTAAAGGTATTGGCAAGAAATTAAGTGTTTGGGTTCATATGGAGTCTAGTAGAGAAAATACTGGAAAGTATGCTTTTTTTGCACATTTCTGATGGAATTGCATAACTAAATTGTCATAGATACAGTGAGATTAGTTGGTACATGTACATGTACTAAACTAATTACAGTATTCATTTGCCAATTTTTGTATACATGAAGGCATTTTTTTTTGCAAAAATATTAAATACTTAATATGTAATCATTATTTTTAAGTGTTTCTTTTTAAATATGCATCAGTTTAAATTGGAATGGTCACAATGATTGTTTTGACTCAAAATTTGTACATAATTAATGGTTCTGAAATTGGATAAATGGATGCACCATTTACTATGATCAGACCATCATTTCTGACTATACAGATACATTTAGATTTAAAATATGATGCAAAACAATTGTATTAATTACATTTTATGAACATTTTACCTCTTCTGGACTGATGCCTTTATTCTGAGTAATTGATGCCAAAATTACCAGTAAATATGCACGAGTTGGGATCTCAGCATTTGTTGCAAAATCCAAGTCATCCATTGACAAATCAACAAATAAAAGGATAAAGTATTCAACTTTACTAAGCATGAATTATACTTTATTTACATTCATGATACATGTACATGCGAAGATTCTGAAAAAAATGAGAAAATGCATAAAGTGTAATGCAATTTTACAGATATTTATACTTTGAGAAAATTTGCAATTTGTGGAAATGTCTCTTCAAGCATGGTCAGCTATTAGAATTTTTTGTGCTACATATTTCAAATTACGTTATGTGAAAAATGTTGCATTTTAATCATTTCTTCTTGCAGTGTGCTGATGAAATGGAGCAGACATCACGAAAGCCTGGAATCTTCATAACACATCCACGTGTGGTCTCAATTATCAACCAGTCAGTGTTGACAACACTGTACTATTGCTCCTTCTATCACCACCAGGACCCAGAGGTGGTTCTAAAACACACTTTATTTGGTTGGAGTAAATTCTGTACAGCACTTTATATCTGCAGCATTGAAATTTAGTTCTTTTCTAATACATTGTTATTGGCAAATACTATCTATTTTGCATCAGTGTGTTTAATCCTTAAACTTTTACAACATGTTGATGCTTTTTGACGCCAACCCCTTTATTACATGATGACGCCTTTTGATTCTTCATAACAGATTCCATTAAGATGCCATGTACTGCCAAAATGAAGCATGTATATGTATAATTATCACTTACACAGCTTCAAGAATGAATCAAAATATTAACTGAACCAAATCATTAGTTTATTCACAGAATGCCTTGTACTGCCAAAATGAAGCATGTATATGTATAATTATCACTTATACGGCTTCAAGAATGAATCATAAAATATTAACTATGAACCAAATCATTAGTTTATTCACAGGATTAAAGCAGCTGCGCAGTTAAATCTACACTTGACAGACAATTGTATGTAAAAGCATGTCCACCATTTGTAAACATGCTTTGCATCCCGCATTTGTGATGTGAAAATCGTTTTAAATTTTTAATAGTACAGTTCAAAGATTTCTTTATAATGTACATTAGAATATGCCATTCTTTGAACTAGTCTAGATTATTGCTATGAAGGTTTCACTAAAGAAGATTGTTAGAACAAACGCTAAATGTTGGAATAATGCTATACATTATAAATTTCTTACTGCTATGTATTCACTGCTGAAGCTCATAACAACAAAAACAAACAAAAAGCAACAAAAAAATATAACCAAGAATCTGTTTCTAAAAACTATGTATTTTCTAAGTTTAAATAGCATTTATTTGCCCATTGCATTACTAATCAGCACAAAAAATATACAAATGATGTCCTCGAATATTCATCTATTTTTAGAAACAAGGAAAAACCATTAATCACATGGCACAGCAAATTCTGATCAACTCCAGTTCTCGGGAGTACTTGTTGAATGCTTTAAAATTTAGGATTTGCTCATAAAGAAATGTGTTTCATTAGTTTTAAATCTTTATTTAATTTTACATATCATTTTCAAATCATTGTAGTTATATACAAAATTAATTTCATAAGAAAGCTGATACACGATAGCATGTCCCTTAATTGTGACATAAGTGAATATTGCACTTTGTATATTGAAAACCATTAACATCGTTAAATACACTAAATAATGCACAGCAATACTGATTTCATACTTGATTGCCACCAACCCTTAAACCACCCAGGTTTAACATCTTTTTTATCAGCAGTTATACATTTATTGCTCCTAAGAACATATTTCTAGTTACTTCTGTGAACGTAACTGTAGAATGGTGAGTTTTACGATTTTGAAAATTTTGTCATAGAAAATTCACAGAAATACACACTTAGCTAACAGCAGGCTTTTTAATTTTTTCATTAATAAGAGATATAGTGAAAGAATACATTAATTTCATATTTATCTTTAAATAACTTATTTAACAAAAATACTGCTCATTATAGTACATGGAACTTTAACAGCAAATGTGTCTGGATTTAGATTTACAAAATACAGAATATAATTTTAAATAATCCAATTAGGAATGCATGAGAATTGAAAAAGACACTAGACTTGTATATATATATATATATATATATATATATATATATATATATATATATATATATATATATATATATATATTGTTTCAGCAGTAGGCATAACATAGTGTGGTCAGTAAATCAAAATTTTAGTTAAAAATAATTATTATCTGTCACAAATGCTAAAGGGCACAAAGAACCTGGTATTTATTTAAACAGAGTGAGCCAATGACAATAATGTATCCACCTATTATTTGGCTTCATTTATAAAGTTGTTGTTGGTGTTATTTCAAGAAGCACATGTCATTATTTTGTCCTATTTATTCAAGTTTTACTTTGCAGAATTTACAGTAATTTTTATATATGCAACCCTGCTTTCTGTGAAATGTAATTTTGGGGGGAAATACTGCACATTTAATTAAATAGTTTCATGGTATCCAAATTATGCTCATTTGGTCATCCTTTTCAATAATGAGGCAAGTTAACAATTACAAACTGAATGCATTTCAAATGGTTGTTAGTAAAGTATGTTTCACGCCTTTAGGCTGTCAAGATTTCAGAGACATTATCACATATATACCCCCTACCATTGACGGTCTCCATCTAATATATTCTTCATCTTAATTATTGTTCATCTGATTGAAAAATTATTTCATGATGTTTATCCATGTTTATAATGTTGATCTTTTTTATTATTTTCTTATAATAAAATGGCAATCGATTCCCTGAAAGCAAAACATCTTGTAAACCAGATTAATCACATGATAACTACATGTATTAATTTTCTTCTTAATCCACAAATGATATTATGGAATCAATGATGAATGTACCATTTTTATTTCTTTATTTCTGGGTATTGTGATTCAGAAATTGATCTTATGAAACTATTTCATGGTTTATGAAGACACTTCCTAAAATTAATTTTGCATACAGCTGAGCAGTTCATATTGTTTATAATCCTTAAGTAAGTACTGCAGTAAGATATATATAAAGGGATGTTCCTACTATATTTGTCTCTAATGTCCTTCCCTTCTGTCCTTTGTAGCATTCCCTACACATTGGCCAGGTCACTAAAAAAGCATACTTAAAACTGTGCTTCATTCTATTAATCTACATATATTACTGTTTAATTAATACAATAATTAAATGAGTGGAAGTTTGTTTGTTCATTATTTCTTAAAGAACACCTAAACATTATGACCAAGTTGTTTCTCTGGCTGATAAAAATTTATTATACCGTTTTTACCTTTTTTAACTGAAAAATACTAGGATGCCCTTTTTGTTATGTTAAAAAATTACTTCTTTGCCCAAAAATGTTTTACATTTGTAACAGATGACTCTGTTGCATACCCCCGGATTTGATTTTCACACAGTTTTATTTTTTTTTATAAGACTTACATTCTGCAATTTCAATTAAGATGGCTTTAAGAAGACTCTTTCCATTACCCAATATATATACTAATATCATCTCTTGCAGTGCAAATGTTTATTTCAGCAACTGATGCAAGTCAAGTTCATTTTCTTTCTTTTGACAGCTGTTTTGGGGGGCTTATTTTTATTTAAAAGTCAGAAGAGTACACACTTATGTTTTATTTTTTATGATCACCAAAACACGAATATAAAAATCATTTGCTTACAAACAAATTACAGATTGTATTTCCTATGATATTCTTTGCAATAGGTTGAATATTATTAATACCCAATTCACAGTTGTATCTCGTTACCAAAAAGTACCGTATTTTTGCCAAGTTAGTCTAAATTATACCAAAACTTACTTTTTATTTCAGTTTTTGATTTCACATTACTTTAAATCTGCCAATACATACACCTCTATGCTATATTAATCAGTAGTATTGATGATTTTTAAACTTGGTTTGAACTACTTTATGACATCTCGAGTACAAATGCATTTACATAGCTTATGCATAACAAATATTATTACTAGAAAGCAGCTTGTTAAATACTGCATGCAAAACAGAGAAATATAATGGAATGGCATATGTAAAATGTGTTTCGTTAAGAGGCAATTATATTTTGTAGAGTTTTTATGAATAAACAATAGATTTAAAAGAGGAACACATAGATTTTGAGGATTGTTCAATAAACTTAAGTATGTTTATTTGTCTAATTCTGCATGCTTCCATGATGCAACATAAATGCATGATATATACAGTAATTCCCACTTATTCAGTGTTTGCATCAACAGGAAATTATTGCAACAAATTTGAAAGCTGATCTCACAGTTTTTCTTGAGAAAATTCTTAGTTTAGGATGCAAGAGCTTGGTTCATCATCAGTCGTCATTGTGGTATATTCCTTGTGTCTGGATTAGAATAATGCAGTACTCAAGTACATATGTATGGATGTATGTTAATAAATACGCATAAAAATGAGCATATAAATTTTACTTTCAAGCTTTTTATGAATTGTTTGTCATTCATCAGTTATATTTCAAGTTTTTTTTACTTGAACACAGGCATTACTATTATCGAGATATATAAAATCGTCTCATCGAAATAATATCACAGCATTTTTGTTTCTTTACCATAGTAACCAAGTTATTTGGTATAAATTCAACTAATTAAATATTAGACCAAAATACTTTTATATGTTTGAAATGGTTAAGACCATGTGAGTGTAACAAGATAACTGGGTGGGATTTGGGATTTAGAACACAACACAACACAATTAATGGTAATACAAATACATTGTTTAATGATGAATGATTTAAATGAAAACTTAATTATGATTAATATGTGCATGTATATGATCCAAATATTGGATCAATTAATATAAAACTCATGGACTTGTATAATGAAAAGAAAAAGAATGACCTTACACTTCAAAGCTCTTCACTTGTGCGACATAAGATGAACCAAACTTACAATGTGATATAATGAAATAAACTTGGTTTATTCAGTATAATTTTTACCTTTGTCAGAATTTTCCCTTTAAGCATGTGATCATTTGTCTACTGTTTTAAACTGATTTAGAATGAAGGAAACTGTAATTCCTTCCATACTCTAGAGTAGATGCAAGGACTCTAAAATATTTAATGTGTAAAGTTCATTGTGGCTAGTGTTAAAAAAATGTTCAAATGGCATAATTTCAGAGATGATCAAAAGTGACTGATGCTTGTGTGTTTATTTCAGAACAGTTTTGCGAGCCCACTGTTTATCAAAAAACAACACCAGGTAAGTTATGTACCATTTTTTAAAAATACTATGCAAAAGATGTAATAACATGTTTAAAAAATGCTAATCAGAAGGTGTGACCGCTCCAGTGGCTTAGTAGTTTGAGAGTCTGCCTCGGAAGCAGGAGGTCGCATATTCGAACCCCAGCCAAGTCATACCAGATACTTACAAAAATGGTACTAACAGCTGCCTCACATGGCATTCAGCATAAAGAGGTTGGTGCTAGAACTGGTCAGCCTGGTGTCAAGATAATGTGATTGGGTGGGACATCATGCTACATGTCTGCGACATGATGCCCCAATGTTAGACATACTATAAACTGTCACATTGCAGACATTGTAGCAATATGACTGAAACATTGTTAAAGCTACATTTAAAATCCTAATCACACACACACATACAGAAGGTGTAACTCTGCAATATGTTATATTTCTCTTGCTTTACTTTTTGCAACAAGTCCTAATTATATCAGCAACTGGACCTATCATCAGAGTCATTTACTCCTTCCTTTATTCATTTACGAACATACTCGTGCATTCACGTACAGTTTCATGGCAAGGAAATGAAAAGGCTGTGAAGACATAGCAGTAAATTCATACTTTCAATCATAAGTCACATATTGGTATAAATATGATGTGCCAGAATGATCCAATTCATAATATCTCATAATATGTTAATTCCAAGTGTCATTTGATTAAACAATGAAAGTAAAGTTCACAATTATGTGATTCACAGTTTCCTATAACTCTCACCTAATATCATTAGGTTCAAAGCCCAGTTTTGAATTCCTCCATAGCTGTCAGGTCATCATAAACGTCAATAAAGTTATTCCTTGTCAGCTTTATTATCGAGCTCAGATTCTTAGTCTATACTGTCATCTGTGAGTGCTTTGATGTTAGTCTTGTCTTGAATGAAATCACTGAAGAGTTCATCTTCTACTGTCCCATCCATTGCATTGGAAATAGCAAATTTGTGAATTTGCCAATAACAGGTAGAACACTGGCAATTTGGAAACTTGATTCATTATTTATGCAGAGATTGAACTTGGTCTTTCTAAGGGATACTTTGATCATACAGTCTATGAAATCTTATTTAAAGATCAGCAGAGCTGATCAGATGTCAATTGCCCAGCATAATCATGATGGTTATCAGAAAATATTACTCTTCTTGGCATTGAACAAGTACCAAATTGATGGCTTGTCAAAGAATTGTTACTGAGAAAAAAAGTGGATGCTGATTTTACAAGCTAAAGAATTTAGGTAAGATGTTTCAGATTTGCAGGTCCATCAGAGTTAGTACTTCCTTTAGCTAGGAGATAATGGTCAGATTTATCAAATCTCTTGTATGTAACCTATAAGATGCATGAATCAATTCTTGTGTATAAAACATTGATTTATAAGCTAATGTATATGATGTGGACATAATTCAGTAAATTACCTAGTCATAGGTCAGAGATCATTTGGAAGGGTGCCATATTTTTAAAACAGATCAGTTTTGACTTTCTTGGAAAACATTTGTTATTTTTATGTATGGGATTCTTCTCTGAGCCATCTGGTTTAGAAAGAAGATTCCTCAATCCTATGAGAGTATGGGATCTTTCTCATTGTTAGAGAAAAACACATTATTCTCAGGAATTTGATATCCTCATCTGAGTCCTTAGTGGCATTGAAGATGACTCCTGGATCCCAGGGAGGTACATTGTCACTTGCTTCATCAAAGTACGTTGGCTTTTTGATCCTAGGAAGGTATGGAGAAAATACTTGGGTTGAGAGTTGCACCCACACACACCCCACGTAGGGCAGAGTAGCATCCTCACAAAGCACTTGGTCCAGTGAATGTGATGAGCAGATTATACCTAAATGTTATCATGCTCCAGAAGGTTAGAGGAGGGTTCCTCCATAAGATTAGAGTTGCTTGGCTTGTTGACCATTTACCCTGAAATGGACATCCCATCATCCAGTAGGGATTGAAAGGATAATAAGGATTGAAAGGATAATAAGAAAGGGGGATGCTGATCTGATCCCCTGTTCTTGCCTGCTGGTCACTCATCTTTTATCAAGTACTGGTCACTGGTCCATTGATTATCATCATCAGTATATGGACAGGAAATGTGTCAATAGTGATAGGGATTCAGTGTACACTCACCCTACTGAATCTTCCTTCCAGTTAATGGCACCATGGATGTCACAGAGCAGTTCTGATATGGCAGGTTGCAGGCCTTCTACACATGTGGAACCAAACGAAACGGAGGTGGACTAATCTAGTCTTCCCAGATAGCTGTATGGGATGGGAAGCATTCTTATCCTTTGAAACATCTCCTGGTTGGGGTAGTTCCATCACTTCCTACGAGTTAAGGTCTGAGGATATCCCTGCTCTCAAGTCTCCACCTCAGAGAAACATTAGGTTGCAAGCCCAGTATCCCCTGACGAGTGAGAACAGGATGATGACATCTGTCAGTTTGATGGATTTCAATGAATTTGCAGAGGAACTAGCTGAGACAGGAGTTACTCCTCCTTTTCGGTCTTCTGTCCTCTGCCACAGATGGCCATACATCACAATTAATTTTACTATATGTTCTCTACATATATTTCTCAGCACTGACCTTTCCACAGTGTGACAATCAATACAAATCATATGAAAATCTAAAATACCCCCAAAGATGACCACGGTGAAATTCTTGTCAAGGGTTGACCGGCATTTTTTTGAGTGGCTGCACTGTAAACAGAGCAGCATGTACACAGAACACTGATTTCACTTCCGGATCATCACTAAGGCCAAATTACACAGTGTGCACTGTCGCCGAAATACATACAGACATCCACTCTCAGAGCTCCTATTCTCAAGAATAAACAATTAACTTTAAATCCATACCAAAGATGCATCAATATATCTCTTCTATCACCACCAAAAGGAGAGAGGAAAAAATGTTCTAAAAATAGACTAGAACTACATTCATAGGTACTGAAACCTCAGGCAGTGGAAGAAATGATCTTTGTTTTCCATGACTTTCAAGTACTCATTTTCATCTTGTATAATAGAATAATGAATGGGGTACATGAATCAGTATCTTGTACCATGTTCCAATCTCAAGCATGAACAACAACATGCCAACCGAAATGGACCTGTTCGGACATGACCGAACTCTGCCATGACCATCTTATATTAATGGGTCATGACCACAATTAATCATACAATATTAGCAGAACACATTATATGACAACAGGCATCAGTACTTCAAATAGCTAACTCCCTACTATGACTCCTTAAAAAGAAACAGCACCAATCACAACCAAAGGCTACCATTCCATGATCATTGATACCCATATGTCATCATGGAAGAGAGTGTGTCAGACAAAACAAACATCTATCTTGTCTTCTGTGCAGTTTTGATTACACATGTCCAAAGACATTGGCTCATTGGAATCTTTCATGAGTACTAACCTGACTGAACAAGACACCATATGAATTGCTCTCAAGAGCCTTATTGGTTCACCTCATATATAAGACCTGCTTCCTCAGTGCATTTGCAAATTGCAGGCAGACTCAGTGAAATGCATCCGATATCAATGGACCCAAACTACATGTAGTTCCGATGATATGGGTTAGTATCGCTTATCGTCCCAGCTTTCATTGTCAAGAACAGTCATCCTTTCAAGGGAAAGCACACTAATCTGCCTCCAACCTAGTGTTGAGTCTATCATTTTACACCAGTTTTTCTTAGGCCATCAGTCTCCTCGGAACTGTAAATTGTACATAAAAGAAAAGAAACTAATAATTTTTTTTTACATTTTAGATATTTGGTAATTCTTTCATTGAACTTTTAGAAGCATGTATAGTCTAGTTTGGCTAAATTCAGGCTGATTTTATTTTTTAAATCACAATGGCGCAGTAATTTTTGTTAGCTGTGTGCTTAGATTATGTTCAATTTCTCCAAGCACAATATCGAAAGAAACATGAAATTAACATAGAGGTACCAACATTCTTTCCATTGTGCATGTTGCAAATGTAAACAACTTCATCATATACCTGCTGTTCTCTCAGAAGTTCATAAAGGAAATATAGTACATTAGCCATTATGGCTTCTCTCTTAGATTACAAAATGTACTTGAAAGGGTACCAGTTTCAAGCCAGTTTATCATGTGAATATCTCGCTTCCTTTGTAAATGCAGAGCATATCATGTAATACCTAAAATACACATTGCCACTGAAGGTTTTTGCCATTGTTTTGAGGTTTAATGCCATTTCTTTGAGCAATATAGGCTGTATATGGCAGCCAGTATAACTGATGGAAGAATAACCTATGAAAACCCTAGTAAAAACTACCAGCCTAATTTTATCACATTGATTCCAAAACATGCATGTGATCTTTATATATAAATATTATTCACTTTTGTACTGCAGAAGACATGACCTTACAAGGCTGGGACCACTGCACTTGATGAGCATAACACAAAATATTTACGACTTTTATTGATGCCGTATACTATATACTATATTTATGACTTTTATTGATGCCATATACTATAATACCAAATTGATTGTAACATGGAACATGTGACAAATAGCATTAAATTTTAATTACTGCAAAATAATGTTCTGAATTGACTTTGAGAAACATTTTGATTTCTCAGATTTCACACATTGATGTTAAAGATGTCATTTTTGCTAATAAATGATGTGATAGTATTTATATGTAATAACAGGAGCACTGGGTGGCCCAGTTGTCTATGTTGCTTTTACAGATCACTCACACATCTCTCTGTATAGTTTCAAATCTCAGGCAATGTAGGTATGTGATAAAGTTTCTCATGGGTTGGTGGTTCATCCCAGCGTGTTTCTTGAGGTCTTCATCAACCAAAGTACTGGTTACTATGTATTAAGTAGCCAGTCATGTGATGAAAAATAGCATTAGAAGTACAACAAAGATAACATATGTAAAAAGTAGATTTAAAAACAACCAGATAGAAGACATCTTGTGATGAAACATATTAAAAGCTACATGACTTTTAACAAATTTGATTGCTTCTTATTGACATTTTTGTAGAAAAATAATAGTTATTACCTACTTTTTTCTGATTGTTAAAAAATTATTCAATAACCTTTGCAACTTCAGCTGAATGACAAGCAGTATCAGTGGAGTGTTATCAAAGCCCAAGCAAGACTGAAAAAGTGGGATGAAATTAACTCCATCCTTGAAGTGAAGGTAATTTTCTGTCTTTTTATGTCATGTATTTTATATGTGATCATTTCAAACCATCAGAATGTTGCTGTGAAATTTGTCTGGTCTACTATTAAAAGAAAAAAATACAAATATCCTTGTGCAAAGTATTACAATGTAATACTTGTCAAGAGGAATATAATGTAACCATTCTACAGTGTCACAGGATGAACCCAGGTTGGGACTGGATTAGTGAAGACACTGAAAGCAACTGCGTTAATAAGATGTTTATTTATAAACGCAATTTAAATATAAACAAATCTGACACCTATATAAACAAAAGATAAGGAAAATTATAAAGTTCCTAACATGGAACTATCAACAAGTAACTCGACGAAGAAAAGCTCAAAGGATGAATTTAACGAAAGGAATTTGAAACGTGAATAACATCTTATCACCCGATCAACAAATACAAGTATATGTATGAATTTACGAATATATCGCTCGTATAACGAGACTGAGATGTAACTGCCTGTAGTTTTTATTATATCATTCATATAACGATTTAGCAATGTAAAGGCATGTAATTTAGGATTTTATTGTTCATATAATGATTTTGATATGTAAATGTGAAATTAGGAATTTATCGTTCATAAAACGATTTTTATATGTAAATGGGTGATATTTTTGCTCAGATGGCAATAGCAATAACATGGAACACGTATTATATAACTATCTTGGCGCCCATTGGATGTCCAAGATGTATCTCTGGTTCCACCCGCTCTAGCCAATGGTCAAGGAGTCACAGCGCATGGTCCACTCCTCCCTGTCTATTGAATTATCCCTCGAGAGCACTCACATTGAACACAGACCCGATGGTCGTGAATCCTTGGTCCCTCGCATTGAGAACACCAGCACACTGTTCCGAACATATGACACGGTTAAGTACTTCTACATTCATATGTTGCACATGCGTGCACATGAATTAGTTACCCATTTACATTAAACATTCAATGCATGCAGCGTATAATTAAATTCAATTTGTCTGTTCAGTTACAACAAATAGCTATCTCAAAGCAGATTATAGTATTTCTGTTATCATGGCACTGTATAACCTAGGTATTTACTCAGTAGAATTTAGAATAAATTCTAAAACATCTGATATATGAAACAATTCTGTCACATAAAACGAATAGCGATAAGAATACAATCCTAAATTTAAATACCTCAACAGCTGAAGATTCTACTCCTGTAAAGTGGTAAGCTTCCTGACAAGATTCATTGTAATGTAATGTTTACAGAGAATTTGCTCTATAATATACACTAGCTGTGACAGATATGCGCAGCTAGGTACTTAGGTTTAAACTGCAGGCCATTCGCACATGCAGCATGGGTTGAGTTTCGCTATGTATTTCGAAATAACTAGAGTCGATAGCAAATAAACCACCCTCGGGTGACACTGTAAGCGGCAGCAAAACATGAGTACATTTTTGACCACATGTACCTATTGATACCAGTCAAACACAATTCCGTGGCATACAGTATAAGGGGAAGTAACTTCAAAGGGACTTCTGTCTCACATGCTAATACAGAATATAAGTGTATTTTCTTTGACAGCACCAGCAGCAGTTTTGTCAATAATGGCTACATTAATATAACTACTTCGTCAATTTATTTATACAGCTGAAATTTGGATTCACATATTACTATATGCCCCAAGTTTGTACTCCAACATGCTGATCCTCCATCAGCAAAATATTGCTTGCAGATGATACAGAGTTCAGAAAAATATGTTTCTTATTCAGATATCTTACCGAATCATAATACCTTAGGAGAACTGCTACTACCTTGCAAATCCAGCCATGCCAGGCTAAAACTACCGAAATCCTTGATGCTTTGAAAACTAAAGACCAATTCAGGGCTATTGGAAACCATGCACAATATAAAGTATGGAGAAATAAAATAATACAGTGAGACCCCGCTATAACACGCCCCGTTATAACACGAATTCGGATATAACGCGGTCGTGGCATGGCTCCCAAAATTTGAGGTAATTTATTACAGGTACTTTTCTCAAAGACCAAAAAAAAATCTTTTAAGTATGAAAAATAAAATACGACGAGTTTAATTATCATTCTCATACTCCTAAAATTTCAAAAATTAACAAATTTCTTCTAGTTTTGTGCCAGAATAAACATCGGAAATACGAACCAATTGCTGGGCCTACTGAGAACTTTGATCTTTGTTTATTGTTGAAAAATGAGAGCTCATAAGTGTCAATATTATTATTACTGATCCCTGAGCAATGAAGCCTTCGTGTCTACTTTGTGTTTGTCTTGAATGCATTCCGAATACAATCGTTGCTCTAATAATCTCTGATATATGTTCTCTTAATTTCATACACAACTAAGCAACAGCCAATGCGGGGGTTGATAAAAGATTCTCACCAGAATGTATAAATCAATTAATTTAAGTACATTGTTTATCATCAAAGTGAACTGTCGAGCTAAACTTGTTCAAACGATTTATACAGCATCAAAGAAACAAAACCAGTTCTGCCTGCTGTATTTATTAGAGTACATCAAAAGAACATGACACAATAGCTGGGCGGCAAGTTCAAAGGACTTTGACTAGCAGCTTGGGTGGGAAAATGTGCTGAAATTTACAATGACTGAATTCAGAGACAGAAAGATCCTGAGATGTACATGTAGTTATTATAAGAATACACTTTTGCTTCCATTATTTAATCTACGGACATGTACTATTTCATCATTCATTACGTACACCGGTTATGTAATTTTTGTTATTTTCTTTTCATTGAATTCAGTCATATAATGATCTGTGACAAAATTATTGAATATTTTACATCCGTGTGTGGATATTTTCGATGGAAATATTTGTATTATGGATTCAATGTATGTTACAAGATTCGCTGGTGAGTACACGGTGTTGATACTCTTTTCATGCAATAGATTATACATGTATATATAAATTAGACACGTGTATGTACCAATGCATGGTTCTCTGAATAAAGTAATATATTATATCTGCAATTTCTGTTACCACAGCAAATGTTTTTCTCATTTAATATATATTGATCAAAAATGGTAATTGTGCCATGCATTTTCGCACCCGTCTTTATCTACCCCCCCTCCAATTAAATCCAAAAATGTGTTGGTATTGTACATGGTTGCTTATAACACGGTTCGGTTCATAACACGGTCGGATTCTATGGCTCCCAACTACCATGTTATAGCGGGGTCCCACTGTATGTATGATTATAAAAGCTATAAAATAAACTTATAATCATTCATTGCTTGAAAACAGAAAAAGCAACACTAACTCAATTTGTAAAGTGTTCAATGAACTCACTAGAGGAACACACAAAGATCAGACAAATTAAATTCACTCACTTCTGGCAAATGACACCATAGTCACTGATGACACTGACATTGCAAATGTTTTCAATGATTGTTTTCACCAACATTACCACAAAATTAAAAGAACCAGTGACACAAAACAACTTTAATGAACTGAAAAAGTTATCCAGCAGCAATATCTCAAAGAAGGTATGTTTCTCTATTCCACCAGTATCAATAAACTTTGTTAGAAAATGTCTCAATGAACATGATATGAAGAAAGCTACAGGACTGGTTCAGATTGGTCCATGTCTCATGAAATCTTCTGCTATTTTAGATAGCATAACATTCATAATCAATTTAAGTATTGCAACCTCAACTGTCCCGAAAATATGGAAAACTACAAAAGTAACTCCTATTCACAAATTTGGTTATGAGGATGATGCTAATAAAAACTGGCCAATCTCAATACTACCAAACTTGTCGAAATTGATTGACAATCATGTTCATGACTCATTCATGTCATATATAACCAAACACTTGCTGTTATATCCTAATCAATCAGGCTTTAGACAGAAACATTCATGTGAGACTGCCTTGATCTCCCTAAATGATAAATGGTTTCAAGCACTTGACCAAGGTAGAATAATAGGATCTGTATTTGCAGATTTCAGGAAAGCTTTTGACATGATGGATCATGAAATTGTTTTGAAGACACTGAAAATCTACCAATCTGATGAAAGCACAGTTAGATGGTTTACTTCATACTTAAGTAAGAGAACACAATATATTTATAAAAATAATGTTCTGTCTGAACCTGGAACAATTAGGATTAGAGTACCACACAATGCCCTAAACAACCTGGACAACTGGTGCACATCCTATGGCATGGTGGTAAATACTGGTAAAAATAAAATATTATTGAGTCACTGAGTGTATAGAATGAACATATCAGGTCCAAGAACAGGCCCCTGTGGAACACAACATAGTGGGCTGGAGTGTATTCCATTTGCAGACACAATTTGTGTCCTTTTGACTAAGTAGGATTTGAAACACAGTAAGACTGAATGCCAAATACATGCTGGAGATGGTGAAGTAACATATCATGGTCTATTGTGTCAAATGCTTTAGACAAATCAAGGTGGGTGAGGACTGCAATTTTTCCACTATCGAAAGCAGAGAGAATGTAATTAACTACTTTTAGACGAGTTGTTTCAGTACTGTGGCAAGGGCGATATGCAGACTGTACATTGCCAAAAAGAATGTTTGAATTCATTTGAGATGCAAGTTGGGTTAGAACAACCTTTTCTGAGATTTTTTTATATGAATGGGAACATAGAAACTGGGCATTGATTCTTTAAATCGTTATGGTCATGTGTTGGTTTCTTTAGCAGAGGTTTTTGTGATGGCAGATTTGAAAAATTATTTGAATTTCTCAGATGAAAGAGAGATATTAATAACATCAGTTAGTGAAGGCAATATTGGGTCTAAGCGCTCAAGCAGCAGTGATGTTGGAATTTGATTAGGTTCATATGACTTTGGTGCACTCTTCATCACGATCATACATACAAAATCTTTAGAGATATGTTCAAATGCTGCAAATGGTTGCCACTGAAATTCTATATCGCAACTGTATGGTGATGATGAGTCAATGAGTCATTGCTGTGAGGGAGTGTCGAACGAGCAATGGCATCTCGAGTCAAATTATAAAATTGTGGTATTTCTGAAGATGACAATTTCCAATTTGTGCCCAGAACTGACTCATTGTTTCATTGTCAAATTGTGGTAGCTCCTGAACAGGTATAAATATATTGTCTTCAGTCTGCTCCAGCAAAGAAGCTTGTTTGTCCTCTTGAAGTACTCTAAACCTAATAGCCGGGTCTACAATGGAAGCATATCAATGAAAAAGTTAGTGATCTTCTCAAAGAAAAGCTGCTTAATTGATTTGGTAAAAATATAATTATTTATTCAAAGTATGCAATTTACATGATGTAACTCAAGCTAATTTAATTATTATTTAACCTTTTACTTCCCAGATACCCTTTTCTACACCTTTACCTTTGCGCCCCCACCCCATGCATAACTACGCTTTTACCTTTGCCCCTCCCCCCCCCCCATCTACGCATTTCTATGCATTACACAGTATCTACTATGAATATGTTACATCTTCCATCTAAATGTTGATTTGCCATGAGGTAACCAAATGCTGGTCAAAAAACTAAATCATCTTTACTAACATCTGATTTTAATAATGACTTATTTCCTAATATTAGAACATATAAATTTAAATTTAACCGACCAGTTATACATAGTTTTTTTTCCCCAACTGCTGCATCCAAAATGGCATTGTTAGCTGATGGTATTACCTCTGTTTGATGTAAATATTATGACCTTTTCAACATATGTAAGTTTCTCATAATTGTAAGTTTTTCTAAAAAATATGCTGAATTTTACATTAGTCATCCTGTTCTTTATGTAGAAAATCATATTCTTAGAATGTGCAGCAAATACGGCAAGTCTTCTTCCATACATTATAATGTATAATGTAGCATTAACGTGTTAAATATATGAAATCTGCAATAACTGCGGGGCATTTGAAATAAAATAACACAATTAAGACTGTTTGTGTTCTTCATTTCTTCAATTCATTTCAATATGCAAAGTTTCAGTCAAATCATATAACAGACAATACCAGAAGTTTATTTATTTACAAAGGGAATTCCCTGATTTCATCATGGCGATGTTGTCCTCGTCTGTTGATTACAGTGATTTGTCTGGAAGTGAAAACGATTGTTCTGGATTCAGTTCTGACAAAATACCAATTTTTTTAAACAATGATGCCTTTAGTGATGAAGGATCAGAAATTCTGTCATCAGATTTCGACAATGAATTGTGAATATCTTTGTACAATGTGTTTTGTGAAAGCCATTGAATTGTGATTGAAAATCTAGATTAGTCACACATAAAAGTACAAATAATTTCAAGCTACAAAGTTTTAATAACATCAAAACTTTGATGCTTAATTTTATTGTTGCTGACAAAACAGGGCCTTCGTTTTTCATCAACGATGAAAGGAATCTAATTAAGTCCATCCTTGCATATGAAATAAAGTCCTATATCCAACTGAATCACGCTACAGCCAAAAGTAAAATGGTGCCACGCATGCGTTGTGGGTGCATCTATTTTCAGAAACGGATTTTCTTAATATGACTACATGTTTAAATTATGTTTAAAACAAATTATTGATAATTATAGGTTGTAATAATTAGTATGTACTGGTAATATTATTTTTGATTTGTTAGATACGAGTTTCTTAGCTGTTATGCTATGTTATTATCATTACAATATGAGTGATATAAGAAAACAACCTTGACCTTATATACCACTATGAATTATGCAATGTTGCATTATGTTATATATTAAGGACTATTTTTTTTTACACATAGCTAAATATTTAATCACAGAATGTTTATATCATGTTTCTTATGAATTTTATATATAAATTTCCTTAACGTATGTGCCAAATGAATTACAATGAATAATAATAATAATGAGTACTTTCTATTGCACCTAATCATTAGAAACTCTAAGCACTTTACAACATCTATAATGATATGACTACAAAAAAAAAACCACACAAAAACAGACACCATGAAATTAGAAAACAATAAAAATGCTGAAAATATTTAAGGTAGCAAACATTATTAGGTCTTTACGTTTGTTCCTGCAGTAAAAAAAGGTGAGTTTTAAGAGCACTCTTGAAAGGGCCCACTGTGTCTTTGTGTTTAATTTCAATGGGCATTTTGTTCCACATTGCTAGGCCCTGGTATGCAAAAGAACATTGTACATATGACTTCATTTTCAAAGTGGGAATAATGAGTATATGATTGTCAGAAGAGGAGAGTAAGTATCTTGCTGGTGTGTATGCATGGGTTAAACCAGATAGGTATGTTGGACTGGATTCCGTTAGTGAAATATAGCACAGAGAATAAATTTTGCTTTTGATTCTAGAGATGGATAGCCAGTATAGGGTACAGAGCAACAATGAAGTGTGCTTTGGATGTGGTACTCTGAGCAGCTGTGTTTTGAACTTTTTTGAAGTTTCTGGAGTAGATAATGAGACGAACCAGACAGAATTGAGTTACAATAGTCTAGTCTTAAGAGTACTAATGAACACACAAGTGTCAGTTGCAACTGAAAGATATTTTTACTTAGCTGTAGTTATGCCCAGTAGCAAACACTACAGACACTGATGTTCCGTTGCATAATACACCATCAGGTCTTGATATATTCTCTTTTAATAACTTAAGCTGAACAGCACAAATCTTCATCTGCCATTACATGTGGAGTTAAGAATATATTATCCTTAATTAATCAGAGCATCGATGCATGCTTAAAAATAGTATTTGTTGAATATCAATATACATGTCCTCACAAATTTCCATGTAGCTACAGTCAATGCTTATGCAAGAATTGTATATCAAATGGAATATATATAGTGTATATATTTCTTTGCAAAACTTTCCAATATCTTATTTCAAAGTAAATTATCAGTTGTCATAGGATCTTGACTATTACCTGGTCATTCAAGTTGGAAGAGGCCATAGCATTTTGCCTGCTTATTTGCATGTTCGTTCATTTTTATTTCCACCGTACATTCATTTGTGTGCTTCTTTGTTTATTGTTATGAGGTAGATATCTTAGATCCAATCTAATTTACATGTTTGAAAACTGGTATATGGATATATCTCAACAAAAGTAACCAAATAAATTTAAGTCATTATGACTTAATTTGCACAGACAATATTTTCAGATATTATGTCACTGCACACACAGTATCTTGGATCTCAGCAAGAAAAACTCAAACATATGAAAATGTGGTTAATGTTACATAGGTTTCATATTTGATTGATTTTTCTATTTCTGATATTTTTTAATTTTTAACCCCTAGAGATCTTTGTCATTTTTGTTGAAATGCGAGTATGAAACACATTATGAGGACTACTTCTGAATATATCCAAATAAATTGGCCTGCAAGAGGATTCTAGTTTAGCCTGCAGCCTAATTGTGTTAGAAATGTTTTTCATTGTCTATTTCACTTGTGAATGTGCAGATGGGTAAAATGTTGGAGTTTGTTTATTTTCTTTTTTGCTTATTGGATCCATCATTTTCATGTTCTGGCCCCATTTTGCTCCAGATCTTCAACTTAACCCACCTTTTACAAAGGTTCTCCTATCTGTGTACAAACTAATCTGCCTTAGATATGAGGACAAAACATCGACAATCCAGGCACAAAATCAGATTCCAACCATGAGCAAATTTTTGGTGTAAAAAAAGTGGGGCTCAAAAATTATATTTTTTCCCTCAGTATTTTGTAATGTGACTAGAATGTCCAGATTATTTGGTACCAGTATAGAGCTAAATCCATCAACTTTTCTGTAATACCACCACTTTAGTGCATCTTAAAGAACCTTGATGCTACAGAGCTCAGAAGTAGGGTACTACCTCCTAACACTTAAACAGGCCACCTGGGGTTAATGAGTTAATTATAGCTTTATTATCTTGGACCCTGTTTTAGTTACACGTGAAAATTGATTTGTGAAGGCAACTCAATAAGAATAACTTTACCATAAAAAAAACCTTGGTCATTGTGACCTAATTTTCATTCATGAGCATCTTTCAGTGTGAAAATAATTCTCGTTTATATAATAAAACTAGGTCATTGTAACCAAATGTTTATACTTGAGTCACTTCTACATTTGCAGCAATTCATTTAATTGTTACACCCTTAATATATTGGATCCTCTTTTACCTACACTCATTAAAACTTATGTTGTCATGCATCTCAATGAAAATAACTCATTTATACCCAAACCAAGTCACTTTGACTGAATTTTCACACGTGAGTGACATTTATAGTTTCAGCCATTTGCTTCTTAAATCTACTGCATCTTTAACCCTATTATACTAATCATACATTGTTTTGACTCTGCACTGTAGAAACATTTGTGAATGCACCTTAATAAATGGAATATTGTAGTAATAGTTCATTTCATCTTCACTTGCTGAGGTTCTGATATGTTAACCTGTCAACATATAGGTTAACATATCAGAATCTTGGCTAGTGAAGATGACTTAATTTCTCTTCTTGATGGTTTAGTCATTAGCTTAAACTCACAACCAGTTGGTTACAGGTTTGAACCTTATCCAGTCCTAGCTGAGTTAGCTGTCATGGCATATCTCTTCATATGATCTTAACTCCATTTGCATCAGCATCAAATTTCCTTGTCATTCTATTGTTACGTGCTTAGGCTCGAATAAACAGTAACATAGAAAGAGTGAAAATAACAAGCTTGTAAAACTTAATAAACAATTTATTCAGTACAAATATTTTTCAGAAAAGAAAAATAAACTTACGGTTTTAAGAATCAATTCCAAAATTAATCCAAAATAATTCAAAATATTATCCACTAGAGAAATTGCAAAAGTCCTGGTAATAAAATGTCCAACTAGTTCGAAGTTCGAATTGCAGCGAAGTATCCAATATGCAAGACGATGTCTCTTGATGAAGTCAGTTCTTGTTAATGAAAATCTATGAGCACATATTCTTTTCCAGATAACTAACAAAATAATTCCTCTTGATCCAAATGAATTGACACAATTTCCAGTACCAGGTAATTTATAATAACTCAAAAAGACACAACTTAATATTCTAAAAGCCCAAGTTCTTCTACTGAATAGCTCACTCCCAAAACATGGTTTATATCTCTGGTTTTTTACGTAAACAAGGGGCCACGTGATCTTCTAGAAACTATCAGAACAAATTTATGTTCAAAGAATCATGTACACATCTTTAATACCCAACTAAAATAGAAAGATGTTTATACAAAAGCTCCATTTTGTCCTTGGAACCAACCAATCATTTTAAAAGCTTATTTACAACTCTGAAGCCAGGTCAGAAATGAGGTCAACACCAGGTGTTTACTCTGTAAAAGTACAGGTCACCCCCCCCCCCCCATTCAATGAACAAATCTTAAAACTTAAAATGCCAAATTTAAATCTAACAAACAAAAATAAAATAAATATAAATGACTTATATCACATATAAGTAACACTATGTATTATTGGATGTTTCAGATGTCCTCTTGTTGGCAAAGAGATTCATCATTTATAAATTTGTTATATTTGTTAGTAATAGAAAATACATTTTTATATCTTGACAAAGGTAAAGTAGATCATGCATTAAAATAGCACATACTTGATTTAAGAGCTATTTATGAAACAAATCATACTTCATTGCAGGGCTGGTTTGGTGGTATGAAGCTGAAAACAGCCATAGGATTTGACAATGTTGCAGATATCCTACATAAACACTTTGCTCCCATGAAAGTAAGTATGGCTCAGATTTGCTCCATAATCAAGTATTTTTGGTTGCTTATTACTTAAGAAAACACTTTTGTTATGAATAACCATGTCTTTCCATTGGTTTTAGTTTTTCCTACTTTTTATAATTTTAATACTTTTTTGAGACTCCCTATTTTACCTTTTACCAAAATTTCCCTGTTATCCCAGTTTTCAATTATATGCTGAAAGTCATATGGAACACTGAATGAATGGCTCCAGCCAAGTATGTTTAGATAGAGTCCTGTGATGTGGATTGGGAAAATGAGTTTAAAAAGATAGATGAAAATTGGACTAAAGAGATCGCTAGTGTATGAGTAACATAATGTTTATGTGCAGATTTACAAAATATGTCAAGTAAAGATTTTATTTGTTCAGAAATTTGGTTCCACTGTACAGTTTAGTGCTTTGAACAGGGTTTAGGATTTAAGAAAAAAGAGCATCCAAGATTATCCTGGTTACCGTATATACTCGCGTATAAGCCGAGAAATTTAGGACAAAAATAAGGCCTGGAAGAAGGGGGGTCGGCTTATCTGCGGGTCAAGTTCCAAACCTGAAATTTATAATGCTTTTTCCCCTCGATTTCCAATATTTATTGTTTCCGTCGATCGCCGAATATGAGATCACATGCCTAATGATGCCACATGGCTGATAAGATTTGTCCTGACGTGAAGTAAAACAAATATTTTTTTTCTAACATAAGTGGTAGGATAATGAATGAAAAACATGTTTTTAACGTACTTTACGTCTATTTGACAGATGTCCATCCACCAGAAAATACAGCCATACGTGTTATTTGAACCACGCAAATACGTGTAATTTCCAAAAGAACCGCCATATTAGTAATCTCTATTCAAGTATTTAACCCTCAGCCAAGCAGTAATCATTAAACTCTACGGTTTCGTAGAAATGCACGCTAGTTTATTTCAGTGTAAATATGAAAAGAATCTACGTGAAAAAAAATAAAAGAATTACGATACTGAAGGTATACAGCCATACGTGTTATTTGAACTACGGAAATACGTGTATTTTCCATAAGAACTGCCATATTAATAATCTCTGGTCAAGTATTTATCCCTCAGCTAATCAGTAATAATTAAACTCTACGGTTTCGTGGAAATGCCTATTTCAGTGTAAATATGAAAAGAATCTACGTAAAAAGAAATAAAAGAATTACGATACTGAAGGTATATACGACAAACATTTTGATCGAGAGTAGAAATACATGTATGACAGTCTTCGAGAAACAATAGCGAGAGGCTCCATAGGGTTTTGTTGCGCGCACGCTTAGGAACGGTAAATAACAGTGCAATATACGAGTCAGCGTGAATAATTGTAAAACAATATAATTTGTTGGATTTCTTTGACAGGTGTTTTAGAAGTAATCGGGAGCCACAGTTTATATACAACTATTATTTAGTTGTTTGTAAAGCAAAGTGGTTTGTTAGCGGAAGATTGTTGTACAAAAGCTACCATATGCTTAATCTGTGGTAAATGCCTCGGGGATAAAAGGTTTGTTTTGTTGCACAATGCCAATGACTTAACTAATAGATGCCAACTCTCAGATGTATTGTTTAATGAGATATGGTAGTGGACATGGTTTCTGCTCAAAGTTATAAACTGTCACAATACTTGAATAATGTCCACGCTGAAACCAATCATAGTTTGATCGATTGAATCACACTACCCGTAGTTTAAAAAACACAACACAAATAACAGTGATAAATAATTATCAAATACAAATTGAAAACCAACCACACATAGAAATAGATACAGGATAAGGTATATAAATAGTATACTACTACTGAAAGAAATTATTTCAGTTTAATCTCTGTAGAAGTTTATGTTCAATTCAATCGGATAAAATGAATAGTGTTGGAAGTAAAAGAAAGCGGTCTGCTTATGATGCAGCATTCAAACTTAAAGTTATTGAATATGCAGAAGCAAATAACAACTGCTGCAGCACGCGAATTTGTTGTGAACGAGAAGCAAGTACGGGGGGGGGGAACGACGTATATGATGAAAGCACGCCTGTAACAGAAGCCGAGTTTCGTGAACTGTTTGGCGAGTCTGATACAGAGCCCGATTTTGAAGGATTCTAAACGTGATCAAACTTTTATAATTCATGATTTTAGAATGAGGATTAATTAAATTTCCATTAAGACTTAACACTTCAGAATTGTTTTTATTTCAACATATAAACTAGATTTCTTTCTTTTATTTTATTTAATAATGTGATTTACCTAAAAAAAAAACGTATTCAGAACTCACTTTGTGCATCTTGTGATGTACCGTTTGTATAAAAATTATGAGTCGGCTTATACGCGGGTCATGCACTTTATACCACTTTTACCAATTCAGTTTGGGGGGGTCGGCTTATACTCGAACGGGCTTATACGCGAGTATATACGGTATTCTAAAAAGACTCTGTAAGGTTTTAGGTATTTTCATAAGAACATTTCATTTCTTTTATTTTCATATATGATTTTTGCATGTAATTTGGATTTGAGAGTGTATGGCTTGGTCTTATTTTAGTTGTGTATCTCAGAAGATTGCTGGCTGCACTTGGTCATTTTCACTTCCAAGATTTAATTGGAAATTGGAAAGAAAAACAATTTTTGTTTTTATTTTATAGATTTTGTAATCCATGCATTGCTTTTTCATAAGCTGTTATAGTCTGGTGTATGAAAATTCATTTTCCCATTTTAATAACTGCTAAATTTTGTATACTTTAGACTAGTTCAAGTTTGTTTCTCAAGCACATTAGAGCCACCATGTCTATCAGCTGCCTTCTTTTGACAGTGTTTCCAAAATTCTGCATAACAAAGACAGTTTCAGGTATTTCATGCCTGCCCAAACAAGATTATTCATGCTTGTCTGTTTTCAGTAGAGCCTTGCAAAGAAAGGAGTTTCACCTGAAAGCTGTATAGAGAATCTTGAAAGCACGAAGCCCCACCACTTTGAATGCTTATGAGGGAAATTGTCACATTTTCTGGAACTTATGCAAGGTCACAGCATCATTCTTCTGAGTGCTTCAATCACACAGATGACTGACTTTCTTCACAGGCTTTTTCAGAAGAAAGAATTAGCGCCAGTTACTATCAGACTTTCACTTTATGATATCCAGCACCATGACTGAAGAGATAACGGTCATGTTGAAATTTCAATTAGACTGGCTAGCTAATTTTGAATTTAATTTGCCATAATCTTGCATCCTGTTTCCTAAATCAAATCCTTCATGGGTTTTTATATGGCTCAATTCAGGTCAGATTGAACCCTTACTAGAACCTTGCTGAAGCTGTCATGCAAGATATGCTTTCTGACAACTTTTGTTTTGACATGCTGGGATGGTAAGTTGCATGTTCTTTTATAGACCTGATCTACCACTTGTTCGGCAGTCCTAATGATGCAGCTGTCTCTATTAATTAAGGCTGAAAAAGAGGATATAATCTCACAAGCCTTAGGATTATAGCTGAAGTGGATACTATGTTTTGCATACTCTGAAGTTTTAACAGATAAGATGTGCCTCATGAATTGTTCTAATAGGGTAAGAGTAATCTCAACAAGCTTCTCATTTAAACTTGATGTTTTGATCCAATACTTAGCAGAAGCTGTTGGCTGGTTTTTATGTTCCTGATGTAGCTTGACTGAGACAAAATTTGAATCTGGTAGGTCAAGGGGTTGTGGTTTGAAACATCCGCCAAGCCCAATTGAAGTTTGGCCATTGGTTGTACTGCTCTCATGCTAGGGAATACTTACCAGATCACTTTACTTTTAGAACCTTCTCGTAACTCCCTGCAGATGCTTTCATTTCTGTTTGATATGTCACTCAATTTAAAACGGGTAAACATTTGGTTCATTGGTATCCCCACCTATAAGAGTTTCTTCTCTTTTTATGGTCTTTATATGTAACAACCTAATGTTTTGGTGTTCATTATTTCATGAGGGCTGGATCCAGGAGGTAGCGGGATTATTATCTTATGTTAATTTAATCTGGTATTTTCAGAGAAACATCTTTTGCTAGCAGCTTTGATTGCTTCTACTTTTTCTCTTTTTGGGGTTTTTAATTTCCTATTTCATCTATGTTTCACAAACGGTTGCTATAAAGACTGCTAACCACAGAAGTAGTTGAGGAGTATATACAGACCCTGAAAAAGGTCACTTTGTTAAATCTGCTTCTTTTTCTGATTTTCATTTGTGATGTTTAGTTGTGAAAGTGACACAGGGGCTAAATATGGATCATCTACTGTACTCTAAATGGTACTGTACCAAACAATGTGGCATCACACACATTGGACATTATGTGTTGAAAAACGATATTGTCTGTAAAAAGCTGTTTACTTGGAAGGACACTTGTTCAATTATTTATAGTTTATATTAAAAAAAGTATAATCTACTTTTAATCTTATTATTTTCTAAGCAATTGTCATTTTTTTTTTTTATGTCTGCTTCGATGAGCACTTGCCATGACTTGTAGAGGCAAAAACAATTTATTGAACAGAATATGATCCTAGATTTTAATGCAAAAGGGATTTTGATTGAAGAAATTTTGAAAATTATCTATTTATAAATACCTTTCTTATTTTTTTCAGTTTGTCTTTATTATTTATCTTTTTGTACTTTTCATATGCACACTATTTTAATGAAAATGCATTTATCTGCTTTTTGAGTTCACTCTGCATTTTGTTATCATTTCACTGGTAAAATTATGTATTTTATGGACTGTAGCATTACCCCTCTCCATCCATCCCGCTGTCTTTGTTTTGTGTTTTCTCTCCGTTTTCAAGTACAGTGTTATAGCATTTGTGTTCCAAAAGCCATGTTTCTTATCAGATGGGTAACTTTTTTTTCCCCATCCACAAAATATTGTTGAAGAGAGTTTTAGTATTACTCATGTTCATTAATCCATTTTTCCTTCCATTACATATCAAAGATTTTTATGTCAATTTCAAATGAAATTTTGGCTGCAGGGTTAAGTAATTTTCCATTTCAATGGTTCTCATTGGAAATAATACCATTTTCCTCATATCTACAGCTCAGTTTGAAAATGTTTAACTTTAAATTACAAAACATCCTTCACTGCACTTATGACTTTTGGATATGATGAAAGGTCTGTGAGAGTGTGGTTAATTATCATGATATTAGAGCAAGGGGATATGATTATATATGCCTTAAAAGCTGCATTCACACTGTGAGAACCAGAGTTTATACCAGTCTCATTCAGCAACCATTCAATAAAAGTGCTAGAATAGAACTCCTTAGCTTGAAACGGTTCATACTATAGAGAATAGACTGTTCATTGGTTCAAATATAAAAGTACAGTTGTAACTTAGGGGCTATAAAATGGTTACAAAACTCATGATTCTTCCTTGATAAATGCATAAACTTATTTGAAAGGATCGAGTTTATAGTGAGGATTTGGGTAAGGTGGGTATATCATGCACTCCAATGCTCACTAACGGGTAACATCTTGATGTTTTCACAGGAAGTATCTAAATTCATAATGCTGATGGATGATGTTGACAAAAGGTTAGTTCTTGCAAAGAAGCTAAAGTGTCATGAAGCTATTATTGAGGTAAGTACAGTGGTCACTCATTCTAAATCCTTACAGGATATTGCTGTTGCTCATATAATGTGGATCACATTAAATTGGACAATTATAATGTGATTTCACATATAAATTCATTTAGCCCCAAAAATTGTTTATGAATATCAAAATATGCCTCTGCTTTTATTATATACATGCTGATAATAATGTAAAAGAAATATTCATTAGATTCTATAATATTAGTTATTTTTCATGTCCCTCAGTTTTTGTGGTTTTATTAAACAAAGCTGACATTTTCAGTGGCACATAAATGTGTGTTTTTGCCTGTTAAAGTGTGCTTATTTGCAGATATTTAAGTGTCATTTGCCTCCTATGGTATTTTTTCTAACTCGATAGAAGGACGAACAATTTGAATTATAATTGTTCTGAGCCCCCAGTCAGCTATGACGACAGTTTATGTGTATAAAAGACTCGGAGTGAAAGGTATTACAATTTAATAAAATATCAATGTATTCAACTATTTCATCAACAATTTCTCAACTGTAATTCTTCAACAAATACAATGACTAATTACAGTTGCCAATTACAATCCTTTAATGAAATTAAAGTCTTTAAGAGAAAAGTGTTTCCCTTCAGTATTGATTCTGTTACTCATCTGTCCGCCTCTCGTTTGTCTCTTTTGTTGCTTCTGGTACCCTAAACTCCTTGCTCTCCTTGCACTTCTGAAACTCTCTTCAACGCTTCCTTTTGGTACTACACCTGCACCCAAACTGCTTATATCACAATAATCCACCCCTGTGTTTTCAACATGTCTTTCTTCTCTCTGATTCTTGGAGGTTAGCTCTCGCTCCCACCTGGAATGCTTCCTGTGAAACTTTAAGGAATATATAATCATATCCCCTTGCTCTAATATCATGATAATTAACCACACTCTCACAGACCTTTCATCAGAATAGTGGCAAATCAATTAGCAGGTCAACTCACACACTTGCATCTAAATATTCCATACAAGCTTGGTTCTACAATAATTGTGCTAAAACAATAACAGTATTATCAACGACTTCTGATACAACATGAATACACATCCCTAATTGTTAACTTCTTGATATATTAAGCTCTCATCATCAACAACAATCTTACTCATTTCCTACCCTACAAATTATAATGATGCAAAAAATATACAAATACAGTAAAACCTGTTTTTTTATGACCTCTGCTATGAGTGACCCCCTGTCATTTCCGACCACAATCATAATTCATGGATCGTATTTATTATACAAACAGTCTGTCATGAGTCATCACCTGCTGAATGCAACCAGCAACTATAAGGTCTTGGTAACACTGCTTTAAACAACCGCATAGCAAAAACGAGGATAAATTCCAATGACCTTTATTTAAATTTAATCTCTAACAATTACTGCTTCTAACCAAAAGCAAATATAGGCTGGCTACCGATATCTTAATTTTTGTAGATATGATTTTTGTGTTTTATAGTTCCTATTGTAAACCAGACTAAAGTACATGTAGATTATTCCCGTATTTTGCCTGGTTCCTGGTCTTCCATCATCAATATCTATGAGAAGGACCCAGAATGATACTAGCGCAAGAACATAGACACCACTGACCTATATGCAGTCATTTGTAACAATGACCACTTGAAAAGTAACAATTGTTAAATATAATTAATGAATTAAGCAAAGGAGAAAAAAAAAGATTCTTACTACCCGTGATAGATTTTCCAGTCCAAAAACCAGGCAAAGGAAAGTAGCTGCTTTGATGTACGTGGTTTGAAAACGAATGTTTATATATTTGAACAAAAAATAACACGTAATTATTCAAACAGAGTTTTTATTAAACTTGATTGGCAGCCTAGAGGAAGATAAGATCAAACGATAACTGTTGGCGGCCTCGTATCAAATAATTCTTTGAACTCTAGCCAAAATGGTCCCTGTAGCCTTATTTACATCTGATGAGTGATCAAAATATTAGAGATATTTGTGTTTATGAAAAAGGAATGTACCGGTAGCCACTTTGATGCACGTGGTTTGAAAACTGATGTTTACCAGTACATATTTGAACAAAACAACACACAGAAATATTCAAAAGATTTTATTAAACTTTATTGGAACAATAATGTAATAGTACTTAACAAAATATTATTAGATACAGATCAATACCGTAAATAACTTAAAAGTGATTAAAAAATCAACACTATGTCATCTGCATTCAATATAGGGTTTGCTCAGTTCGGCAAATGGCAAGGTCAAGTGCATCTTATATTTGGGGGTGTTTTATTTAAAATATTTTTACATAAATTGTCAAAACTCATGTTTTATATATGGGTGCATCTTATAATTGGGTACATCTAATATACGTGAAAATACAGTAATATATGAATTTGTACAATTTTATTTAGAAAATTCTTTGTCATCCTTTTGTACTGTTTTCAAATCTACATTGAGTAAAACTCTTGTATGTGCACAATAAAAGATCCATCCATCTGTCCATTCATCTTTATGTGTGTGTGTTTCCCAAATGAATGTGTTGAAACCAAAAATATTCATTATATATACTTTTTTTCCTTTTTAGTTCGTTTTTGTGTGTAAAATGTGTATCATTTTAAGGGTGGCTTTTTTGTACCGTATTTTCGAGCATTTAAGACACACCTAATTATAAGACGCATCCATATATAAGACGCGGGTTTTGATGATTTGTGTAAAAAATATTTTAAATAAGATGCATGCGGCCTAGCCATCTGTTGAACTGAGCAATTTATCTCCAGTGGTTACCTTTCCTTTATCATAAATGAAAATTTGTCCAATGTTCCATCACCCGTCGGATGTAAACAAGGCTTCATTACTATTTTTAGTTGAGATCAAAGGCCAATAGCGGATGGGTTTAGTACCTGGTATCTAGATTCTAGAACAATAAAAACCGGATGGTATTTTGTGCAAAACAGACATTGAAATAAACATACATTTTCTCTCCTCTTTTCTTAACTTTGTTACTGATTAACACATCAAAATCAGAAAAGGTTAATAAAAAAAACTAATAGACAACACACACAAAAAATAACAATAAAATCAAAAAAACAAAAAAACCTGAAACAAATATTTATACATTGTTTTTTAATATAAGGAATATATATGCAACATTTCTAGATTCTACATGCATAATATCACATTAGAATGTATTTTTATGGCCTAAACAAAATATAAAAAATAGTCACTTTACTACATACATCCCTCTCTATTTATATGTTAAAACATTAATCACATATAAAAAATATTTCATCAACATTATTTAAGGGGGAGGGGGCTGGAAGTTCCCTTGAATTTTCATCCCAGAATGTTCCGGGTATATCTTCTGGTGATGAAATGCAAACAATTTGTGTATTATACTGTTCTAGAAAGATTCACCAAATTTGATTATATGATTTATACAGTCTGCAGGCTTATGCACCACTGTAACTTATTACTGGAATGCACATCTATATTCTTAAGAACAAATTTAATGCCTGGTACATGGTTTTCATTAAGAATGATAATAAGAAAAATAACATGGAAAAGAACATTTAATGCCATTAGACCAGTTAGCCTTGTCTGAATGGCTATTTTTAGAAACTGATATCACTGTATGTGACGTTTCAAAGAGGTAAAAAGTACAAGTGCAATTCATATGATATGTCTTTATCTAGACAATGTATTGCTCATCAAACAAAAGTTTAATTTGCATATTTAGCACAGTCACTGTTGATACATTCCAGTAACTGCTTAAGGCAAGGAGAAACCAAATTTTGTTAGGAAACACGTGGCTGGTGACCAAAGAAGCCAGGTGACTTACACACAGGACACTTATATAAGAAATTTGCTGATATTTCAAAAGGGAATTAGAATGATCATTGGGATCAGGAAACTGCTGTGTGCAGGTGACCATGGGGACAGGTTTGACTGTAGTTTATAACACCAGATAAGAACTATTTAAAAATGGTTCTTCAATATACTCTTTCATGTATTCACATGCATTTACAGTATTACTAAACAATTGTTAAAATACAATTCTGTTATTTTTTTCATGTGATTTTGTTATTATTTTTATAACTTATTTTTAACTCTTAGAATTTACCTTCAATGTTTTAAAATATTTATAAAGTTGTAAAGCCTGAAAATTGATTATACACTTCAAATAAATAGCAGTCACATCACTGCAGCCATTTATATAGTGTATAACTGATTTTCAGTCTGCATGATTTTATGAATCCTGTAAAATATGAAGTTCATTTCTTAAAAGGATGTATTCACTAAGACAGATTTCAATGGAATGCCCTTGTTTTCTTTATGTCTGCAATAAAGAAGAGTGTTATATGTTGTCCACCAGTTTGATTTCTGCACATTAGTTCAAGTTTTGCACCATCTATATAGTTAACAGACATTGAGGATTGCTTGCACTTGCAGCATGGAGAAATTTCTGTTGGCTTTATGCTGACAGGTCAGGGTTTCTGCACGATAGCTGATGTCGATAGTATGACATTAACAAACTCTATACAAGTCTTGTATTTATGGTAAGGGAGAATCCTGCTGATATATGACAAAAAGGTCACATTTTTACACCATGGTGTCTGAAAGAAAATGGATTCCACACAGTAGCTTGAGTTCATTACAATCTACATCTAGTAGCTATTTGTATGGCTTGCACTTGAAATAAGAAAGAAGCATACTGATTTGGGAGTCAGAAAGTCAAGGTCTCTTTGATGGAAAGAATAAGAATGTTTTCAAGACAAAAATTTACTTATTTGTAATGTACCTTCACTAAAGTTTGTGAATGGTTTACACATTAGTAAAGAATTAAAGAATTTATTCTTTGGGATCAGTGGTCAAGATCACTCTTGACTAAAAGAAAAAACTTAAATTGTAGACCTCATAGCTTGACCAAAGTGCTTGTTCGGCCTGAGTAAAGGTCTTGGCCTACATCAAGGTCTGTTAAACACAGAGCTGGCTTATATTGTGCTATTCACATTGCTTTTTTTCTTCAGACCTATAAAGCTCAGAAGGACCGAAGAAGTCTAGAGACATATGCAAATAGTTTAAAAGTACAATCACAGGAGTGGTTTTATGCCAAAGATGCTTTAAAGAGCTCAGTAAGTATAAAAGTTTATTACTGAAAGATTAGGTTGTATGCATATTCTCATGTCAAGCTAGTTACATCTCTTAATGCACTAGCATATATTACATGGTTTGCACAAAATTTAATAATCCTTGCATTTATGGGGTTGCCTTAAAATTTAGAGTTTCAAAAAATTGTAAACTTGTTCAGAAACTTTCTTGACCAAAAGCCAGTAACTATTTACACAACTGATAACACTTCCTTTCATCCTGTAATATTTGTGATTAATATTATTAAATTTGTGTTCATTCAGCTTGGATTAATTGTTTTTGAGGATCACCAAGTTGAACAACTTCAATTTTTGTCAGAAACAATACTTTCATAACTTTGAAAAAGTCATTGAAAATGTCTTGAAAGAAAACAATCTATTTAGGACTGTATGAAACACGTATTATTAGTCTACAATATTTGCACTGTGGTGATTGTTGTACAGTAGTTATGACTTAGACATTAAGTCGTAAATAATTAAAACATTTTAGTTTTTATCCCATTTGTATCATTGACATCCAAAAAGACATATTATTGATATTAGTTTGGCATGTCATATACATGTCAGCTATAATATGTGCCTACCCATCTCTTTGGTCAAAGTTCATATATAAGTATCCATTTCTAAGTGTATGTTCCTCAATCCTGCACCCAGAATGAAATAAACAATAATCTTTGATCTTATCAGCATTGTTACTCTACATTGTTTTCTCTTTAGTGTACCATATTTTAATGATACAGATGTTCTGCAAGTATGATATTTAGTTGTAAAGCCAAGTCAGCTTGTGGTATAATTTTCCTTTGCACATCCTTCATCATCCATCAGTAAATGCTAGTTTAACTTTTTCAAAACAACTTTAGCAGTTTTAATCAAATTGCAGAGTATCTGAGCAATAAAAGTCTTTGAGTGTTGTGCAAATGGTGTAAATTGAAAATCAGTTATGACCACTGTAAAAGTAAATAACCTTTAAATAATGTCCTCACAAATGCTCCTGAATATAATTGAAATAAATTTCACAGAAGCATCCTGGTATGATGGACTTTAAAAATTTGTAAATGAATGATACCAATCTATGATCAAATATGATCATCATTATTAGCAACAGTCAATATTTAGACTACATCTATTCAGTAAACAGTATTTGAACCAAATTTAACCGAAGACGTCTTGATGTGAAGGTCTTTCATATTTAAACATATGGTATCTATCCTCCATTAATTTATTTCCACCAGGAGAAAAACTTTTAAACGACTCTGCCTTAAACATAGCAATGAATGTCTTTTAAATTTTGTACAAATGATGCTGACCCAGCATTAAATATGCTGATTTGTACAAATGATACCAATCTGCAATCAAATGTAGTCACCATTCTAAAAATAGGCTAATCTTTAAACATTTTCTTAAAAAACATCCTTGTCTGACTCAAACTGTTATTCGAAACCAATTTCCTCTGCTGCCATTGATTAGGACAGCACTGGTGGCTTTGTCATAAAGGTGCTCAAGAACCTGCACCAGGTTTGAACTGATATTATACTTTCTTATAATTGCCTATAAGGCCACATGCCATACCCTATCAAAGGCTTTTTTGAAATCTATAAAGACGTATAGATTTTGCTGATGCTGAAGGTATTTCTCGCCAAGGAGTCTGAGATTAAAGATTTATTCTGTGGTGCTCATTACTGCGTGGAAGCTTGCCTGTTCTTCAGCAATAATTTCCTCTGCTTGAGGCTATAGTCTGTTGAGATTTATCTTCAGCATGACTTTGCTTAGGTGACTGATCAGACTGATGGTTCTGTAGTTGGGTTTTTTTGTGGCATAGCTGTAGGTTTTCTTTCTTGGGGAGCATGATGACCAAGGATTGAGTCCATGTGGTGGGCTATTCTTCTGTATGCCATATCTCGTTGCAGATTGTTGTTAGGACTGTGACTATCTCTTCTCTTCCCACTTGAATGAGCTCTGCTGGTATGTTGTTAATGCCAGGTGACTTTCCTTTCTTTAGTGACCTAACTGTAATATCTACTTCTTCACAAAGAATCGGGTTATCGTCAATTTCTTCTGCCTGAGGACAATTTAGTACTGCTGCATCTCACTGGGTCTTATGATTGTACAATTCTGAGTAGTATTCTGTTGTCCATCTAGACTATGCCAGGTCCATCTTCTAGATGCCTTATGTGATCCAACTGTGTTGGCTAGCACAAGATTTTTGTAGGCAGCAAACTCCAAGAGCCTGAGTCCTGTTTCATTTGTTTCTGCATTGCAGAAGAGCCCACAGGTTCTTTGCCAGTTTATCTGTGAATCGGCTCCCACCTTTGCATTCCAGTCTCCTTGTACAAACAGAATGTCCTTCTTGGGTGAGTTGTCAGTGACATCTTGCAGTTGGTTATAAAAATTCTGTTCATTGTCATCGTAGTAGATGTGGGTGCATAGGTCTGTATGATTGTGATGAAGGGAGATGGTAATGTGCCTGATTGAGACTGGGCAGCAACCCACAATGCTGTTTACAATGCCCTTGTGGACAAGAAATCCAATGACATGATTGTGTTTGTCCTCTCTTCTACTGAAGTAGAGCTTATAACTTTGATCTGTTGTTATTTTGCCAAACTTTTTCAGTGCACTTCTCAGAGACCAATAATGTGTTCTAACATTTCATGTACCTATGATGTCTCTCCCATGGATCTTGGTAGTGGGGGCACCAGTAGCATACTTGTCACCTCCATCCTTTTACACCGCTCCCTCGATAACTTGCGCCCTGATAACTCGCAAACCCGCTTATAACGCGGTGTCAGACGTGGATCCCGTTTTTTTTAAAAGAAAATATTTTTAACAAATGAAGAAAATCATGATCAAAACTGGTGAATGAAACCTTGATATATCACCTGTTTTATCGTCGAAAATGGCGGTTAGTGCCCGAAAAGTTAGAATCAACATCGTGAAATTATCAGGTTTTAATAAGGAAATTGTGATGAGGCTGGTCTATGCCATCGTATGAGTTTTTTTTAGTTTTTTTTTAAATTTATTTTTTACATGTCTGACGTTTAGACCCATTAAATTCATGGTTGGTAATGGTTTATCTTTGTGAATTTATTTTTTTACATTTTATTCTATCTATCTATCTATCTATATATATCTATCTATCAAGTGATAGCAGATTTTTTTTTTTAGAGCAACACAAGTTTCGACATCATTTTTCGATATGAATGTTATCTTTTTTTATAAAAGAAATCTCGATTCATTTTGAACAAACAATAAAACTAGAATGTATCCAAAATACACAAAAAGCTGTGATGTAATACACAATGTGTTTAGCAATGCACATGTTAAGAGTACTGATACCTCGTGGAATAATGTTTGTTTTTATGATCTTTTCAAGATATTTTATCCAGAAATTAAAGATAATTTATAAAAAAAACGAACAACACCTTTATAAAGAAATATTTATTCACAGATATTTTCAGCACGATTATAAAACGAGTATTTAACAATGCACCCCCCTCCCCCTTTCACATCTCTCTGTCGATCTCCCATCTCTTTATTAGTTTTTTTTATAGGTCCCTCAGTAAATCGTGCCCTCGCTTATAGTGCGGTCGATGTTTTTGGACCCCGTTGTGCGCGAGTTATCGAGGGAGTGATGTATGCAGCGTAAGGCATGGTAATTGGTGACCCAGGCTGCAACCGATCTGCTTTGGAAGAATTGTTACTTGTCTTTATGTGGCAAGAGACAGCCTGGCAGAGTCATCCCTGGATGACCATAGCCAAAATCCACCGATATAGTGTAGCATGCCCTGGCCTTTGACCACTGATAATAATTCAAAGTATAGCAAGAAAATTGCTGATAAATGTCAAGGACACAAATTTTAGTCCCAGTTTATGCTGAGCTACAAAGAATCATGAATGAGGATAGCAAATAAAACAATCCTAACGAAATTTGGAGCATTGATGAATTTAGAATTTCACTGGATGAGGGCCCTTGAAAGGTCTTAAAGGTGGGTTCGAGTCTGAGGTTTGGCCAATGTGGGTATGTGAGAAAGCTTGAAAATAGCTTCTCGTGGGTTGGTGGTTCTTTCTGGGATTTACCCAGGTTCTTCCTCCACCATTTATACTGGCCACCATGTATAGCCTATCTTGTGCTGATAAATGTCATTAAACCCTACAACAACTGTTGCAAACTGAGTTTGACCAGTGATGTGTCAGTGTTGTCGATGTTGTAGGGCTTAATGCCATTTTTCAGCACACAATAGGCTATACATGGGGGCAATTATTAGTGGTGGAGGAAGAACCCGGGAAAACTCCTGGAAAAAAACACTAACCCATGAGAAGCTACTGGCAAGCTTTCTCACATACCCACATTGGCCACATCTGAAACTTGAAACCACACAGTCAGAGGTGAAATAGCAGTGATTTGTAACAGAGAGCACTTTAGACCACTCAGCCACCTGGGGTTCCATGTGTCAGTGTAGAAAGTTATTTGTGATGATAACATCCTCAACATGGTAGTTATCCTCATTCTAACACACATTGGAATTTTTCTTAAAAATATAGCCAAAAATATAATTCTCTATGGCACTAAATCATATGAACAGTTACAGTGGCCATGAAGTAAACATTTTTGATAATATATTGTAGATTTTACTGTTGTACATTTTTATGTTTGACTGATCACAACCTTGTTACAGTCAACCATTAAGGAAGTGTTATATTTGCATGTGTGTTGGAATGTATTTTAATAATCACTTTCTTCTCATTCATAATAAGAATATAGAATATTTCTCATCTTCATTCTCACTTCAGACAATAAAGTGGAAGACTTGACATTTAAAAAACGATAGAGATGCAAGAGGACTTTCTGAACACCAAATGGAGGACTCACAGCACTGTGACCTAGCCTTAATATTGCTGAGGGATTTAATTAAAACATACTTGTGCTTTCCATGGAATTCCTTATTAGAAAAATTTCTTGGAACATATATCCCACAGTTGACATTTTGGACTTGTGATATTTGACCAATGGTGTGAATCCTCAGCAAAATCATCAACATTTACATTTTTTATGAAACATGAAGTTTTTGTCATGAAATTGACTGTGATGAATTGTTTATTCGATTTATAATTTTGTCATTGTATATTATTTTCCATTCTTAGTTCACCTGGTTATAAAGCAAACTGACTTCATAGTATGGCCCTGCATTTGTCATGCATCCATTCACAAAAATTATTTTAAACTTTTAAAAGGAACACTTTTGAGCAGTTTTGACCAAATATAGCAGAAAGCATCCTGTTATCAAGGTCTTTCAAGTTTCTATGAATGATACCAATCTACCATCAAATATAGCATTGAAGCCAATCTGCTATCAAATATTGCTACCATTACAATAAATAATGAAGACTTTCAATTGACTTCTTCTCAAAAGCCAGTCTTGAGAATTTCACCAAATTTGATAGAAAACATTCAGGCACAAAGGGTTTTCAAATGTGTGCATGTGATGTTGATCCAGCATCAAAAATGGCTACCATTGCTAAAAAAAACCATATCAAATGACTACTTCTCAAAACCACCTTAGCAGAATTTTACCACATTTAATATACAGTCTTCTGGCATAAAGGACATTCACCTTGGTACAAATATTCCACCCATATTGGAAAGAGAATGACTTAATGGGACTTCATCTTGGCTGAATTTGATATTACACATTCTGGCATAAACAATTTTCAGATTTATGCAAATGATATTGATCTGCCATTAAATAAACAAAAAAAACTTGAATCAGCTTCTCAATACTGCTCAGCGGAATTAGACCAAATGTGACAGTAAGCATACAGGCAAAATAGGGTTTTAAATTTTGTGCAACAATGCCAGTCCACCACCAAATATAGCCACCATTGCTTAAAAAAGAAAAACCTATAATTAGCTGTAGTGTCAAAACATTAATCAAATTTTAATGGAGAGCATTTAGTCCAAAAGAAAAGGCTTTCAATTTATTTTGTGCCGATGATGCTAGTTTACCATCAGATATGACTACAGTTACTAAAAATAGGCAGATCTTTAAATAACTACTTTTCAAAAACAGCTTCACATCATTTAACCAACTTTGAAAGTATTATGGCATAAAGGCAGTTCAGTATTGGATAAATGATACTGATATGATATCAAGTATGAATGGAGGTACAAAATATAAAGAAACCTTGAAACAGTTCTTGTGCAATCAACTTTATAGGAAGAATTTTCAACAGAAAGTATTAGAATTATCCTAATTCATTTGCCAGTTTTGTGTGATTGCCTCTTAGGCAGGTGTTAGCTAGATTAATGATCTGAGGTCCACTTTGGCATCTTGCTAAATTTTTTCACCAAGACATCTTAAGCTTAAGGAAATACCTCTTTCGAAGTTTCTCACACATCATCTTTTCTTGCTAGATTATTTGAGAAATTATGTTTGAAGTAAATGTTTAAAATCTTATTATTTATAAAAGCCTGTATTTATGAAAGAAATTTGCATACACATGATAAGCATCAAACCTATGCTATATAATGCAAACTGGCATCTACTGTGCAGGATTTTCAATAGGGTTGATATTTTAAGAGTCACTTTCAGCCTTTAATCAGATCTAGATGAAACTTGTATATATAAACATTCCTCTCTCTCTTTCTTAAATATGTTAGATTTTTTTAATACAGGACTGCTTTTAATAAAGAAAATTAACAAATAGCCTATGGTTTTCTTCTCAGTTGTTGTAGCTGTATTCATGGATTATGAATATGTTAGCTAAAAACTGCTACCATGCATATTGCCAAAAAGTTTAGATGATGTATACATTTCCACTAGGTTCGGATGATTATCACTTGCACCAATATTCATTTTCATTTAAAATGTTTCATGCATTGTATGTTTAGTGCTGATTTGATGTCAAAATCTTGCCCGACACACCCAAGGAAAGGCAATTTATGTCTTTTTTGATAAATATTTTGTGTGCAAAAATGCAGCTAAGAAATTTTGTGCATTACTATACAATGTCAAATGGATGGAATCAAAAAATAAAAATTGCAGTAAGACAGATCAATAGTTGCAGTAAGACAGATCAATAGAAATTATTTGTTCCAGTGCACAATGTTCCCCCTACCCTTCATCTTATCATCAACATTATTACTTTGGTATTACCAATTAGAGCTCAACATATCTCTTTTTTTTAAATTTATATATATGGTATTTATCTCGAAACACCTGTGTATTCAGTGGTTAATATAATGAGGAAACAACTCTATATTTTGTTTTTGGAGAAAATCATGCCATATTATTGCATTTCTTTTCCTGAGTTCATAACTTGTTTATTAAATGACATGGAAATTAAGGATGGTTGATTATAAATATCCAGATTATACACTATGGCATTTTCTCTTAAAGTTTGTATTCCCAAACCCTTGTGTACACTACTGAGTGCACACACAGTCATTTGCAAACACATAGTGAATCTAGGAACATCAAGAGTTTATTTTAAAGAATCTGTTAATAAAGAATAAGGAGTATTTTGTACCAGTGATGAGGCCCCTAATTAGACTCTTTATACCTAATTAGACTCTTTATAATTTGATCTGAAGAAATGGAGCAGCTATTGCTGACAATTGTACCAGATTTTGACAATCCAAAAGTGCATATGCAACACATATATACATTTTAAGTTATAAGATAAAAGAAGAAAGGTGTATGACATTCAAAATCCAGCAACTGGACACTGGCTAAGATGTAAAATATAGATCCAAGTGGCTGTCTACTTTAGTTTTCCTTGATATAGCCATTCATTGTTATTATTGCCCCCCCCCCCTTTTTTTTTTTTCTCTCTCACACACACACACACACACACCACTCATGAATGGTCGGGAGCAGAAGATTTGTACTATTATACTAATCAGCTTCAGGAAACAGTGGAATAATAAACAGTAATGACCTAGATAATGACAAATTCAAGTAACCAGGTGAAATAGCAATATTTCAAAATAAATTGCTTTCATGTTTATTTTTACACTAATTCAAATCTTTGGATAGATGACACATTAAAGAAAGACAGAAATGAAGAAACACTAAAATCACTAAAGAAACAAATAAAGAAAGCACACACACACACACACACATATATATATATATATATATATACATATATATATATATATATATATATATATATATATATATATATATATATATATATATAAATAAAACAATTAAAAATATTATAATATTATACTCCATATGAGGCTTAATTTAGAGATCATTAGAAGCAGTCATGCCTTTTACCTTTACACCATATTAAATGCAAATTATCATATACAGATAGCATGTTGCTGTGTGAGGTTCTTTTGAGTAAGAGCAATTATGTCTCCAAAATTATTTTCTCCCTTTAAAAGTAAAATTAAAAAGTATTTTATGCATGTCTTTACATTACAAATTGAGTAAACCTCAAAACACTTCAATATAATCCCTTCAATTCTTCTTCGATAACTACAGCATTCATCTGATTTATTCTGTATTATTGTCAGCTGGCGACCAAAATATAGTCTTCATTAGAGGATTCTACAAAGTTGCATACTGAAATAATGCATTAAATGAGAAATAAATAAATAATAATGCAAACATTACATCATAAATATGTTTTTTATAGCTTGATTTTTATGATTAACATAATTACTGCATACTCTAAAGAGGTTTTTCATAGTTCAAGATGGTGAATTTATACAAGGGTAATATATAATCTACAAAAGAAATTAAAACAGTAATTGCTATTTAAAATGGTCATTGAAAGGAAAAGATACACTAATCATTATATTATCATTTCTTACTTTTTAGACCTCATTAGTAAAATAATACTGTAATATATAGCCTATCTTGTGCTCTGAAATGGCATTAAACCTCAGAACAACAACAATTTTTTCAAAGAACCATCTCAGCTTAAGAGCTAATCACCATCAGGGTTTATTCAATGCAACAGTGGACATCAGTCCTAGGTCACCTATTTATGAAGCCATTACAATGTTACTGCTATCCCAATAATTGCAGCCAAAACTTTGCTGCTTTTAACAATCAATGCATATGAGGTCCCCCTCTCAGTAATGTCAGAACCTCACTTGGGTTACATTGGTTGGTCCCATGGATGTACAACCTTTGTGCTGACAGTTTGTTTGGACACGACCACAAGAAGCTTGGGTGCACATCTCTTATCATTATAATAGGCCAGTGGACATTTAAATTCAGATATTTGCATATCATTTGCCATTGGTAGCAGTAGAATATACATGGAGAGGCATTATCATTCTGTGTGACATCTCCATTGTGGTGAATTATCTTGGAAGGCATGGGAGAACAAAACCCCTAGCTCTTTGTGTTTTGTTGTGTGAATTTCTAAGCTGGTGTCTTCATTGACAAATCCATTGACAAATTTGTCAAATTCCAGGCTAGCTCCAGGTATTAGCAGACTAATCCCAGAAGAATCTACTAATAAAAGTATAATGGTCTCTTCATCCCTTGGTTTTCATTCGCATATGTGCTCACTGGGATTGACCACTGCAAAGCTCCAAACCTTTGTCTCACCATCCCCTGATTTGAAGGCCTGGTTTGTCAACACTGTTTCAATAGATTGGAATGGTTTGGACGCATATGCTTACCCTCCAACTCAACTGTTTTCCAATGTGATACAGAAAGCAGGAATGATTGCTCTACACAAGTGGGAAATATCATAGATTAATGACCTCATCATTATAGTGGTTTAAATTTCCAGGGTAAACAGATATTTCCTAATCTGTGATGGCAGTGTTCCATCCCAATCCAATGTTGTTGAAACTGCCTGTCTAGATCATATTAAAGAAGCCCTCACAAACAAACCAATCTCTCATCAGTTGGAGCTGAAAATCAAACAAAAGAGCACTCATCCTGAAATGAATGAGGAAACGTAGAGCACAAACACATTGCACTGCTGATCACTTCGATACCTCAATGGCTAGCTTCATACTTTGACACTTGACAAGAAACAATTGGCACCAATCACAATAAAGGGATATCATTACAAGATCTCCAACACACAGAGTTATATCTCAAATTTCATATTCATACATCCAAAGGAGTTGGCTTTGTGCCAAAAGTTGATCTATCATAGGTGCTAAGCTGGTTGAATAAGTCAGTTTGAACTGTTTTTGAGATTTTCATTGGTTCACATCTAATATGAGACCTGCATCCTGCTAACAGTAGCAACTGCAGGCAGACTTAGTGAGAGCTGTATTTTATCAGTCTAAGCTGAGCTACTTGCAGTTCCATCTGAATGGGACAGTATAACTCATGATGGCCCCTGATTTCATTGTCAAAAATAACAAGGCATCATAAGAAGGCAAATCAGGATTTTGTAGCAAACTCAATATCTACTGTAGACACTTCATCTCAGTGTCAATTATAGGACCCAGTATGCTTACCCCTCAAGAGGGTAAGGACATATCAGTACAAACTTTTGTCCTGAAAGAAATGGGTTACATATTCTGCATGTCACAAAATAATCCAAAATCAAATTAATTTGCTATGCATTTCAATTTGTGAAATAATGGAAGTCGACCCAAGCATTCCATTTGAGCAAAACTCTTACCCAACATTATCCATGCCTTGAGATGGAGGTCAGAGTCCACTTTCACCAGTTTTTATCCCGGAGATCATTCATCACAAAAGGCTCAACTCAACCTTTTAGAACCTATAATACTTACCAATCATAATAGCAATACACCAAGTCTCCGCACAATTAAAATCTATATAGAGAGTGTGCCTCCCACGACAGTAATAAACTGAAGTATTTACAGGATTTGGTGCCATTCCCTGTATCAAGGAGAGATCACTTTGACACCTAGTTGGGCTGATAACATTTAGTTTTTAAGCAACAAAGTTTTAATCTGGGCTTGGCTTGATTTTGTGATGTATTGCACTGTAGGATGAGTCGGTTATTTAGTGCCAAGGCAATTTAAGTAACATGTCTTGTCCAAGAACACACCATGGTTGCTAATCTGGGCTGGTCCAATTGTAGAATTGGCCATCTTGAAACTTGTGATAGCTGTTCCTGCTGAATGAAAAGTAATATTGCCATGAGGTATTCACCAGAAGACTTCTTATGGCATTCTATTGGTCCTTAATGAAAAGGGTACTGATCTGATGGCCCATATAGACACTACAGTGGCCATCTTGAAAATTTCATTATTGCTACTTGTGAAGGTATGGTCATACTAATATCAGCCTTTCAAATAAGGACTTTTTATTATGTCTGATACATCCTAAATGAAATTGGTGCCAATCTGACATCATAAGAAGTCTGTCACTGAAAACTCTATCCTGACAAGACCATTCATTCAAGAGAAACAGTGATAACAAGCTTTTCATGATAGCCACTGTGGCAGACATAATGAATGTCTGAAGGACACCATTAAGACCAACTAAATATAAGTTCTTTAGTAAAACCCCATCTTGATACAACCTCAGGAGGAGTAGTGGTAATGTTTTTCAAAATGTCCACTGTGGTAGCCATATTGGACATGAAACTGACCTGATTTTATTATGGACCAACTATACATCAAAAGAAGTTTTCTTGTGAAAACCTAATGGCAATATTACTTTTCTTGCAATGAGGATTAGCAATAATAACATTTTCTAGATTGGCACTTTGACTTTGGTGAACAAATTGGAAATCAGATTGGCACCACTTTCATTTATAAGAAACTAGACATTATATGATGTCTTCTGGTGAAAACCTCATGGCAACATTACTTTCAGTCAGGATTAGCAATCACAAAATTTTCAAGATATATATATTCAGTCAAACCTTTCAAAACTGAAAACCCTTGGAGCCTTCCAAAAATTAGGTTTTGAAAGGTTTTTGGTATACCGAGTTTTTCAGATATGAAATGTATTTTGTCTACATGCTTATATGGTGAGTGAGAGGGAGGGAGAGAGAGATTGAAATGTTGAGGATTCTAGCTTACATATACAATTGCCACACATTTGAATTCGGTTTGTTAAACTTGTAGGCATTGTTGAAATGATGCTTGTTCACATCACTGTTGTTTTCAAAAATATTCTTGTGTTCCATTTTATTTAGAATATATGAATCAGTAGATGTTCCTATGCCAATGTTTTCCTTAGTTTCACCATGTAGGTTTTGTCACAGATTCATATTCATTGATCAAATTAATTTTATCCTGTAAGGATATTTTTTTTATAAATTCCATGATGCTTTGCTGGTTTGAACTTTTTACATGTGAGTAAAGACACATAACAGCCATGGCTATTTAAATACATGTATGTAATGATTTCCTCCATTGAAAATTATTTTTGTCAATCCACATTTTCAGTGACCTAATCTTTGTAAGCGTATATCAAGTATTACTTAACCTCACATGCCCTTGGCACATTTTATGGTTCTTTGTCTCACAATAAGACTGCTACAATAATTGCTTTATGAGTTTTTGTTTTTTTTGTTTTTTTTTAAAGCATAAAATTCACATTTGGGATTAAATTTCCAAAATTATATGTCTTGAGATAAATCAGTGGTTTTGATTTTGTGGAGTTTGTATGTTTGTGTGTGTGCATGTTTGTCAAAGCAGGTGAGATGTATCATGAGGAGTACTACACCAACATCACAGAAGTAGGCCAATGTTCTATATTTCATGCTTCAATGACTTGGCTGAAATTTGTTTTAAGGTCTATTCTCGAATGCTGTTTGTGCTAGAACCATTTTACATTTTATGGTTGTATGAATGTTGTCTGTTAGTACCAAACCCTTACCACAAAATAATGTTACTGTGACCTAAAGTTCATATTTTACTTTCTTGGGTTAAGTTTTGGGACTTGATAGATTTTGTTAGCACACTGTTTAGTTATACAAAGATTCATACAATTTGGCAAAAGGATGTATCTTGATTATTACTTAGCCCTTATAAATAATAAGTCACTATGATCTATATTTCATACTTTGCTGTATGGGCTGGTCTCAAGCGCTGTTTATACCAGAATCATAAAACTAGGTAATTGTATGCATCCCTATTAGTATGCCTTACATCCCTTACAACAAAAGATCAGGTGACCTGCAGATAATATTTTACTGGCTAAAGCTTCTGCATGTAGCTCATGATCACATTGGTGTTTTATTTACTGTATAATACTGCTATCTCCGGAATCATGAAACATGGTGAAAAGATGCATTTGATGATCATTGCAGCTTCATCTTTAAAGGATATCATGACCCTATTTCACCTTTCACCGGCTTTGTTTTCATTTGATCCTAAGTTCATACCTATCAACTCTCATTCTGGGAGAAAAAACTCCAGATTTTTTGGGTCATTCTATTCTCATAATATCTCCTGATGTTTTGCAGAGAACTCCTGATTATTACATTAAGAAAAAAATCCTACATAAATAGAAATATTGTATGCAATCCACAGAAGCCATGTTCTATTTAATCTCAGGGGAATATTGTTGTGACAGAATAATCACACTACAAATGACTTTTTTCCTCAGAATTTTGAGTTTAAACATTATTCATGTAAATTACATGTTTGCCGTCTGGAAAAGTTTCTGCTGGTGTACATGGTGCCTCCTTTGAAAATTTCGTGCATATGGGACCCAGAAGATTGGTCAATATTTATTGAAACCGACACTTTAAAAATGCCTTGTAAAATCCTCCTGATTTTAGGTCCAGTCTCTCTATTTGTTTTATTCAATCTTCCTACTTGGTTTCTGAAAAGTTTACATGTGCTTTTTACTGTTCATGCTGTAACCATTAAACATCGACATTATACATGTCTCTATGAACTGCCAGCATTCCACAAAAAGTTAAGTTGTCATGACCTTTATTTCCTATTTTAATGGCTTACGTTAAGTTGTTGCATTTAGATTGTGACCATATAGGTAGGTTATTGACATGTTCTGTGCATACTATCCTCTACAGAATCATTAAACCGATATTTCATGTTTTGGTGTCTTTCTTCAAAATTAATGTTTAAAGTTAATTTTTTAGATGCAGTTTGTATTCCAATCATGAAACATTATAACCAGATGCATCTCAGTTACTGTTATGCCCTTACAACCAAAGATCACCGTGACCCACAATATCCATTCCACTAACACAATTAAAATCACATTGATTCATCCATGCCAGACCATTATACATGCCAGAATGCTAAACAGGACCTTTCTGACCTTTTTATTCATTGATATTTTTGTGTCTTTTATGCCCTGTCACAGTATGCAAGAAGATCAGATTGTGGGTTAGTAGGTAGTTATAGTACAAGTCAAAGGTCATGTAGGCATTTAACACCAAATATTTAAGTAATAGGTGTCATTTTATTGAATTTGATTCTACATACCTTTAAGTGGTAAGTATTCACTTCATTCGGATTTGTATACATTAATATTCCCTTGGAAGGTCATTATTTAGATGCCCCAAGAAGTGCATTTGGCAAAATCAATGTTAAAGTATGTAGACATTTTTGGACAAAATGAACTGAAAGGTGTGATCCAGTAAAAACTGGATTGAATGTCGCTCACTGTGATGTCACATTGAAAGCTGCACATATTGATAAACAAATTCGTACTACCCTCAATTGTGATGATTCCACTCGACTCGCTCTTATTGCAACCCACGTTTAGTACATAAACACCATTTTAAAAGTCCAAAGACAGATAATGTTTGTCTTTAAGTTTCTTGGCAACAGTTAAGGTGCAGAGCATTCAATTATCAGGATTGAATAGACCTTGGTTAAAGAAAATTGGTGTTAAATTTTAAAAGAACAATTTATATTTAATTTAAATGGAGTAAAATATGTATACATGACCCATGTGACTTGCATTATAGTTGGTTTCACAATGTTAGGATATATATTGCAAATTAAATTCAAAGTTCAGTTTTTAAATCATTAAACATTCACTGATAAAAGATTGCACAAACAAAATATTTAATTGGAAAAAGGGACAAGATCACTTAATCAGAAATTATTTTCTGCACAATAATGTATACAATGATAACTGGTGCCCAGTAAAAATCAAAATGAGTTATGGAATCACTTTGGTTATTCAATCTTTTAATCAAATACTGGCTCTCTTTCTCTTTGTAAAAGTTTCAAACTAATCTCATTGGCAGACCTAACCACATCATTCCTCCTTAGAAAGTGAAATTTAAAGAAAGGAATATGCATCATTTTATTTTATTTGCATATTTCAATGACTGCACACAGTCAACTCTTCAAGAACATGATACAGAAGGGATGGTGTTACAGGATTTAAAATAACAGCTTTTCAAACAATGTTTTACATTATAAAACAGAACTGTGTAAGTATATTCACACAGAGAATAACATTCAACACTTTGTTAACAAAAGTAAATTATTATCACAGAAACATCCAATATGATAAATATCAGTATATACAAGTTTATTTTCCATGTATATAAGGTAATAAACTTGAAAACTTCTCAATAAAATTTGTGCTGAGTATAAATATATATTTACAGAAAGCAAAAATACATGTTTTGCATATACATTGCATATTTGAAAGTACATATATCTCTCTCACTCTCTCTCTCTCTCCTTTCTGTAATACTTGCAAAGTGTCACAATGATTTATATGAATGAATACTTCTTGAAACTAACATACACATGGATAGGAAGCTTATCTACCCCACCACCTTATCAGTGTATCAGTGATATAATAATAACACATTGAAAAATGCACTTGCACTATGATTGCTTAAAGAATGCAGTCTAGTTTTTATTTTTTTTACTTTTAATCTGTAATAATGCTGGACATTGGAGCAAATTAGAAAACAAATTTCACTAAAGATATCATGGTGTCTATCATTCATAAATTGGATCTCAAAGTTAAACAGTATTAAACTAATGCTAACTACAACTTCTAATTGAAGTTGGCACAGCTGCGATTTATAGACAGAGAGCTGGGCAATCATTGCTCTTTCATTGAGCTACTGTTAAACTGACCATAATAATTACAGTTAACTGCAACCTCTAACCTAGGTCAACACAGCTGGGATTTACAGGCAGAGGACATGGACAATCTTGCTCTTCCTTTGATTTTAGTGTTAACTCATTCGGCCCTGATCCTGTCTGTACATGTGATCCGGTTTCTGCATTCAATGGCCGATTCTGCCTACATTCAAGGTTTGTTGACTGCAATCAATGGCCAATCCTGTCTCCAGCTGTGGTGAATGTGTGTTCGATTTAACTTCTCTGATTGGTTAGAAATTAGATTTTTCCAAGAATCAGACCATATTAAACCAATCAGAAATAATTTTACTTTCCTTTGTTCAACTTTGAATTGCTTAGATGCCAAGGATTATTAATTCAGAGCAGTTTCACTACACGTGTTCTGTTCATTAAACATTGTAACTGATAGTTGAGGTAAGAGTGATTTTTTTATGACAATGGGAGTTTCATGGATCTTAAAAATATAGAGCAAGCAGAGGAAAGATATATTCAGCAGTTGGATATTCTGCAAGAATTAGATTTGGACATAGAAGTTTCTTAGATTAAATCATCAGACAATTCATTTTGAATAATTGGTGAAAATTTCACTGACTTTTATTGGATATAAGAAGAGAAATTAAGGCAAGTGTGAATGCATGTGCATGATGTTTACAAAATTGTCTAAACAGGTAAAACTATATGTGGCACAAGCAGCTAGATAAAGCTAAGTGCTGTTGGAGCATAGTAGCAGTGATACTGATAACAGTGCTGAGGCTGAATGAGTTAAACAGACCACTGATAATTTCACTGACATATCAATAAGGAAAATGTATCATGGGGATGTTCAGTGGAGTTTCCAATTTCCCTAATATGCAAGTCCCAGATACCTTTAAGCATAATTGTTACCATCATTACAATATTTCGGACTCAATATTTTCCACTTTTTTATGTTAAAGTAAGTCATGGGCACAGAAGAGTCAAAGTTTACCCAGAAAGAAATGGTCATTACAGATCTACAAATTGTGCACTTCCATCCATTATTAACTAAACAATTCTAATGGACAATTTTACATTCTGTTTTTTTAGTAGATCTCATGTTTCACTTGAGGTCAAATCTCTATCCATCAGGAAATTCAGAAGGTTTTTTTTTGACGTGCAGATCATATTATGTTCTTAACTAATGCATTTATTAATATTATTGAAGGGTTCCTTTTCTAGTAATTTAACATAACTTGGTTGATTAATTCAGTATAGTGATTGAAATTTACTTCGAAATTATGGCATACCTAGCATTAAAAGATATTTAATGTCATGAAAAAACCCAACTGAAAGTTGATTTATGATATCTAATTTTAGCAAAATAAATACTTTTAAATCTACATGAAAAGAGCAATCATTTCAAAAGCAGTCCCAAAACTGTCTGTTATGATTCATCTTTCAACCAGATCCAAATATTGCATGATAGCATATATAAAGATAGTTACCATTATTAAATTTCTTAAAATTCAAATGCCAGATTAGTTTCAACATAAACGTTTTACACATCAATGACTAATTGAAAATATACTATGTACATTAGTCTTCAATACTAAGAACTGGTATAAATCAAGTTTTCTCACACAATTTTTAAAAAACTATGGCTTGACAATTTTATGATTTACAATTCATTCGCAGAAATGTATTGATTCATGAAACTCCAGTAGACACTTTAATTTTTCAAACAATATTTGAATCAATTATCTGAAATATAAGAAATTTATAATTCATTGTTAAATTTGACAATTAGAAAAACTCTGCCAATCTTGGATCCTGCCTGAGTGTCTGTTCCAACATCATGTATTTATGAGGGGCATTCTCTTTATGTCTGAAAAAGTAAACACAAAAATGACAGAAATTACACGCCCCATTCATGTTACTTTTTGTATTAAGGTCAAATTTACTAGCTACCCTGAATTATGAATTTTTAAAAAACGGTGATTTATTTTTATGGTTGTCAACTTTTTGGGGTTTTGTAAAAAGTACAATTAGTGATGGTTCATGGATCATGCCGAGTGGTCTAAAGCGCTGTCCGTTACGGACCACTGCCATCTCACCTCTGTCTGCGTGTGTTCGAGTCTAAGATTCAGCAAATGTAGTTATGTGAGAAAGCTTGCCAGTAGCTTCTCGTGGGTCAGTGGTTCTTTCCGGGGGTTGTCCGGGTTCTTCCTCCACCATTAATACTGGCCGCCACGTATAGCCTATATTGTGCTAAAAAATGGGGCGTTAAACCATAACAAACAAACAAACAAACATGGATCATGGATATTTGCTAAGGATTTATATATAAAAATCACTGTTCATAGTTATGCTTGCAATTGTTAACATATCTTTACACCCTGTTTATACCATGTAATATCTATAAAAAAATTTAAAAAAAACTAACAAACAATTTCACATTTCTTTTTCACTGAGAAAATACATTAAACACACTATTCAATCATGTTATGGTGCTGAAATACTATTCTCCCTGTGTCCATACAAAACGTTCCAGTTAATTTTTTTTCCCCCAAACACTTTTTTGACTTTCCATAATTTGATCAACATAATTTAAAATAAGTAATGTCACATAAAACTTTACAAAAGCTCCTAAAAATCCCAAATAGTAGGCATCTCTACATAACTGAAAATGGCATAAAGTGATCTACAATGTGGAGAAAAGTACTGCACCTGAACAATACATTGCTCCCTTTCTATAATTCTGTTCATGGGCACCAGGAAAGTAATCTACCAGTATGTTACAAATGAAGAAGCATTATTTTGAGGGATGTTTTGAAATAGCTTGTGCATTAAAACACAGAAATATAGAATTAAATTATGTAAAACCACATTTTAATTGACCTTCATAAGCTAATAACTAAATGTGAAATAAATTAAGTAGTAATCATAAAATAGAATTTGATCATGTTTAATAGGACCCACGTGAGAAGCAATGGCATACTGAGGATTTCAACAGTGAGGATCCACTGTACCACTATCCATAGATTGACCTAGACTAATTCCAATTATTACAAACCTAGTTACCTTAAGCATAATTAACTGGCTGTTTAAGGCCAGGCATTGCTGGCATTTGAAACTTATACTTTGGCATGCATTTTCCTAATATAAGGTAAACAGAGTTCACCTAACTCTTGTATTATATCTCGGAATGATCTCTTATTACTAACCTATTCAGCCTCAGCTCAAGGATGTGTATTCGGAACATAGCCTCACTACAGTAGTTGAGGTACTCCTCTTCATCATTCTTCTGCATAGACACCTGGTTCTGCTGGTACCATGCCTGTTTCTTCTGTAACTCTTGTGTCTCCTGAAATGGTGAAGAGTTGTTATTGAACTGATGCAAGATATCCAACCTGCTCTTTGTGGCTTATGTTATGGACTCGGAAAAAAAACATCACTGCAACTATGGAGGTAATAAATGGATAAAAATGTCTTGGACCTGGACAGGATTCTTGAGTAATGATCATTAAAGGAAACAAATGTTAGTAGAATGTTCAATCAAGGAACATAATGCCTCAAAGATTATTTGGAATGGTGAATCGCAAAACATTCATTTCATTTAAAATCTCATCAGTATCAAGGTGATTAAAAAATTTTGTTGAAATAAAATAATCGTTAGTAAAATTGAGGGAGAAACCAAGGGAAAATGGACAGTCATGAACCATAACTCTTATAATGTGTAATGCTTGGTATTTATTCAAAGTCTCAACAGTAACGCTACATGCAAAATTTGGTTGAAAGCCAAATGTTCTTGGTATTGGAGTTTTGCAAAAACCAAAGTCAAGAAAAAATGTGAAGAGGGTATCTGACCACTAAATAATGTCATGGAATGTTAGAAATTAAATGTAATTAAACTCTCTTCCAGATAATGCCCTACATAAAATCTGGAAGAAATTTAACAAATGTGGGTACAGCCTGGACTTGGCAAACAAACACACTTGGACATGAACATGGATGCACAGGTAAGATTAATCTGTCATTGTGACCATTAAGGAAGTAGTAACACATACTGAAGCTTAAAGTATTTCAGACAAATATAAATTTTATTAGGGTATAAGGAGTTTACTGCACAAAAGTTATTTATCTTAATATGCAGAACATAAAGCACAGCACATACAAAAACTGCTTCAGCGGAATGTAACTGCATATAGAATCTCAATAAGATACATTTAATCATGTTCCAATCTAACTATTCTTCAAATGATACAATTTCTTACAATTTATTGAACAAAGTCACTATTTAAAATGTTTAAACCATAGGTATTTAATATATGGTACACAATTCTTGACTTTATTACTCAGTGGATCAGGTGAAAGCACAAGGTGGAAATCAAGTGGAAGAACTAAAGAACCATATCATATAATCCAATTTTTGAGGGGTCATGTGTGTATCAAGCAGAAAATTTCAAGGTGTGAAGCCAATGTGTGACCATTGTGTTATCCAGAACCTAATAATCATACTGACCAGCATCTAACAGCACTAAAAAGTTCAGCTTCCTATCTTGTTTGTTCTTCAACAGAATTTAGTATAATTTTACACAATGCTTCCTTACCTTTTCAAATCTTGCTTGTATGAGATTAGCCTTGTCAATAAGGCGCTGTTTGAGATCCCCAAGGCAGTCCTCTCTCAGTTGGTATGCCAGTTGGCGTGTGAGTTTCTCTGGCTCACCAATCTGTGCCAGGAATGGAGCCAGGTAGTCCACCTCCATCTCCTGCTTCCGCATCTTCTCTTCAAGCTGTTTGCGCTCCTGTGATACAAAATTTGTCTCACTGTAACACCTCCACAAAACCATTATACACTATTCACATACTTGGGTAACAAATTTACTCATAGGATGTATATTACAAATGAAAGACCCTAAACCAATATCAAAAGCTGAAAAAGACTGCCATACAAATAATAGACTGTAAGGTTGGATACTAGAGCATCACTGAATTTTTGCAAAATCTAAGGTAAAAATACATATAAAAACAATTGACAAAATTTGTTGTAATGGCTTGAAAAACTAATCAGGACATCATATGAACACAAATATACCTGCAAAATTGCATTTGAGATTTGTGTTTGATGGTGCTAAAACTTTTTTTTAATATAAAAAAGTACATGTCTAAAGTTTTAAAATTTTTAAAAAGGAAGTTTAAAAAGCCTACAAATCTGCTTTTGTCATTTCTTATGACTACCAAAAAGTATGTACAATTTAATGGCTTTAATTTTAAAGTGATACTGAAGTTCAGAAATGAATAAAACAAACAAAAAAAGACATCATTTCCTGTGTTATTTCTGAAAACATTACATTTGAGACACATCAAAATAGGACACATTTTTTATACAAACTTGTGCATTCTGATTTCTAACCTGTACTATTTGTCTTGCTGGTTGGAAAAATAATGTTACAAAATTTAATTTTTATCACCCTACTGTTACATGTGATACATCTGTCCAACCAGTTATGTGATGATCAACAACTTGCCCTGTCTTAATAATTTCAGTAAATAGTAATATGTGCATTGTGGAGTTATTTTATATCATGTTTAAACAAAACAAATTAAATACTTTTTATTTTATATTGTGTTTAAATACTTTTTATTTTATATTGTGTTTAAATAAAGAAAACTTAAATACTTTTTTATATATTCAACATTAGACAAATTTACAAAATTAAAGACAAACTGTCCATGTCAGTTGCTTTCACTATTACATGAGTAAAATTGCACATAAAGATTAGTTTGTGCATAGTACAATTGCTATCATAATGTAAATTGTGGAAATGATCAAATAAGATGTCATTATGAATGTTGTATTACTGTTACATGAACCAGTAAGTTATGTGATATGTGACAAAAAAGTATTCTTTAAATGGGTAGCAAATAGACTTAACATAAATTGTTTATCTTTAAGTACAAATACATGATGACCATTAAAATGAAGAGGAAAAACTCAGTAAGGAAACACCAGTATTTTCTCAGCACTCTTGATGTTGTTTATAACTGACATTGAAACCAGCCTCATGTAAAATTTACGGACCATAAGTGTTCATCTGTGGTACATTGCTGTGCATAAACAACTGTAATTTTAATTAAACATAACTGAAATTCTATATACTAATTTATCCTACTGACATATCTAATTGTAGTCTTTTTTTTTGCAGTACAATCAAAAATTTTATAACTGACCAACCTGTGTGCAAATCATGCGACATTGATAGAATGGCAGTCATAAAACTTGATTACTGTTTAATGATTTTTGTGTATTGTTATTTTAAGAGGATAGCACTCGCATGCACCTAATTAAACTCAAATAATTAGAGCATTTTCACTAAAGGATCATTTGATTATTTCCCACTAACATATGTGCATCTCATGTAATATTTATGTAACAGAAGTGGCAATCATAGTAACATGATTATTGTCTTTCTCTAGGAAATTTACATAATATAGCATTGCTTTGCTTAAAATCAGATTCTGGAAGAATTAACATTGCCTAAGTAGTGTGAAGAGACTTTATAGCAACAGCAGCATCAGATAAAAAAAAAGACCAAAAGGTTTCCACAGAAGTCACCCTAAGCAAACTGGTATGCCATAAAGCATAATACTTAAAAGCCAAGAGGTGAATAAAGAATCAATATAATATATTGCAAATGAAAATAATGCAACAAAATATAATTCTAGGACTTTATCTATAATTAAAAGTAAATACATGGATTAATACATTACAGACCCAACAAACTCAATACAATCCACATAAATATTCTGCTTTTATATTACATCAGATTTACCAATTAAGAAGCTAAATACAAAATATTATCAACAAATTTGGTGTAGCAACTTCCATCACCAAACCTATCAACTGCTGGCTCCCAAATATTTTATGAATTATAAATAGAGAAATCAAATTTTGTTTTTCTGTCCTTGTTACATTAGTTAAATTTCTACCCTAATAGTTTTAATACCAATTTAATGGAATATGCAACAATAATGTATCTTTTGTTGTTTTGTGCTAACTGCAAATGGTCACTAACAGTTAAGAAAATATTAAGAAAATGTTTAAAATGAGAATATTTGTAAATTCTTAATGTAATGTTTTAAGTTGTTACTGGATGGATTATGAGTAAATGATAAATAGGTTCATTTTATATACATGTTAACCATATAGATACTGCTGCTAATGCTGTTTTTGTTAATTTTATAGTTGTAACAGATTTATGTTAATTATTATATGGATAATAAATAAAATCATTAGTTAAATATGTAAATTGCCAATCCTATTATGTAAGTTACAAGCTAATGACAGCAATGCTCTGAAAATCAATATTTTGAAAGGAAAACTGACAGTTATCTTCTAACTATTATTTTATAGAAGATGTGATTCTAGACCATCGATCCATAACAAATCCGATGTGAAATAAAACATTTAAAATTTGAGGTATTTGTCCCACAGGATCCGCTGAAGAATATATTGTTAGTCTGAAGAGATTTTGATAAAAGTTGCACATTATTTTATGTTAAAATATTCTCATTATTGTTAGATTATTGCCCAATTCCTAACCAATTCCTCTATTCAACAACTAAGAACTTCTTCCTGATATGGCATTATCTTTTAAGTCTTCTCATAATAATAAAACACTACAATAAAAAAAACAACTACAAAATGAGACACATAAACTATTGATACAAAGTAAAAACGTATGTAGAATGCAATAGAAAAAAATCAATATTTCTTACCAGCTCTCTCCTATGCTTCTTTGCTTTTTCATTCCTTTCTGTATCATACACTGATATGTCTAACTCCGAGGCAGATTCTTCTCTGGTTCTGTCTTTCAAAATTTCTGCCACCTGCAATGTACAAAAGTCCCAAGAATTAACAATATGTATGATTTAATTTTCAATCCTGACACTAATTTTCTCATCATGTAATGGTGAAGTAGACCATTTGCACATCGTCTTGGCCTGTAGCAATGATGTTAAAGCAGAAAATTGCTAAATATCAATTTGGAAAAAAATAAAAACTGTGACTACTTGGAAATCACTTATATCACTGAAATACAACATATACATGCTTTTGTTGAGTCTAACTGAAAAACAACATTTATCTTGATATGCTATCACATAATGCACCTGCTGAAAAAGGTCTATGTTTTTTGTCCTACTAATGACCCAGATCTGCCAGTGCATTATGGGTTTGCAGTTGGACTCAATGTATAAACAAGTATTTATGGTGTAAGCTTATCCTTGACAAACGTGTGCTTGAAATCAACTAAGATCTTGTCTGCTTGCAACTCAATTATCTTAACAACATTCCTCAGCAAGTAAATTCATTTCTTCCTAATTGTCATTTACCTTAATGGGATGAACAAGTACAAGTTTGTTTTCAATTGTTTTCATTACTACCTCAGTGGTATTTTGATTCAAACATGTAGCAGAATCTAATAACTCAAACATTTCAGGTGTGCCCACACACACACACACACACACACACACACACACCAACACAGCCAAGTTTATATCACAAATTGAAGCTAACTGATGAATCTTCATGCTTCATCTTCTCTCCACCAGCCATCTTTGTTATTCAAGGGCATTTATTTCTCACCCAACCAGTGCAGTCAAGTAAATGCTGAATTAGTATATTTACTTCAGATCAGCACTAACAGTGATGACTAAGGCAGATACAGTGATAAAAAGTCTCTCAGATACAGAGTAAAATAAATGAGGTGTAACCAGTGAAACCATGCACGTCTGAACCTCACTAAACCAAACCAAAATATTTTGTGGGTCCCAAATTTTTAATTTAATCCACCACCCAGCCCAAAAATATTCAGGAAATTAAAACACCTCTAATCTGACCATTGAAAGCTCCATTATTTCTAGTGCTCATTACTAAGCTCCATCAAACTTAAACTTACTCAAAACATGGCCAGATAGCTGTCAGATCTCAGTTGTGATATCAGTAAATGGTCCAGAAATAGTCCAGGGCCAAGTAACACAAAGCCCAGCACACACTAGTACAGATTATGGTCAGTGTCAACAATAGTGTAATCAGTAATCTTAACACCTAGATACAGTGACAGCTTTAAAGTTAACTGTAAATACTATAAGGTTAGTGGTTGTGCAAATCAAAAGAGAGTATGTTTTTTTTGGCAATTTTCTGTGTCAAATACTATACACCTAAATGATCCTCAATTAACTGGCTTTTAAACTTAAAACAAGGCTAGCTCCCAGACCTTTGACATTAGTGCCTACAAAAACCAGAAAAAGAACTGTTCTGCAACAATGTTCTTTTATATTTATTGGCTAATACAGGGTTCATACAGAATTTCGAATGATACAAATTCAAAGACTTTTCCCAAAACTTTTAAAGAACACAAACACAGATTTCCAAAACCTATTTTTGCTAACATTTTGTATACAAGTTATGTTATATTCGGCTAATGTGGGTATGCAAGAAAGCTTGCCAGTAGCTTCTCGTGGGTAGGCTGTTCTTCAATCATGCTATTTTCACACATTCTGCCTCTTTAAATCATTTAAGATCTCTTACAATCAATTTCTTATATAAAAGTTAATATAAGAGGGTGATCAAAACATGGCAAAAAAGTTATATCGAGGGAAGTAATTATGAGGACTTATTACATAACAGGAATATCAAGGGAAATAATTATGAGGACTTATTACATAACAGGAATATCAAGGGAAGTAATTATGAGGACCTGTTGTACCATTAAAATATTTATAATGTTAAATTAGTGATATCATGGAAATGAATTATGATAACCTCTAACACATTTTAAAACTTTTCAAACTGTCAATTTTTTAGACTTATACAGACTCTCTAAACAGAAAGTTGCTCTCTACCACACTTTTGAAAGAAAAACTCCAGTTTCATAGAAAATGCAATGATAGTTGATATGTCTTGCTATCATTGGTAATTGATCACTTAGCATCTTATAGCAACACAATGATCTGAGCTCAATACCTCCATTTCAGATTCACGGACTTGCTCACGACACTTTTCTTCTGCCTTTAGAAGTTCCAGAAGCATCTGATACAATTCCACCTGCTTATTTTGCTGGGATGTTGGGTCCACCTTAAAATGGCAAACAAAATCTAGTCTTGATAAACTGACTCTATTACGACAAAATGAGCAAATTTTATCAATTGTAACTCTACGCTTTACATTTTCTTGTTGTCTGTAGTCTATGATATTTGATTCTGATGCTAAAGATAAGACCACTATGTTTTATTTCAATGACTAGTAATGGTATGGAGGTTCAGATGATACCAATCAGGTAAAGAAAATAAATGTTCTTCTCCAAATTTGTCATCTGTTATATTTATGTTTTATTTAAATTATTTTGATGATAAGATTGAATTTTCTCTCAGCATTGATTTTTATTTCAGTGACTATTAATTATACAGACATTTGAATAAAACACATCAGATAAAGAAAACAATCTTCTTCTCCAACACTATCATCTGTTTATATTAATAAAAAAATAATGATCTGAACCATCTACTTTCTCTGATCATTCTTGTAATTAATCTACAGCCATTTGGAGATATGCCTATACTTTGACCCTCATGTTATATTATGACTGTGGGATCAGTAAACTATAATTAATTTAAATTAATACCTGGAATGTTTGGTGCATATCACCAGAGAAAGTAAGCGTGGCCCCTTTTTCATCCCAGTTATGAGGCTTGATATATTCACGTGTAGATGAGGCTATCCGTTTATCCTCTGTATGGTATGTTATCTGTATTTTATCCTCAGAGCACAAGAAAACCAACTCAGCAATGTCCTCATTTGCTATTTTTGATCTATTCCGATGGAATTTCTGATTCATTTTCTGAAAAGAAAAAGGTTTCAACTTTTAAAAGTACAAGAAGTTCTTATTTTATACATATCTGGCATTTATCTACATATCTGTTTCATCAGTTTTGTTCAATTTGTCAACACCGCTGGAATACAAATTAGAAACATATACACAAATTTATTATTGGCAGAATATTTTGCAATTATAAAGAATGCATACATAAAAAAATACATCACTCACAATTAAATATTCTACCCAGTTCTTAATTTTGTTTCAACAATAACAAAACAATTTTTTTTTACAAACTGAGTTATCCATGTTTGTTTTATCTAAACTATTTCATCCATTACAAGTTTTAGAGACATTATTATTCTTTATGATTTTTCAATAAGAAACAATCCAATATAAATTCACAGCAAAAATTCCTCAAGTGACACAAAATGTTTGATAAGAGGGTATGCACATTTTCCACACATAACCAGTTACCACATCATTGCTACTTATTCTTTGGTTCTGCACAGAACAGTATATTTTGAACCAGCAGAGAAAAAATTAACAAACAAAATGCAAGCTAAATATAATTGCAAATCATAACAATTCAGCCACACATTTAGAATACTCTACAACAATACAGTAACTGGTGACAACTGATACAGTTCCACAAGGAATAAGTTACACCAATTATGCAGATTCAGATTTTTTACATTTGGTTCAGATCAATCAACATTCCAGATTAATAAAGTATAGATAAATGTAGTTTTCCTTAATTTATGCACCAAACGAATTACAACAACCATCTGTTTATTAAGGAGGTAATTCCTAGACACAGTGATGCCTGATATTTATTCCCCTTGAAAAGTTCACTTACAGTTTCAAATCAACTTTATTAAAAAATTATGCAAACATGGCAGTTAAAATATATTTAGAAAGTGTTTTAATCGATTCTATTCCTAAAATGTTTGTTTATCAACTGATGCTTAAACAGCAGTTGGTATGTTTTCAAAATCAAATGATAAACTTGCACAAATTGGGCAGTAATTACATTCATAATCAATAAGCAATTAAAACAGATGCCTATGAATGTGCAAAAGTTCATTTTGTTGGTGCAATTGAAATCAAAACCAGCTAAAGTTCTGTGAAATACATTATGTCTGGGGCTACAAATCTGTGAAATTTGGCTGGGTTCAGAAGTCATTTCAAAAGCAATAAACTACTGTCACTTACCATAGTTTGCATTTTAAAAATCACAGGCACAGTCATTTTCACTTTCCTAATAGATGAAGGCAAAGTTTATAGATTCTTTTAGGTGACTTAGTTGCCCACTTTACATGGTAGCATAATCACTGATATACATTTCCTTTGAACTGGGCTTCAGAATCCAAGTCTAATATAATTCTTCAAGAACTTGTACCCTTCAGTTTCAAATTAACATTTTTATCCAAAGACGAGACAAGTGTATAAAAATATTTACAAACTTCTGGCAAATTCTAACTTAAGATATTTTTTCTGTTGATAAATCCACCACATACTTTCTGTCATTTTATCAAGCTGGTCCCCTTGTTTTAATCTGTAGAAATAATATACATTAGAAAATGAAGTGCTGACTTTGATTTTTACTATATTTAATCACGAATAACTTAAATCATACTGCAAATGATATTAATCCAAATCTGCAATCTTTAAACATGCATTCAATCAGGGTCTAATGTGTTTACCTTAAATCAAAAGATGAATAATATCAACCCTAATCTGCTGCCCCATCATACAGCAACAAATTTGGGCCAATGCTCTTTGTAGATAAGTCAAGTTGTGAATGCAAAATATGGTCATTTTGTAGACAAACATACCAGTATTGGCCGAGGATTACTTGAACCAAATCCTTCCTGAGGTCCAAATTTCTTTGGACGTTTTCCAAACTCCACATGTTTATAATACAAAAAGTCGTCTCTATCTTTATAGTGTTCAGTCATTTCTGTGGGTGTCTCAATACGGCTGACAAGGCCATCCACTCGTGCCTCATTAAAGAAATGCATTGTTCTCTCATTTTCTGGACCTGGATTGCTGGCTTTGAACTGATGTTCTGAAAAATGAAAGAAGCAAATTAAATACTAGACAGCAATGTAAAATTAGCCAATGAATCAAAATCTACTATTTTATATAACATAATTATCCTGATGAAACTGGGGAATGTTATAATAATTTGGGGGGAGAGGTTTGAGCAGTTTTATGTGATAGCAGTATCAAAATCATATCTACTTAAAATTTCTCATAAAAAATTTGATTCAGTTTTCAGATTTTAAAGTGCTAAAGTTAATATTGGTTATGTAAAATATATAAGTGATGGTTTTAGAATACAAGGCCAAAACTATTTTCTACTTGGATGTTCATACTTTGCCGCTCTGACAGCTATCTGCCAGTCCACTGTCTGAACTCATATTTATAGACTCCTATTCATGTCATATGACCTTAGTTAGCCAATCAATGCTTGTCCTTCTCAGGGCTAGCCATGGAGGTAACCAAGTAAACTGTTCAAACTGCACGAAAAATTCCTCTGAACACACAATTTAGACAGAATTAAGTTGTCCTCTCCATGTCCGTGGTGTGTGTTTTTACTCACAATCTTATTTATATACTCATACCTATGATTACATAGAAATAGAACAAAATGGACAAGTAAATTGTGATGTAAATTGTGTGAGAGTATAGTGTACTGATGATCCAATGAGTCATAAGACAGTTAGAAATAGTCCCTATCAAACGCATTCTACACGTATTTTGCACATTAAAGTAAAATAACAAGTTCTACATAACCAAGAACTTTCAATAATGAATAGTAATAACATTAGTTCTAATTTATTGTTCAACAAACATCTGACAAGAGAAATGGGACTCTTTGGCTGGGCACATTGATTCCATCACTATCCTGCATCTCTGTTGCTCTGGAAATAAAACTCCATCAGATAGATGAAGTCACTAATTTATGGGCTAACATCATATTTCTGGCTTTGATATTCCAAAAATTATGGAAGGTAAGATATTTCATTTCCTAAACTATTCATGTGAAATTCCAGCACAACACACCTATGGTCCAACATGGAAATGAATATGGCACAATAACTGCTAACATGCAAACTTCTTTTTACTTAATGTTGGTGTCCCATGGCTTGCAGAACTGTTAATGTCTTTAGATGAATTCCTTAACGGATTCCTTAATACTCATGATTACGAGAACCAGAGCAAGGTTTTATACTAACATTTATAATAAAACAAAGACTACACATTTATAAAAGATGCAGATGGCGATCTAAACAATGGTGAGTGGCATATGTTCAGGAATGGGAGAAGTAATTCACACATGGTAAATGTTTTCAGTGACATGATTAAATATGCCAAAGTCTCATAGTTCAAACATCATCTCACATCTCAACATAGAACATCAAATAATCTTCGCACATTAATTGGACAAGGTTTGTGCATGCACAATTCCATTCACAATACCATTATGGTGTTACAACATAGTGAACTGCTGCATGTTTTTTTTTAACTTTGTTTCATGTTTTTTTTTTCATTATCATTATTAGTATTACTATTGGAAAAGGAATGTAGTTCTTAATGGCACCAAGTATTTTGGTTTGTTGAGTTAAGTATTACAATATACACAGAATTTAAAAGCCTTCAAACTTGTTGCTTATGTCAAATTTAGTAAATTTCAGTTCCAATTTGTTGAGGAAAGGTAATATAAAGTTTTCTTCTAATGTTAGTAAAAGCAACCTGATTTTAATGGCAGACCAGCATTAACTGTATAAAATGTAAATAGGCCTTTATGCCAGAATGCTTTTTGTCAAATTTGTTGAGCAGTTTTTGTTTGACAAAATGTCTCTGAAATGTGTTTTTGCTTTTAGTAATGGTGCTCATATTTCATAGCAGACTGGTCTCAAATGTATAAATCTAAAAGACCATTTTTCCAGAATTCTTTTAATAAAATTTACACTCATTCTGATCATATTTTTCAAGAAATAAATGTTGTCTTTTCTATTTTTAGCAACAAGGAATAGGGCATATAACTAAATAATATGAATTAACAAATTAATTTTGATTAAGAGAAATGTGATGTAACTTACAACTGGCCTGGTAAACTGATCAGCATGATAAAAAATTATTAATTTAATGAAAAATATGAATTATTAAAAGAATAATTAAATGAAATTAAAATAAATGAATTGAGTGAGACATTTCTTAGATGAATTAATTATGAGAGAACATATGAATAAAGTAACTTCCATGTAGCAACAAAATGGAACTTAATTTTGTTTTAATGGAAATAAACATCCAATAGAGCCTGATCTATTAATCCGTACAATCTGTCCATTAATTTTTTTAATAGAGCTTTAAAAAAAATAGTAGGAATTGCAATACTCAACTGTCAATAAAAAATGTAACATGAAACTGTGAAGAAAAAAAAATTAAATGTCAATTTGCATTCAGAGTCTTAAGTTATCATGATTAAAAAGGAAGGATTTATTTATGTCAGGTAAATCTTTTTAAAATAACAATTCTGCTATCCTTGAACACTACCAAAAAATGAATTTAGTTGGAAACAAATTTAAAATTGATTAAGTAACATTCCTCAAGAAAATTAATAAAGTAACAGAATGCAAATGAACCATTCATTAACGGAACAAATTACACTGAAACAAGAAATAATTGAAACAAATAAATTAAAAATTAATATGAAGGAAAAAAAAAACATATCTCTGCTCTACGTACCCATCAGACCAAAAGAGAACTTGCCATCTAATTATGAATCAAAATTAGTAGAGTAAAAACTGTCAATATTGAATACTCAGCATCAAATGTCATCTGAACAGAGATGAAATGCATGTGAAATTAAGGTAATAGGTTTATAAATTCTATCCTTTATCAGCATGTATCTTTCACCAAGACAGGGCATATTTTTTCACTTTAATGTTTTCTAATCATTAGCATCATATATGTCATATTTCATCCTTTTCCTATTCTGAGTTTTGCAATAGCTAAATATTCCAATGATCCCGCTTAAAATACCAAGAACTGTCAGTCTCATAATGTTAATTTACTAATCAGTTTCATTTTCAGTTTGATTCCCTTTTTATTCTTGAGGTTCTGATGCTTCTTGAAAGCTATTTTAACATCCAAACTAAAATTTTACAATATCTGATCAAAGGTATCCCTGTTGACTTGGGACCCATTGCATGGCAACTATGCCCTTTTCTTCCAAATCATTCTTTGTGACATCTTCTCTAGCCCAAAATTTCTCATTATTTCTTGCATACTATTCCATGCATTTACTCTTCTTGATTTTTCATCTTGTTTTTATTAAGTCAATCTTCATTTTGTCATTTTCCATCTTGTCTTCAAGTCATTTGTATTTTTATCTCAGTTTGTAATTTATAAAATTATAAACTCTAATAATTCCATTCCAACATCTAAAATTTGTCTCTAAAGTCAAGCAAACCATTTGGTTCATAGAGAATAGTAATACATGGCTTATTTGGAATTCCTATTCATCATTATTTTTAAAGAGTGAACAAGTGAAACTTACACAAGCTGACCAAAGAAAGTGTCAGTCCTCCATTTTAGTTCTACATAAGTCAAAAGTCAGCAGTGAAAGTGTTGTTTTATCATGGTGCACAAAACAACAAACTAAGATCAGTAATTATTTTAAGGCAATGATGATTTTAGTTAAAGGATTGATTAAAGTGAGAAAATGACAATAATCATGTGTGGAAAATAAATTTAGGAGAGAACACAAAATTGTATTTTATGATTATGTTGAACAGTGCACATTAAACAATACTAATTTAATAATAATAATAATAATAATAATAATAATAATAATAATAATAATAATAATAATTCATTGCATGGGATTTCCTTTTTTATTATTTAAAGGTAAACTTGAGTGCAGAGGATACCTGTGTACAATGACCAGTTTTTCAATCACAAAACTAGAACACTTACTAATTTAAAACAACATAAAAGTACAATTTAGACTAGTTAATGAATTCATAAAGCTGATAAACATAAAGTCTGATCTGCTAGTATATAATACCATATGTACTCACATACACGTCATATCCAGGCCATGATCTATCATGGAGAAGACACCGACAGAACAGGACCAGTTTTCTTTATTCTACTGATTATTCCTAACAAACAGCATAAACCCTGATCTGCATATATCTGTTGGCACAAAATGTAGTGGCAGATCTGGGTCTATGAAGTTTGCAGCTGGATCTGACTCGGACATGAGTATATACAGTATATTAATGCAATTGCATACATGAGCTAATTCTGTTCAAAGTTGAACACATTTTGTGCCAGTGAAAATAAAATGTACCTATCTGACATACCTTTTAAACATCTTAGTCTACCCTCATTAAAGTATTCCACCACTATGCCAGTTCGATGGTTGAACACTTTGGTCTGCAATTTATCCTCCCTGTGGGCATAGTATTCCCTCACCATGATCAATGAAGTCACTGCAATTAAAATTTCTGCATAATTAGTCACATAGTACCAGTACATCTATCATTTTAATGATATTTACTGTGTTTCCTCTATGCTACACCCTTGCACTTTTGACATGATAAACTTTAAAAGAGTGCATTTAAACATTGGCAATGTATCAAAATTGGTACAAACATACATGAAAATATGACAATAACTGAGAGTTTGATTGCAATTATAACAGACTTTGAGGCCACAGGAAATAATTCAATTGATGATGATAACAACAGCATCAGAGTTTGATACCAGCATCAGGAGTAATATTGTGACTGAAATGCATCACACCGCTATTGATCCCAAACAAAGGCTGTTCCATTTAAATATACATAATGATTGTACCTATGGAAGGCACTTTCTAAAAATACATGCTAGGCTACCTTGTTACAACAAAGTTCATAAGAAAAAATATAAAATTCTAAATTGCATGCAACCAAGTATAATTTACTGCAACAGCGCTAACAATGGTGGTTTCAGAATGAGCACTCACAAAAATAACATGTAATTTATTTTATTACCTCATAGCCATTTTAAAAGAAAATACCCACAATGAAGTTATGTGTAGAGTTTATACAAATTTTCTTCTTATCTACAAAACATCTTATATTTATAAAGAACACATACAAATACTTTAGTAGCAAAGAGAAACAGCAGTATCAAATTAATGCAGAAATTTAAATAAATAAATATTTTTGATGATGTAGAAAGCAGGAAATAACTTATCAGTAAACAAAAAAAAACAGAAGGAAGGCCACAAAAGTTCAACATAAAGAGCCCCTTTCTTTTCATGAAAAGATGTCAAAAATACTGAATTTAGTGTACATCTAATATATATCAAGTACAAGAGAAATTAAATTCATGGTGTCTAGACAGGGTAAGAGAAACAAGTTTCCATACCAGTGTGTGTATGTGTGTGTACATGTGTGTACAATTCATATGGGTTTATAGGAAGCTTCATATACACTTATATCTGATCTTTGCTTATTTTTTGTGAGAGTTTCCTGTTCAAATTTTACGACATCTAGCTTAAGGAAATCCAGGGCATGAAGGTATCAAACCTTCAGATGCAGTAGCTTTGATCTACTCAGTGTCTGGTACATTAAAATCCAAGCACTGGTCAATCATACATCAGAATTTAGAGCTTAATCTGTATTTTAGCATGAAAAGGTTAGTTTATTACCTTTGTGCTTGGTTGTCAACAATAACCTGCCATCATTTTATCCCTAGAAGAATCAGTTGTGCATACCATCACTCATGTGTATAATTACATATATTAATTAACCAGATTTTACAGTTTTACAGTATGTGCATTACTGATACAATCTTCTCTGTAAAATTAATGCTATTGTCAAGAAACCATATTTCTTCTTTCAGTTATTATAGTAGTTATAGTGACTTAGACCATTGACCATTTGACCCCAAAACCATTAAGCTGATCCCTTATTTAAAGTGAATGCTACCCAGAATGTTTGGTCCATGGATGTGATATAGAGCTAGTATTATTGCAAGAACAAAACAAATTCATCTTCCAATCAGTGACCTTCATCTCTGACCTGTTGCCACCAAAACATGTTCGTTTCAACCTTACCTATAGTGAAGCTATCTACAAAGTTTGGACCCAGTCTGAAAATGAAGAATTACTGTCATTGTGCAGAAACCATGTTTCTTCCTTCAGTTCAAGCAAAAAATGAATGAAAATTATGTCACAGTGACCTAAATATGATGTGTCAAGTTACTCAAACTGATATACACCAACATTCTAATTTCTTGAATACTGGTTAAATAAACATCTATAATTTTATATCACTAACTCATATTGCTGAAGAGAAATAAGAAAATAAAATAAATGCATGAGTATTTTAAATTAACCACACTTTCTAACTAAAGTTGAAAAAAAAGTAAAGATGTCATTAAATCAATGATATTGACATCAAATACATAAATCAGACATATTTTGCTAAGTTCAAACATTCGTCAGTGCATGAGGGAAGAGTTGCACTCTAAGGATTTGAACATGGAAAACCATGTATACATGATCATTATTCTGACAACTTTCTAATTTTTTCTTATTTGCAAAACACCAAAAAAAATCATGAGTCATCATCACACACAAACTATATTCAATAAACACATGCTATTTTAATGTCTGACTATGGTTGATGTCAAAATCTGTATTGAGTCAACATGTGTTATTCCAATATTTGAGTATGGCTTTATTATGTCAAAACCTGTACCCAATCAACGCATGCTACTTCAATATCTGAGCATGGCTGATGTCAAAACCTGTGCTCAGAAAACCTACTATTCTAGTGTTCGAGTATGACTGATGTCAAAACTTGTACTCAATCAATACATACTAATCCGATATTTGAGTATGGTTGATGTCAAAACCTATATTCAATCAATATATGCTATTCCAGTGTTTGAGTATGAATGATATCACAAAGCTGCACCTATGAAACCAGCATGAACTGGTCTTTCATTTAAGAATCGAGTGACAATTAATGACATCCATTTAGAAAGCTGTTGTCCAGAAATCCATTCTAGATGTATGGCCACTTTTTTTGGTGCTATTTTTACCTTTTTATGACCAGCAATCCATCTTATTAGGCAACTTTTTCAACACAGAAGACAGTGTTGAATCCACTAAATTTTCAAAGGAAGGTACAAGGACTTATTTGTGTCCCACCCATGTTGCATAAATTGTGAAAATCATACAATAAAGCAATACAAGATATGATTTGAAGGTGATATATCATTTTATAGTTGAACAATTTGCATTTGTGATGCTATTTTAAGCTATGTGCAAACAATGCTTTGTATACTCAGAACCTGACAATGCCTCATTTTCAAATAACCTGATCATTGTTATGGGTATACTAAGGTAGCAGAGGATACATTTTGTAAAGTGGTCCCTGTAAAATTTCTTAACTTCAGGCTATGATGTTACTTTTTCAGATATTATTGTCTGATAGTTAAAGATATGGATATATTTTTGAGTACGATGTTTCAGGATTATGCTATGTTTGAGGCATGTACACCTTCCATAGTTACTTTACAGTGTCTAGTCAGTGAAATACCAATAGCCGGCTAGGAAGTAGAGCTAGCCAACCACAGCCATATAAATGTAGTTTCAAGGCAAATAAAATATCTAAAAAAATATGGCCTAGATGGCAACTATATTGAAAAGCATCAAACTATTAAGTACACAATGCATTCCAAAGTTATCAGTCTGGAAAAGGACTTGCATTTGTACTGTGAGAATCAATTTATGTAAATAAAAAGTGATCATTGGACATGAAAAATGCATGTATGAGTTTGTGGCTGCGATTCATAAACCGCTACTGCTATGAACTTCCTTTGGCTTGTCCTGTCAAGTGAATGTTCTTATGTTTTGTTTTACTATAGCTATCTGAATATATGGCAATTTCTTTATTACTTTGAAACTGTATTTTATATTCTTATAAATTTTTATATTAGGCAGGTTGATGTGGCATTAAATTAGTCAAACCCAATTATCTTGACCTCAGTTTCTTAAGAATATTTGTACGGCAAGCGTTTTTGTATGGTCAAAAAAATCCTTCTTTGTTAAGCTTTTTTTGTGTATTAGAAATGCCATTTTTTTAAAAACAACAAAATGTCACATTTCTGGTACTTCAGATATATAATCATTGTTATGCAGTAGGTTTGAAAACTAAGCCCTGATATCTCAGGACCCGGTTATGTCGAGGATTTCTTGATACCCCCGACGTAATCAAGATATTCAGGTATAAATGTACCTTCATTACAAGATTTTAGGTCTCATGGAAAGGGAAATAACTCTATATTCCTGTAACTTACACTCTCTATCTTCATATACAGATAGCTTGCAAATGAGTCCATCTTTCATCAGGTAATGGGCAAATTTCTCCAGCTTGGCCCTCTTATATAGCTTTACCTTCTTTCCTTGTGGACACCTCATTTCAAAGTCTGAAAACAAGAAATAAGAATAGCAACATTTTCCAATTCATATGCCTATATTATTAATTGCAATGTTTATTAGAGACTATATGCTAGTTCTAACCAAACCAGTAACAAACCATGTAAAAGTACAGATACCTAAAGTGTTCAAAAGTGAGCTGCCTTTTGTCCTTAGCAGTAAACATGTGATCCCTGAAAGTATCTTAGTCACACAATAAAGTAAAATTTATTGGTACCTAGATAACTGAACTGGCTTGAACCAATACAATTTTCTTCAGATTTAATAAAAATGCTGTTTTCTTCATGTGAGAAACATAATCACACATTTCTGCCAAATCAAATCCTGAAATTTGATTTATTTTTAATTCACATTTATTCACAGAAATTACTATGATAGTGGCAATATATATGTTGAATTAATATAACAACATTCATTGACATATAGCCAGTTTTGTCAACAATAAAAAAAATGATATGTCTAATTATTCAGTGTACCATAAAATGTGTCATTTTTGGTTCTGAATTTGCTACTCTTTGCTGTTAGTATTAATCCTTCCATGACTAATGACATCCTCTCCAACTAATCATTTATAAAAATCATTTTTTTCTTTCAGAAAAATATACAGAAAAAGCCCCATCCAACAACAGTATTTAAATCCACACAGCTGTTCTTAAAATGTAGTTATTAGCTGCGAAGTAGCTGACTTGTTACCTCAAAATTATTTGTGTGTGTTTGTGTGATTTGGATTTTTTAAACATAGCTTAGCTTTAAGAACTTTTCAGTCACATTGATATGATGTCTGCAGTGTGGTAGTTTATAGTGATGTCTAGCACTAGGGCATTATGCCACAGATATTTAGCATTATGTCCCACCCAGTTACATTATCCAGACACCAAGCCGACCAGTCCTAACAATAACCTGTTACTGCTGAGCAATCAAGTGAGGCAGCTGTTAGTATGATTTTTTATAAGTTTTTGGAATGACTCAGCTGTGGTTTGAACCCAAAATTTCTTACATCAGAGGCAGATGCTCTTACCACTAGGCCATCAGAGTGGTCATACACAAAAATGCAACACCTAATAAAGATGTACACTGGTAAAGTCAGATGGTCAAGTTTTATTTGGTCAAGTCTCCAAATAAGTCTTGAAGATTAATAATAAGTTATTTGTGTTGCTAGTATCTCTTTTCATTCAAGCTTAGGTTTTACATACTTTTTATCAAAATGTATCATACTCTGACATTGTAACACAAACCATGTCATGTGACAAACTGATGGAATATCTATAGTACAGACCATGGTGCAATCATTAAACAACAGGGTTTCTGGAGATAAGCTTTCAAGATTCTTTTGTCTTGTATGTTTTTGGCTATAATGTGTTTACAAACCAAACATTTTTAGTCAGTAACACCTCTATTATAGTATTAATTGTCTGATAAATAAACAATCTGTGAACTGCACCCAGTGACCATTGCATTAAGTTTAGTCAGTAACACCATCACTGTTCATACAACAAAGAAACAATTAGTCAATTAGACAAAGTAACCACTAAATTTCACTTTATTATTGTGTTTAATTGGCAGTATAATGAATAAACTAATCAAAGAGTTAATATAATATTTAAGAACTTCTATTACTAATGTCTAGCTGCACTGAGCATGTACTTGTCATATCAAGACAAGTCTGGCAAATACAGACATTTCAGAATCTCTGATAAGTGCTAATTTCAAATAATGTCATACTGAACAATTTAGATCTTTTACTCAGCAAGGCTAATAAAAGATGGAAATTATTCAGTTGGTTTCATAATTTTGTCCTCTGAAATGAGCATTGTTATTGATCTGAATTTATTGTGATCTGAATTTTTTCCTACCTTTACGTGAAAGCCTGATTGGTTCAACCCATGTTGGAGGCATATCCATCTGTTTTTCTAGTTCCTCCTGGATATCCTGCAAAAAATAAGGCACAATTTGCATGAGAAAAAAGTTACATCCCAAGGGCTTGAACTTGGAAAAACATGTATGGCCATTATTATGACATGAATAATGAAAGTTTATTTACAAGTACCAACAAAAAAAGTCATCACCAATCACACACACACACACACACACACACACACACTCAATGATTCAAAAAGTCACATGCTAATCAGTATTTCAATTTGGCAAGCACCATGAATAAATTTTTCATTAACTCATGGAATGGTCATCTTTTAAAAATACAATAAAGTGGAGTAAAACATCCTCACTATAAGGCCATTCATTATAACACAGTTCCTGTTATAAGGTATACTGTATTTCATTAAGGCAGTCTCACTATAAGGCCATTCATTATAACACAGTTCCTGTTATAAGGCATACTGTACTTTATTAAGGCAGTCTCACTATATGGCCATTCAGTATAACACAGTTCCTTTTAGAAGCCATACTGTACTTCATTAGGGCAGTCTCACTATATGGCCATTCATTAAAACACAGTTCCTGTTATAAAGCATACTGTACTTCATTAATTCAGTCTCACTATATGGCCATTCAGTATAACACAGTTACTTTTCGAAGCCATACTGTACTTCATTAAGGCAGTCTCACTATAAGGCCATTCCTTCTAACACACTTCCTGTTATACGGCATAATGTCCTTTATTAAGGCAGTCTCACTAAAAGACCCTTCATTCTAACACAGTTTCTTTTATAAGGCATACTATATTTCATTAGACAGTCTCATGATAAAGCCCTTCATTATAATACAGTTTCTTTGATAAGGTATAATATACTTTATTAAGTCAGTCTCACTATTATAGTATTATCTATGGCTCCCATGGACAGCTTTATACTGGAGGAGGGGTTTACTATAATTATACAGTTTCTAAAATAAAAAGAATTGAATTGTGAGGGCCAAAACAAAAACAAGTTCTGAGACATTGAGAAAACCTCAGATTCATAAGAGTAAAAGTCAAATAACAAACTGATGGAATTATACCTGGCAAATAATTTTGTACTACATGTAGTATGATGTACTTTCAGTCAATTAAGATATTTTTTACTGCTATAAAGCACACAACAAACAATGTAAAACCATATCCAGCATCACAAAATATGCCAGAAAACAAGGGTCTATAATGTTGAGTTTTTTTTTAAAAAAATACAGCAATCCTTTGCTATAAGACACTCCAGTATAAGGTATTCACTTTTAAAGGACTTACATGTCACAGATACAACTGTATTATTTTAGCATAGTAATATGAATAAGATACCTCAATATAAGGTATTCACTTTTAAAGGACTTACATGTCACAGATACAACTGTATTATTTTAGCATAGTAATATGAATAAGATACCTCAATATAAGGTATTCACTTTTAAAGGACTTACATGTCACAGATACAACTGTATTATTTTAGCATAGTAATATGAATAAGATACCTCAGTATAAGGTGACCTCAAGAATAAGGCAGTCCACATTTGTGACTAACAAATATTATTATAGTGAATGAAAACTGTAGTAATAAGCAAGAAAAGCCAAGACCCCCTTGTCTACTGCCACTTTTTGTCACAACAGAACTGAATTCATTCTGCTCACACTGGATGACATTAATACATGGGTAAATGTAACAGGGTCTGAATTAATTGCTACATGGAACCAGTTACTATACAATTTGTACCTTATTTTTAGTTCAAACAGAATTTGTTTAAAGATGCAGATGTAACACGTTCCTTACCTTAAGTGTTAACTTTGTACTATGTTAGTTAAAGCATTTCTCCACATGTTGAGAATAAATAACAATTGTGTAATAACTGGTTCTGTTAAGCAACTGGTGCAGTCCCTCTAGTAATACAAGTTATCTGTCGAATGTACTAAAGCTACATTATTATTTTAATTTATTACACTATCTTCTCTTATGAAATAAGGCTATTAACTCTAACTTACTTTTTTATGGGTAACAAGATGATGTATGGAACTATACACTCGCTGACCTGAGATATGATTATTAGTACAACAAATTTGTTGGATTCCAATTACATACATGAATACAACATTTTTCAATTAAAAAACAACAAACAAAACAATGGGGGGAAACAAACAACCCATATAATACATTTACAACATTGTAAAACTTACACACAATTTCTTCCATGAAAAGATCAAAAGAGAAGTCTAATAAATTTGTCTGAAAGTCAAGGAAGGGGGACTTATTATCAGACAAAGATAATCTTAGTAATTATTTGACAATTGTTTTTAAATATGGACATTAGATTTGTCATAAAGCATGGGTTTATCATCAAATAAATATAGCATATCTGTTTTGTTTTTATTTATTTTAATTTTAACAATCAAACACATCATGGTATATTAAGCTGGATTTATTGTTTTTCTTGCTGCCAATTGAGATACCTAAGAACACTACATTTAATAACTTTGTCTTTGATTATAAACATTTCTCACAATATCTTGAGCCTTAATACACCTGTAATACTCAGTGATAAGTTTTTATTTGGATCATTGACATTTCAATAGGCTGAACACCATTAAATGCATACCTTTAGTACAACACAATGAAAAATCTTTGAACACTTTCATTTTTTTTCTATTCCTGCCTCTTTATTATATTTACCAAAGTACTTAAATTTAATTTATATTTAGCTTGTGTAAAAGAATACTGCACAGATTTATTAGCAATTTCTACAATGTTAATATGATTATCTTAAAGAATGAAGACTTGTCAGACAATAAAAATACAAATGTTATCCAGATAGGTAGATAGATAGATAGCTGTATAGATAGATAATGTTCCTCACCTTAGTTTTAACTTTGTACTATACTGTACTTGTTATTAAAGAATATTGCAAAGAGTTGTGAATAAATAACAATTGTGCAGCAACCAGTTTCCTGGTATAGTCCTTCTAACATTATTGACTATAAAACAAATTTTGTTTAAAACAGGTATCAATTGCTTGAATATTATAAATTTATTTTTTGAAAAGAATAGAGGTCACATTCACTCTAAGATAAAAGAGGACAGTATCTAAGTGATCCATATTTAATTGCTGTACAGAACAAAGCAGAAACTTATAACTGAAATAAAACTATGAAATTTAAGCCACATAATGTAGCCGACAGACAAGTACCACTCCAATGTCTAAACATTTGCCATACATAAGAGTAGTCAAATGGATTTGATCAACAACAACAAACAAATAAATGATAAATCATCTTAAAGACAGAAACTGATGAACGGCTGCTGTCATGAAATCTTTGTATACTTAACAATCCAACTGCCTACTAACCAATCTTATAAGAGACTATGCATAAACCATCATGTGGTCACAAATGAACAGTTAGATGTCATTAGGCCTGCATGGTTTGACACAATGACAATCTTCATTTTAAAGTGATACATAATATTGAAATGCATTATATCTTAAAAAAATACCATGTTTTCTCAAGATTTTATGACATTTCTACTATATACATGAAATCTGTTTTATTAATTGCACATTATCATTTTCAAAAAAACATTTTTTTTTTAAATATAGAAAAGCCTGTTAGTGAAATGGTTATATTCACACTGGCAATTGGCCATTTACAAACAACAGTGTCACATGGGTACTTAGTCTGGGTCACTCACACAACAGACACATAATTAGATTCAGGCACAGAAAGCCAAGGCCACATGAATTTTATTAGTCAACATTAATGATACCATTTCAGAAAAGATAGTATCTTCAGTCATCAATTTGAGACCTTTATCACTTCCCTGGAATAAAATGTCAAAATTAGAAAGGATGAGGAACAAGTGTTAACAGCCCAATGAGGTCAGCTAAGTCTATGGATATAAAGCATATTCGTTGTATGTATACTAAGCTATACAAAGTATACTTTTTCTAAAAACACACCTCTTGAGTGTTTTCCAAGTTAAACCAATACACTTGTTGAGATATGCCACTGCTTATATACTTGCAATTGATTAGGCTTAAAAAAAGATGACTTTGTGACAATGTAAAAATTTGTCTCTGACACTTATTTTCAAGTGAAGGGGATGCCCCACACTGAGACTTTAAAACAAAGATTGCAAATTTATAAAACCAGTTGTAATGACACTTCTTTCAATAATATAACCCCCTTACTTACAATAATATAACCAGTCTCAGCATGTTCTCAAAATGAAACAATTTACAAAGTTTCTGATAAGCAGTCAGACTTCAGAGTTACAAACTATTGGGATACGCTACAATGTACAAGAATTAGGAATGAAGTTTCTTGTGAATAAGAGAATTAGGCATTGGTTAAGGAGTGGAATATCATGTTCATGATGTCTTGGAATCTAAAGTTGGGCAATCGTTTAAAATGCCATTGCAAGAACGCTAATCTCTCATGTACCATGGGAAGGATGGGGTATTACCTACATATATTATTGCAGATCATCCCAGATGTTAAGTAGGCCCTAATTTATTCCTGAAACTAGGCCATTCCAGAACTTCTGGATATAACACAATATCCCATGATATTCAAAAATATTCTATGACTTACCTGAATTAACCAATACTAGAATTCTCCAAGACTTGCTAGGATTTGTCTTGGCTTGTGCACTATGTCCAGTTTCATTACATCCAGGTTTGTCCTGGTGTTGGGGACTGAGGCATTCCAGGACAGATTGTATGATGTGATGGGATAAAACCCAAGTATGGCCATGGGACGTTATGGGATCACCTACTTTATATCTACAGGAGGAACTAAGGAAAACTTTCAATGTTTTCCAGTACTGCAATTTGATTGGGTTTCATCTATACTTCCAACATAACCATACATAGATAACTCTCATTCAAATGTTAAGAAATATTGGTGTTATTTCTCATACTTTTTCCCTTCATCAACAGGTTTTAAGATTTATGTCCAAAGTTTTATTTATAAAATGTATCCCTTGTCATGCCTTCTAAATATAGTAAGAAAATAATTTTTTAAAAATAACTTGGCCTTTTTTCATAAATTGTTTCACATGCATGGGACTTAAACTATATAATATAATTTAACACTATCTAATGAACCATGGAGTTAACTGCTGTAGCAAATTTCCTGTAACATAACCATCCTCAGAAGAATATAGAAAATGTCAACATTTTTAATTACTGCATACTTTTCAATCAATAAATAATGAGAAGGTATTAAGAAATCTATAAATAGTTGAAGAGCAATAACTGAATACTGACCCCTCTCTAATCAATAAGTCATTTAATATGATGGACACTGGTACAAGACACAAAGAACTTTGAGAATGTAAGAGAAAACAGTTATCATGAAATCTACCACTGAATATCAAATAAAATTCAAATTAAGTTTTGATCAGATTGTGATTTAAACAATTTTATGATGAGTTTATTATCATCTTCTTTGACTTTTAAGAAAGAAAGTGTACAAAAAGGTGTGACATGATATTGTAATACAGACTGATACATACATTCACCTGAAGGAAAATTACTAATATATCCCAATGACCACTAAATATTAAAAGTAACTTTTTGATAAGGCATAAATATTTTTTGTTTTGACTTTCCACCTTTTATATCTCTGTATCAAAATAGCAAAATTATCTCTGAATCAGTGAACTGTTTCACTCCTAGTGCAAATATTACATGGCTTACAATACCTGCTTAAAAATTATTTTTTCTATTAAAATATATCTACAGCGCAACTCATTTTCACCAGCCATGAAAGCAAGTGGATATATATAGCTATTAGAAGAAATTGGCAGATAGAGAAAGGTAAAATATATAATGGTATATGTACAGTAAAAAAAATATGTCAATTATCCAGACACACTGAGAGACAATGATTTGGTCCAAAAAGATAATATTCAAACAATCCATTTGATAATTTAAATGCTGGGAGGACATGGTACAAGTCCACACAAGTGAACAATCAAAATACACTGAACCCCACTATGGCACTATGGTTGGAGTCAATAGAGTGCTTTTGCGCTATGCAATGTATCAGGCAATAGCACAACAAGTCATTTATCTATTGAAAATGATACATGCACACATCTCCTAGGTATAAACTGGTGGCATGAGAGCTTATAAGTGTTCATGCCAAACTTATGTTTTATTGGCACAGTTACTATCTTAAATCATTTTATATTTAACCACAAAAAGAGAAAATATAGTGACAGTGAATTTAATATCTGATTTTAAGTAGAATATCATGTATTGGTACATATATTTATATGATGAACACTACAGTTAAAGTACTCAGCAGCGAGAAATACCAGTAAGTGTATAAAATGTACACCAATATGTGCAGCCAATAGTGTGTACAAATTATGCAGCTATTAATGAATTGGTGATATCAGCCCCATAACCAAAAATCAATATCATCATGGGTGAGGGGCTGGTTTATCAGCCTAATGCTGAAGCAGCCTTAGGTTGGCTACCATATTGCAGTAATGGTGCAAATGTAATTATTTTCCCTCTTTTATTTCCAGCTAGGTAATCAACTTCTAAGCACAAAATACCTAAAAGCTGGATTTGTATCCTGTAATGTCAGATTTAAAAATGGAGTCCTTGAGAACAGAATTCCATTCAAGACCATAGACTCTAAAACTTGTCATGGAAAAAATATACAGAAATGAAATATCTTTTAAACCATTCATTTTAGCCTAAAGGAGTGTATTATGGAAAAGGTTCTAGTAATTCTTATTTTGAAAGGATCACAAAATTTATTTCTAAAAGAACAAGATAGATCAATTATTTTGGCAGATATTACTGGAATGTTCCTGTTGAAAAACTTCACTGCTTGAAATGAGAACAGAAATATACTTGCTTTTGTTCACCCCTTAGTCCAAACTTATTCTCTTTCTTATCATTCATATTTTTAAAAATAAATAAATATTGGTTATATCTCACATTCAAAAACAGAATTTGTGTCAGTGTCAATCAAATTGTGGGATGTTTAGCACTGGTTCACTCAATTTGGGCAACTTGTCATGAACCATGAGATTACCAGAAATCTGCACCTTAGAAATAACACAATTATCATATTATTAAATTGAACTCTCATTAATTTTGGCATTAAAACTTTGGACTACTTCAAAAAATTGTTGAAATTATTGTAAAATTTATGGACCATATCACAATCATATATCTGAATTTGTGCTAAAATGAAATGTGCTTTGCAATTTTTCACTGTAATTGGCATATTTCTATAAAGCAAGTAGGTGAAATTAATAGGATATGACTGGTGACTGGTAAGGAGAAGTAACAGATGCAATCTGTAGGACTGATTTCTTGAATACACCAGAGCATAAATGGTAAAAACCTGAAATGTTACATTAATCTGAACCAATACAATCTCCTTAAAGTATTTCACAAATATATATGGAATACAGACTCATTTATCAAAACTTTCAAATTCAAAACCATTTTTGCTTGCTCCAAACAAGTCTAGATATGTGGGTTCTGCTCTTTCAAAAGTTCCAATTTCACTTTGATTTAAAAACATGATGAAACTGTTTAATTATAAATAATATTTTGTAAATATTTTACTAAACATACATCTTCATCCTCTAATCCCTCAATAATGTCTTCCTCAGCCTCTGGAATCTGTAGCAGGGGCTTATCTGTGTTGAACATGAACTCCCATTGTGTGCAGTCTCCAAGATCATAGTTCATACCCTAAAAAAATATGTATTTATTCTTACTAATAAATGCAGCAAAGAATTTAACAAAATTAAAGAACCATTTTAAAACCTAAAAGCTACACAGGAGTAATGAACTTAAATATCATATGAGAAACATGCTTTGGAGAGAGAATGAATTCCTTATGTATAAAGGAATTAACTTGATGCATGCTGCCCCCAGGCAGACCAAAAGATTACTCTAAATTTAGATAAGGAACTCTGCCATTTTCAATGTTCATTCATACATAATACGAAAGAGTCCAAGATCCTGGTAAATTCTCACCAGTTTTTTAAAAAACTTCCTCAGCTTGCATTAAGAACATATTACTTTTTAAAAAATCAGCAGTGTCTTTATGAAAAATATTCCAGTTAACTAAATAATCCTTATTAAGATTTTTAAAATTTCACAGAAATTTAATGAAAGTTTAAAACTTTAATCACAAAAACCTACCATTAAAATATCAACAAGAAGGATGATGATGATAGCAAAGCTACTGATGGAACGAAAACCCTACATATCAATTATCTTTTGCAGACTAGATAGACAAAATCATAAAGCAGCACATAATTATTCTTCCTCATATACCTTAACTCCCTCTGAGCAGTCCTGCATATTAACCCAATAGTTGGCATGACTCCAGATGGATTCTATTCCAAGGTAGCTTTCATAATCCAGTGGATGGGACAGTCCTGTAAAGGGCTCAATAAAGAACCCTTCAGGTACCTCTCTCTTTCCTGGCAATACAAGGACCCAGGAGTGGATACGTAGACCATGCAGTGGATCTGGGGGTGGCTTCTCTAACTCCTATATATTAGGACAAATAGACAAATTTATCACATTTATTTTTAATATATATCACACTGTTAAATCACATCTTCTTAGCACATCATTCAGTGATATTAGTGAGTGAGATAAGGTCTTTTCACTTGCAAAATCATCCTGGAGGGTGATGAAGTTTAAAAAAATTGATGATTCCATTTCAGGCTGAAAGTATCCACTGCTTAGACTCTCTAGTTTGGAACTAGGGAGATGTACAAGAAAGCTTGTTGTTTAGTCTTGTCAAAAACAAAGGTCACAGCTTAACAACCCATTCTAAACAAGAAGTCTATTACAGCTGGTGTAGGGACCATTCCATAATGACTACATTGCCTATCCTAGATAGACTATCTACCAATATTCCTCCTGCCAGACATGTGATGAATTGAGTGGGTAGATCATTCTAAGGTTTCCAAGCAAAGGAGATTCCAAACCACCATGCACATGTACTCGTTATCACCTGAGGTACACTACAATCAACAAGTTGTCAGAGGAAACTATCATTTCCAAATTGAGGAGGGTTGTTTCTTCCAGTGACCATATTTTTCAAATCTGATGCATCCATGAACAGATAGGAATAGGGTTTAGGGGACAGCATTATGACTGAGAAACTTCCTGATTCACTTATCAACTCAAGTGGTGTTGAAAATCAAGTTCTCTCAAGAAAGAAGAGTTCTCAAGGGATCCCTGTGCAGTCTCCATTTTGCCAGAAGAATAAACTGGAGTTGGGCAAGTGCATTCTTCCCAGGGGAACTTAGGTTCTTTGCAGAGTTCAAGGTCCCCATGACAGATACAGACAAACTGACACGATTTTGTGGGACATGTTCATGAGGAAGTCCTTCCCATAAATAAGAAATCCTGAGGCAGAGAAACTTCCAGACAGGTTACTATGGACCAGCAGCAAAGCATATTGTGTGAGGGACTCTAAAAGGTCAATGTGGGAAGAAAAAAAACCCATAAAAATACTGGAAGACAGATTTCTCCAGTGACCTTAGGTGGATGGTACTTTAATGAATGAAGGTTGGGGTCTCCAAAATGAATGGTTCCTACTGCAAATTGTTTTTTGCAGTGGAATGGTATGCAATTAACAGATTATTTTCACCTTTTTCAATACTAAGAAAATCTGCATATAGAAGGGCAGAGACTAGTCAATTTACACCCTCTCTAATGCATCCTTCTGCACAAGGGAGTGCATCTCTTCCTTTAACAGCACAGGATTTGACTGGTGGAACCACATGGGAGTCATTGGCAAAGCAAGATGTTCCTGGAACTGAAACTAGGACCTACCTATCATCCATTATGTTCAACAAAACTTTTAAAAAGGTTAGTTTGGTACCCATGGGAGTTGATGTAAAACAAATGCACCAAAAGCAATGACCAAGTCTGTAATGCTATCCCCATCCTCCTTAGTAAAGAGAAAAGGGCCCATAAACTTCCTACCTGGACATTTCCTGGTAACCTTCTCTACTGCCCAAAGGGCAAGAAGGTCGCTTAAACTGGGGTTGCTTCAAGGTCTGGGGCTGCATGACTTAAAAGTCACTGGGGACAGTCCGAATTAACCAAATTACAAGCTTGTTTTAACAGACCAGATGTGCATGTGATGGAATGAGCCAATAAGCCAACCACTCCGGTGGCCTAGTGGTTAGAGCGTCCGCCATGGAAGCAGGAGGTCATGGGTTCGATCCCCGGCCGAGTCATACCAAAGACTTACAAAAATGATACTAACAGCTGCCTCGCTTGACATTCAGCATTAAGAGGTTAGTGTTAGGACTGGTCGGCCTGGTGTCAGGCTAATGCGACTGGGTGGGACATCATGTTACATGTTTGCAGCATGATGCCCCAGTGGTAGACAACACTATAAACTGCCTCACTGCAGACATCGTAGCAATATGACTGAAAAATTGTTAAAGCTATGTTAAAAATCCTAATCAAACAAACAAACAAACAAATGGAATGAGCGATCTGAAATGGATCTCTGCCTCCAGAGGTTCAGCCATAAGAAATATGTTACAGTGCTTTAGAAAGATATTCAAAATGACCAGAGCAGTGTCTCTGTAGAAATACTTATAGTGCCATAGACAAAGATAATTCATGCCAAGATGTTCTGGCAACCACCTCCGGCAAGTGGCTGAAGACCGGGATTCCTCCTGCAGGTTGAACACAGCTGCTGAGAAAATATCTTCATGTGAGTCTATGCTGACCAGTGACTTAGCCTTAAGTTCTTAAACCTCCCATGTCTTTACTGGTATGTGAGACTGGGTTATCATGGAAATGCCCACATGTGGTTCCCTAGTGTGCAAAGTGGGAGACTTAAGAGGCTAGGTAGAGGTGTCAGTAACTAGCTTCCAAAACCAGAGGTCTCAATTCTCAATGTAGAGGGATGGACTGCCCACCTCTCATGCTGCCTAGCAAAGTCTTGGTACTTACTAAACATCTGAGAAAGTGCATAAGAACTAACAGGATGTCTTCATCCTGTTCTCTCCCTTGGGAGGCATGATTGTGTGATCAGTGTCTTGCTAGGTATGTGACATGGCATTCTCTGAGTTATACAGGTCTGAACTGCCAGAAATGTCTGAATTTCCACCCTATGAGAAAACAAAATTTTATTATACAGACAAGGGTAAGATATGCAAACTGTGATATGTGTTACTGATATTAAAACTTATTTTTCAAAATATTATTTTTATTTTCAAAAAGCAAGCTGTAAAAAGAAAACAAAATATCCCATTTTTCAAAAAGCTCTTTCTTATATCTTCAGAGTCATCATTATTCATACAATTAAATGAAAATATAAAACGGAGTAACATACAGCCTGTTTTTCTTCCTCCTCTTGCCTTCTTTTAGTAATTTCTGCCTCTTTTTCTGACTTAGCTCGTGCCTCTTGCTTTATTATGAATTTACTACGTAGATCTTTGGGTGGTTTGACTGTGTATTTTTTCACCTCTTTCTTCCTTTCCTCTTCCATTTTCTACAAAAGAATGAGTTCATATTTGTGAAATCAACATTGAATATAAGCTGGATGCATCCAATTAAATCTAAAATGGTTAAATGTCAACACAAATCTGAACACCAAATATCCTATGTAAAGTTTACACTAGATTTTATGATACCATCTGTACTCACTTATAAGACAAGCCCAACTACAAAGACTCAGATTTGTTGTCACATAATCTGTTGGCATATCTAGGCCTGCGCAGTTTGGAGTAACCCATAGAACAAACAATACATACCCTGTTCTGCCAGTGCATTGTTTTATGCAGATCAGGATCTTCCTAAATCAAGTTTTTGTTTTACTATTCCTCTCAACATGTGTGTGTGTGTGTGTGTGTGTGTGTGTGTGTGTGTGTGTGTGTGTGTCTGTGTGTGTGTCTGTGTGTGTGTGTGTGTGATTTGGACATTTAACAAAGCTTTAAAACAGTTTCAGTCATACTGCATGATGTCCCACCCAGTCACATTATCCTGACACTAGACCAACCAGTCCTAGCACTAACCTCATAATGCTGAGAGCCTAGCTAGGCAGTTCTCAACATGTAATAAGTGCAATCTGAAACATAATGGAAATGAGGTATTCAAATGAAACACCAACTCAAGTTATCAGACCATTAATAATATGCTGCATTTTTCATAAAACAAATAGTTTGCACTTAAAATAAATTTGCAACTTTCAATTACAATGACAATTACATCACATTTGAACACCATATGTAAAATCTTTTATTTTGTCATTCTTTGTTTGGTATTACAAATGACTGAACTTTGCAATAGCAAGATTTTGAAGATGGTCACTGTGGTGGCTATATTGGCTGTTTGAACAGCAGCACTTTTATTCAGCTACACCTTGAGATGAACATGCATGTAAGGTTGTGTGTGACATTCCTCCAGGTAGTTTAGGATGAGTAGTAATAGCAAACTTGTGGACAGATCATGGACAATAGGTCAACATATAAGCTTTCCTGAAATCTAACCATAGGAGCTAAAAGTGTTAAATTTTGATCATCTAGATTTAGAAATCTTTTATTTAATCCATCTCACCTCTTCCTTGCTTTTTAGAAGTGGGCATATTTCTCGTGACTCATCAGCAAGGCACACCTCACGTGTAGCATAACCACTGACAGCGTAAGCATCATAGCCAGCACCTGTGAGAAGAGAGCACAACAGGGTGCTGTACTCAAAACAATTTCCCTTTTGCCGCTTCAAGATTGTGGTTGGAGACAGTAACCTCCTTGGCTGAAATGAAACATCAATAATTACTTAAACATTTTTTTTATTTCAGTATGACTTAATTCGTATGGGATTTACTAGAACCATCTAAAAGAATTTGAAATTTTAAAAAATTCAAATTAAGAATTTTTACATAAAAAGTCCATATTCACATATTCTAAAGTCTGAAAAACAAGAACACATGTGAAAGTAAGTGCACATAATTCCTCTGCTATTTTTTAAACAAAAGTATTGCTTGTCTGTTTAAAAAGATCAGGGAGTCTCAGCTGGTAAAGCAACATACTTTTAATCAAGTTCAAAAGCCACCCAGACCAACCAGAGTTGGCTACCTCTTTGTATCCTTGAGAAACGCAAATAGCTTCTATTTCCCTGGCATGATATAACAATGTTTTGAAATGAAAATAAACATATAACTCTAAGTTTCATATGTTCTGATTGGTCAATTTTAGTGGGAATGATCAACTATTTTTTTAAAATAGTAGCCTAAAGTGTTAATCATTTAGAACTGTTTGATTCTATGTTAATTGTGTTACTACTGAACCGTGATATATTGAAAATAGTGCAATATTCTGACCAACATATAGTTGGAATGATCAACTCTTTTGAAATATCAGTGTCTTGAAAAGGAAATAAACATATAACTTTAAGCGTCATATTGTTTTATTTCAGTCCACAATGTTATACAGTGGTATATCTGAAAATGCATTTTAATGAGGTAAGTTATAGTGTGGGAGATTTGTACAACCTAAATTAATTTAAGAAATAAGTATGCATGCTTCTTATCAAGATATTACACCAAAAACATGCATTTTTATGGCTTACAATATGATACAGGAAAATTATTTATTGATGGTTTTAATGGCACTTTTAAAACATTATTGACTATCTCATGATAAGAGTAAATGGGAGATAATACTTTTCCCAAGACTACCAAGGCAGTCAATGTTTAGGGCCTAGATTTAAAATCACAAGGATCTGACATTTAATGTCCTGTAATGCTCAAAAATTTAATTCTATAAGTACACTTAATTAACTATAACATTAAAAAATAAAATGTAATCAAAATAGGTGATATGGTTCACAATAAAATATAACTAGCTGCATAATTAAAAAATCTAGTATGCAAATATTATCTGATGAAAAAAGATTCTTGTTTAACAAAATGTGTTTCATTTAAGATACTGAAACTTTAAATTTAAAATAGTTTATCCTTTGTGAGAAAAACTGGCCAAATCATCGTTCTTGATGCATATCACAATATAATATTTAAGAAAATATACAGTATTACATACTGATTAACTAAACAGAACATGTATAAAACAGAATGGACAAAAATGCCTCAAGCCTTCAAATAATGACTTTCTTTACATAAATACTGCACATATCTGAATTCATAAGATAAAAAATATGTTTCAATAAGACCAAGGTATGGACCAATTCAAGCTACACCTATGTACATGCAAGAAACATACAGTTGGTCAGCATATACAGATAAGATGTTTGAACAAATGCAATTCTAGTCTACTATATTTATTTATCATTATAAAATCATATAAAGAATGTGGATGCAACATCTATATCTTGTTTCACTAACAAAATAATGTGTGACAGGCTCTTACCAGTTCATATGGTGGATCTAAAGTTTCAAAATTTAAATAGTCTGCCACAAACTGGGCACAGCCATCCCAGTCATAAAGCTCCTTGAACTCAAGCTGGGTTGGTCTGATTGTTGTGCAAACAAATTTCTGAAATGAATTTTTAAAAAGATATCAATTTTTTAAATATATATATATATATATATATATATATATATATATATATATATATATATATATATATATATATATATATATGAAAAACGGACACTTATTGCATAAATCTTGAATAATATCATAGAAAAATGTTTTGCAAAACCAAATATGGAAGAAAACAAATGTCAATAGTCAGCTTAACATGGGCCATTTTCATATAAAACCATATGTAAATTCAAAATTTTATCAAATCTTATCATGGAGCACTGTAGACTAGGGGTGCACAACCCATGGCTCACAGGCCAGATCTGACCTGCAAACATGTTCTGTCTGGCCCTTAGGGCAAATTAAAAACAACACAGAAATCAGACTTGTGAACAATAATTATATTGAAGAAATTAGTATTTGCAGCCCTCAAGTGGTCTTAGAAAATGCAATCTAGCCCTTGACCAAAAAAGGTTGTGCACCCCTGATGTAGACTAACAACATTTATGCATATTTCATCATTATGCATATTTTTTATTTGTCTTAGTTTTTGACATACATAAAGATTTTTTTTTTCAGAATGGATTTTTTTTTAATGCAACTAAAATATTACCTGCTTCAAGTATATCACATAATAATGAGACTGCTCCAGTAGCCTAAGTAGTTTAAGTGTCTGCCTCAGATGCAGATAGCTGCAGGTTTGAACCCCAGCTAAGTCATACCCACAACTTACTACCATATGCAGACATCATAGTGATATGACTGAAATTTACACACACACACACACACACACACACACACACACACACACACACACACACACACACATGACATGTTTGATTGCTATAAGGTCCCTGCACAATATCTGGCACCAATAATATAATCAATAATTTAATAAGACAGCAACATGGGCAAATGGTAGCATACATTCTTATTTGGCTAAAAATATGATTAATTCTGTAAAGATTAAATGACTTTAACTTTTTACATAATGGTCAATGCCATGCAAAAGTCTCCAAGCTAAATTGAAAATAACCATATTTCACATTCAAACAAAATTACACTTTTTTAATGTCGTGCATTTTATATCTACCTAATTTTCTGTAATTTTATCTTATCTTAAATTTACACTAAATAAACCTTGAACTTCAGGTTAATGTGCAAATTTATCATTTTGAACATGAGTATAGGCTTACAACTTAAAACAGCACTAATATCGATTCATCTATGTTAATCTTTGTAATTCATTATGTTACTTGAAATTTCCAGGCCATTCTTGATTTTTCTTACCTCAACACCACATTCATTGACTGGGTTCAGAAATAATGGTTTCCGATCTCTGTACAGGTGAACATACTGTCTTCGAAAATTCTCTGCATACTGTAGCACCAGATTTTCCTTGGGTAAGTTTTCCTTGTAAGAATCAGGAAACTCAGCAGGATCAAAAATTTCTTTAGGCAACCTAAAATTGGACCAAAGGTCTTGTTTATGGGAGAAATAAACATTAAAAAAATGTGAAGAAAAAAAAACTACGACATAACAGATGTAATATTTTTGCATAAATGAATGTATAAACAGTTGTATGCATTACAGTTACTTTTTACTTCATCCCTTAAACCATAATACACAATAAAAAAAACCCAGTAAAAACATAAAATAATATATTTTTACTGCAAATCCCATAAATGTTTGCAACCATAACTAAATAGGTCCTAACACAATTTGGAATCAAACCTGGGTGTTTATACTTAAGAAGTTTTCAATGCATGAATTTTTATGAAGACAACTTGATAAATACTTACATTGTACCAAAACACAGGCCACATTCATTTGAGATTCGCAATGCATATTGACATTATGTCATATAATTTATTGATTCTCACCTAATAAAATATTAAATCATGTTTTCTTCATTTAAATTTTAATTCAATGCACTTAGAAGAATGAAAAAAAATGCATTAGAAATTATTCCAATTTGATAGAACATCTTAATGGTCCTCACACTTGGTGCCTGGAAAATATCAAATCAATGCAAAAGATCACAACAACATTAACATTATGAATACCTGTATCTCAAAAACTTTAAACATAAGTAGTATAGAGCTCCAAAGTTTAAAAGTCAAACCACAGTAATATACCGCAGTTTTAAAGTGAGTTTAGCAGTTATTTCAAATGGATCCAACGCATTCAAGAAATATGCACCAAAGTAAATTGCAACAAAAATAGACCTACTACTGGTAAATGTATTCAATGACCTTGGCTACAAAATGGGATAAAATTCACTTTCAAGGGAGAAGTTAGACCTATTTTAGAATATACAAGATAGACTTGAAAAAAAATCCCCCAAAAAATAGTATGATTCGTTACATCATACATGTAATATGACTACACACCTATAAGTAGTTTCTCAATAGTGTCGATGTTAAAGTGATGACAGACACTTTCAACACTGTTATGACAGCAGCTTCCAAGGACATCATTGGCCTCCATTGCCCAAAGAAAAAACCCTGGGTTACAGAAGAGATTTTGAAGTTGTGTGATGCCTGAAGAGACCTCAAAACACCAGACACACAACAGGGGCAATGGAGTACTGAGAAATAAACAAGAATATTAGAAAAACACTTGAAGAAAGCAAAAGTAGATTGAATTGGACAAAAGTTCATAGAAATAGTGAGCAGTCTGATAAAGAATAACAGCAAAAAGGCATTCCAAAGTGTGAAAGACCTCACCAGACAGAAGCAACCAAGAGTCAGTACCATTCAAGATGAAAATGGAAAATGCCTCACAGAAGCAAGTGTCATTGCAGAAAGATGGACTGAGTATTGCAAGAACTCTACAACCATTAGTCCACAGGAGACCCAGAGGTGCTTGAAATTCCAAACTCATCAAATGATGATGATTTCCCCATTCTCAAAGAAGTGAATCAGTAATAAGAGCACTGAAGAATGGGAAGGCTGATGGAGCAGACAGCATCCCAGCTGAACTTATCAAGAATGGTGTGGAATCAATGATACTATTTTGATAGAGCTACTAACACAAATCTGCAACAAGATCTGGCATACAGGTGAATGGCCAACACAGTGGACCCAGTCACTGATTATAACACTCCCCAAAAAGTCAATATCCATTGTGCAAAAATTACAGAACTATCCGTTTGATCAGACATGCTAGTAAGGTGATACTGAAGATCATCTTGAACAGACTGAAACCACAAGCAGAAGAAATAATTGCTGAAGAACAGGCAGGGTTCCGGAATGGAAGAAGCACAACAGAACATATATTCAATCTCAGGGATCTATCTGAAAAGTACTCACAACATCAACAAGACATTTATCATGTGTTCATAGATTTCAAAAAAGCCTTTGAGAGAGTGTGGCATGAGGCATTGTCACAATATAACTGCAGGCTAAAATGAAGAAGTACAATATGGGTCAAAAAGACAAACTTGCTACCTTAGTGAAGAATCTGGATGAAATATCTTCCAGATTTTACAATGAGTTAAGTGCTGAAAAGACAAAGCTTATGACAAATCATCATTATCAGTCTCTTGACCTAGTGTGATCACTGAGGCACTGTAATGCTGAACATATGAACATTCCTCCACTTGTCTCAATCATGTGCCAATGCATGTGTTTCTGCAAAACTTTTCCTGGTCCATTCTGTGATGTTGTCAGTTCACTTTTTTCTCTATCTCTCCTTCTGACATCCTAGATGCTGCCCTGCAGTACTGTTGTGGATAGACTGTTAGCTTTAGTGGCCACACCATTTCAGCTTTCTCTTTTTGATGGTGGTGAAGTCTTCATATTGGTCTACTTTGCACCTGATGGTGTTATGCACTTCTTCATTTGTGATGTGGTCCATGTAAGAGATGCAAAGATGGTTCTGCAGCATCTCATTTCAAGTGCCTTGATTCTTTGTTGTAATTCTGCTGTCAGGGTCCAGGCCTCACATTAATACAAAAAGATTGAGATGACTTGCGCTCTCAATAGATTTTAGTTTAAAGACAGATATTCTTGTCTCTCCAGATGGGTCTTAGCTTTGACATAGCTGCCGTTGTTTGTGCTGCTCATGACAAAATTTCTGCTCTTGATCCTTCTTTGTTGATTATGGAACCATGATATTTTAACTGGCTTATTACAAATAGTGGCAAACAAATCTCAGCTAAGATTAAAGTCAGAGGACAGAAACTGGAAACAGTGAACCAGTTCAAATATCTTGGTTCCATAATCACCGAAGCGGGAAATATTGATGGTGACTGAATAGACTGCTTGGAAGCCCTACCATCAATACAGACTGGGTATCAGATTAATACTTAATTTGGTACAAAGGATAAAAATACAAAGTATAAAATCTTTGATCAATAAAAGCAATAACTTCATGTTTTGTAATTAGTTCAAGCTATATACCAGTTGTTAGAGAAAACACAAACACTGCATATCAACAAAATCTGTTGCTAAAAACAATTTTAACTAATGTTCATTAAAAATGAAAAACATTGTCTTTGTTACTAACCCCCTACCTTGGCTAAACAATAAACAATTGAATATATAGTATTCTATATATTTATCTAGTGATAATATCCTTTTATCATGAGCTAGTTACAGCTCATTATTATTCATAAATGGTACTAGTGCTAACTATAGGAAATCAACGATATAGGGAGGATTGGTCATATGCTTTGCTTTGCAGTTTATAGCTTTTGATACATGAAAGCAAACAAATATTCATAAGGGTGAGAGATCTACATGTGAAGTCTCTGCAAAAATAGTATTAATAAATTTTAATAACTTAACAGTTTTTCAAAAACTGCAAAATGAATTTATTTCATTTCAGTGTTGTGCTCTAGTTTTGTCAGACAGATTACATAACAATTTTATTGTGACAATCCCAATGGACAATTCATTTAGAATACAGGATTGGCCCAGTGTATATTTAAATGGGTCCTGTACATGAGGTTATTCAATGTTTTATTTAGCAATGTGATCCACAATGGCATTATGACATAGCATCAAAAGAATCAGAGGCAACATCACATAATACAGCTATTTATGTATTATGTCTATTAATTCTTTGTCTACTCTGAAATGAGACCAACTTCTTGTAAATTGTGTGTATTTACAAGTTTTGGACATATTCAGAAATGAATACCCTGATAAGTTTACGTATTTGTAATTTAAACGACCTCTCGCTAATTGCAACGGGACATACATTGTATGTCTCCACAGAGAATGTGAAGACTTGTCTAAGATTTGAGGATTCTCATGGATTTTTCTAACCTGTTTTAGCCACAATCTCAATGCCAATAACTGTCCATATTAACTAATTTGAGTGTAACATACGTGCACTTTACTTAAGTGACTTTAGGAGAGAAACTTCAGTAAGGTGATGAAAAACACCTAAAAAGCCAACATGAGCTTTACTTTAAATTTATTACATGTTTCAGAGTTTTTCTTTGTAACTTTAATTCATAATTAAGTTTGAAAATATATCAAATTTCCCCGTCTGACTTTTTCACGCGTAACATACCCAATTGCATGCATCCCGCACACCGCTTTGAAAAAGGTATTAAAGTCCCCGTTTATTGTTCAACAAAAACTTTTAGTGTCATGGAATTTCTAGAGTTCAAAATGTATAAATGACTGGTATGTGGAGCATAGTTTATATCAAATTTACTATGTTACTGTGCTTGATTAACACACGAGGTCCTCACTGTTCTTGTGTTGGTGGATGAACCACAATTTTCGCAAGCTCCTCTTTCAATGCTTCAGCATTTTCAGACAGTTCTTCTTCCTGTTTTTCATCATCCTCGTCTTCTTCTAATAAATCATTGGACTCTCCTTCTTCATTTTCATTTTGTTCCGATGAAGCATCATTTTGTTTTCCCTCCTCGCTCGGCATTGTTTATGTCATAGATCCAACACTTTACTATGCTGACCGAATAACTCAATGTTTTGGTTTCACGTACCATGGCAACATACAAATATAGTTTCTAAGCATTTCGCCTTAATCTTGATCCAGTCCTCATTCACTCCAAATATCTTTCGTGTTATACTAAATATAACACTGATCTTTCTCTGTGTCAATGAATTATCCAGAGTAAATTATTATATTCAATTTGATTTTGTTGCGCATGAATATAAGCATTATTCAAAGTGAAACAAACGCTTGGTTTTCAAGCTTTAAATTTACACTGAGGTAGACTGACATCTTCAGACTGGTGTCTTCAGATTTCCATTTTTTTTATAAAAAAAAACCACTCAAATAAGGATTTTCTTTACTCGAAAAAGACTATTTCATGTAGGAATTCCATAAATAAGATAAGTAAGATAACATCCTAAAAATAATAATTGTAATTCCACGATTTCTTTTTCCGTTAAATCAAGTAACAGCTGTGAAAACGTGTGGCAGACGACAACGCACTAAGGGGCACAACTCATCATAAGCTGCCACATTCATCAAAGTTTACTCATCAGTCGATCAGCTGTATACTCTAGTGTACTATAGTATGCTTATTTTGTTGACAATGGTTTTATCTTTACGCTCTGGAAATTTATGTTGTCTCATTCGGAAAAGTAAGAGGTTGAGAGTCTTTGAAATAAGAATGAGCTGATTTTTCCAACCAGCTGGATAATGAAAAAAAAAAGTCCAGTCTCACATTTGGTACTGCAAACTGAAATCGTAATAGCATTTATAAATAAAAAAAATTCACCGTGATTATACGTCTAAATGATGGAAGGATTATAAAAGCTATAACATCATTTTCCTGCCAAAATTTATTGTTAGTTCTCCACAAGTTGATCCAAATTCAGGCAATTCTTTGAACAACTCACAACAGAAGATTTTTAAACTCATTTAAAAAAGTCAAAGACTGAAAACTTAAACCTCACTATTTCTACTTGTGACCAAACTAATCATATTGTAAATAGTATCCTTGTGGTATCAGTTTTGTCGCCTTGGAAGAAATCAAGGAATAATTTTGATCATAGCACCACTATGGCCATCATAGAAATGAGAAAAGAAATATATGTTGAATAAATCAATAAACAGTCTTAATATATCAATATTTTAAGGTGTTTCAATGGGTACATAAATATACTGCATAAATATGTGCTTTTGATTAATTGAAGACTAATTAGAAAACACTGGTATATTGACAACTTAAATTTGTGTAGTACAATCCATAATCCATTATGTACTTACTTATCTGTTGTTGTTGTTGTAGGGTTTAAAGCAATTTTTCAGCACAAGATAGGCTATACATGGCAGCCAGTATTAATGGTGGAGAAAGAACCCAGGAATACCCCTGTAAAGAACCAACCACCATTGAGAAGCTACTGGCAAGCTTTCTCACATAACCACATTGGTCAAATCAGAGACTCGAACCCACGCAGACAGAGGTGAGATGGCAGTGATCCATAATGGAGAGCACTTTAGATGTCCTCATTGTGATCTATACCCAACTTTCACTTAACAATTCACTACAGTTGTTGCAAGTAACATATCATGATAGTTGTTTACATGTAGACATACTTAAATTGGCCTAGATTTTGCTAAGATGGAGAAAGTAAACATCTTGCTGAGGCTACCCTAAGGATGAAGCTAATACCTGAGTTTGGAGTGGTCTTTTGTTTTATTTTTAATTTTTTTAAATGTTTTTTTTTAACATTTCTGGTGGCAGACATGTTGTGTTCCATGCATGCATCCGAATTGTTCTTAAAAAAGGACAACAGACGATAAATACACAGGTGTTCTGTTCTGTTCTGACAGGGATTACTTCATAAAATATGATTGTTCTAAAGGATTTAAATCTATGAGTAATGCCACAATCAAGTTATATTAGAGTTCATGTTATAAAAGAGCGTACTATGACAGAGTCACACTGTAGTATAATTAGACGTGTACACTTCCTAGGACATCAGAATTCACTTCACATATGTTTCTAAGGATCTCTTTTCATGTTAATTTCACACAGTTTTACATGGAAGCATGGTTTTATGACATGATGAAATTATTTGTGATAACTTATAAACCAAACTTTGTATTTTTTATCTGAGTTTGACCAATGAAAATGCAACAAATTAGTCAATAATTAATTCTGAGTCAATATTGCACAATCACATATACTGCCTCTGACCACCCACCCCTAATTCAGATTGGTAATTGTATAAATATTGATAGAATTATCATCATATTCTGATAATTTGTTCATGATTTTTATGGCATGCAGCTACATTTGAATCTCAATGTTTTAATAAATCAGTCTTACTCTGTTTAAACAAATTTCCACCACTTTAAATAATTTTTCATGGAAATCCTGATAGTTGTAACATGATGAAATTAACCTTACGAATCTTTGATAACACAGAATTAACAATATCTCTGCTTTTCAGATAATGGAATCACCATTACAGCAAGTTCCTCATACACCTTTGATGTTTTTTGGTGGGCATAAAGATTACACATTTCATCCATCTCCTCTAGAGGCAGTAGTGCCAGAACTAGGCTTTGTCCCATCACAGAATGAAACTCAAGGTTAGATATGCATTCAAAACAAGAAAGACATGAGTATTTGGAAATAGGGTAGTTTTCTAAAGATAGTATAATTTTATGTAAAAAGTTAAACTATATGTTTAGCAGAATATAAGCTCTTTTGTATTCCTTTGGATAATTATTTTATTTTTATTGCCTTTTATTTTAGATGAGCTAACTACTATAGGTGCATTTTAACATATTCAAAGAGAAAATCATCAGAGTTGGGAAAGAAACTTCAATTTTATATAATGTTCTTTATTCTTTAACATTTGCATGACAGAAATAAAAAGCTTGCTTTTACAAATGTAATAATTTGCATAGATTTGCATTATTAAACTTGTCTATTTCCTGTTAAATGAATGATGATATATTTTTATTCCCAAAATATAAATGAATGGTCAGATTTTGCACAGTTGAGATGTTAAAGAACTTAAAGAAAAAATAATGTCTTGAATGGATGATGGAAATCAAATTACAGTCATACTGAATCTTAACCATTCTTTCATCTTAGTTCATAGGAAGTAGTTTGGGGTGGGTTGAATAGCACATGATTTTGGGGTGTATTAAGCATACATCTACATTAGTTGTACATTCTTGGATAAGAATTTGTATTTATTTCTGGTTATTTGCACACTGTATAAATACATTGCTGCTATACCTGGAATTTTTAAACTGGGTGAGTGGATGCATCTTGACAAATTCTACACTATCGTCACAGATGTTGGACACTATTGCCCATTTTTCATGCATCACTACCTTTGATTACATTTTGTGTTTTAGCTTATGACTACTAAGGCTTTTTACATACTATCTAGAATCATAAAACTTGGTGAGGGGAAACATCTTGATGAGTAGTACTCCTTCATTTTGTCAATTGGTTATTATGGTCTATATTTTACAATTCACTGACTTGGGTTAAATTTTGTTCTTTGATGTTCATTTCTCAGGCACAGTTTATGTTAGAATCATGAAATTGATGACGATATGTTCATCATGACCAATATGTCATCTTTATTGGAATTGGTAATTGGTTTTTTATTTAGCTCATGACGATATGACTATTTAGCATACTATATGCATACTGTCCTACCTAGATTCCTGAAATTTAGTGATTGGGTGTATCTTGATAAATTCACATTCCTTATTGCAAAAGAGGTCTGTGTGACACACATATCTAATCATTCAACTAGAAAATTTGGTCCATGTCTTTTAGTACTACAGTCCTACCCATCTATGTTGACATCCATGGGCCCGAGGAAATATTGTCGACATAGGCGGATGTCAAGATAAGTGTTGAGGGGGGGGGGCCTGAAAAAAGATAAAAGATAAAAGTTAAAATTCATCTGCAAAGGGTGACCTGTCATCAGTGAGTAGCATTTACACTTTGTTACCTTTGTAGTAAAATCCAAAATAAAATATTGCATTGATCACATCCTGATACGAAAAGCATTACGATAGTTATTGTCAGCATTAGCACATGGTTGAATAGTTGTTATTTACATGCTTCATGCACATGTAGTTAAATTGGCCTAGATTTTGGTCAGTTTGTTCCCATCTTATTGAGGCTACCAATGGGACGGGGCTATTCACATGGAAATGAAAAACTGTCAACAGTACATGTATTCTCCACAAATACTTTTATATCCGATGTTATTACAAACATTAAAGCAGCTGAACCAACCACTTGTTGCAGTGAAGTTCTCCACACTAAGTTTTTATTCTTCACAAATGCTTCATTGAACCATTTTGATGCTTCCTCCATGTCTTCAAATGTAACAGTCTTTTTGCTTCTTCCTTTGGGGATCACAGTTACCTTCAACGTAGTCTTTCTTTATAGACTCAGCAGCTTTCATCCTTCCTGAACAGGTGTTATTTTTAAGCAAATAAATTTCACAGACCTCTTTACGAGATGTTCAGCCCTCAACTTCCTTAACGGCCAGATATTTAGTTTCCAGATAATGTAAATTTAATTTGCATTTTATACTGCTATTGGTAATCGTCGTAAATGTAAACAAAGTTAAAAACGAAACTTTCACAGCAAAATAAACTTGTTTTAATCACCGATCACTTTCAAAGGTCTCGGAAATGCGTAATCACACATATTTTGACGCATTTTTTATATATCTGGGATTCAGAAAATCACGTATACAGGAGTCCTCTGTACACATCAATTTGCCAGATGGCAAATTTAAGAGCTTGCTAGTCCTGCGTGGGAAAATGTGTTGATCAATTGATCAGAAAATTCAGTGGCTGAAAGACCCACAGATGTACATGTTGTCATTATAACAGTACATCTGAAGAACATGACCCACAAGCTAGGTGGCAAGATCAAAGACTTGACTAGCTGCAGAGTGGTGAGAAAATGTGCTTATATATACAATGACTGATTTCAGAGGTAGAATGACCCATTGATGTACTTGTATATAAGAAGAGTACATCAAATGAACAACTTTTGCCTTCATTATTGTTTTCATTTCCAAGTGTAGCAAACTAAGTAGTGCTTGTGACCTCAAGAGCAAGACATGTTGAGAGTTAGACAAAATGCTGTTTTCAAATTTTGACAAGAAGGGTTAAACGGCAAATTGATGAAGATTGTAATGAAATTCAAACAGAGTGTTAGAAGTTGCTGGAACTGACATTTCACATGGAACACTATGGATGATGCCTAACTTAGTGCTTGGAATAAGACCTTTTCTTGACCGGACAATTCACTCTCACTCTAATGGACAAACAAGGGCTACATGTCAGTGCTGTCAAAAAGAAAATTAAACATGATGGCAACCACTGTTTCTACTCGTCTGAAAATATAGCCATTTCAGGTATGCCCCATTTGCTTCTGGTAGGGGACTGCAACATTTACTTGGTGGTACTCTTGAACTCCTAGTTTTAAAATCGTAGCGATACCTCTGTGCATTCTTTGGAAAATGCAAGAATTGATCAGATTTCACTACTTTTAAGTTGCAGCGAGAGGCCAGTTTTATAGACCCAAACAAAAGCCTAGAATGTTTTTTTTTATTATCCAACCACAACATAAAAGCCTGGCAGCAAGATCAACTAACTGCTGAACAAAGTATGGGTCAGAACTGGCAGCTTGTTGACATCAAATTCTGTTGACATATACGTGTATCTTTTATCTCGACGTCAACATAAGTATTACGTATATTTGATATAAGTCATTTATATTTATTTTTATTGTTTGTTTGTCAGATTCAAATTTGACATTTTAAGTTTAAGATTTATTTATTGGGAGATGACTTGTACTTTACAAAATAAACACCAGGTGACCTGGCTTCAGAGTTGTAAACAAGCTTTTAAAATGATTGGTTGGTTCCAAGGACATTATAGAGCTTTGTATAAACATCTTTCTATTTTTAGTTGGGTCATACGGTGTACGTGAGTTTTTGAACATAAATTTGTTCTAAAAGATTCTAGAAGATCACGTGACCCCTTTCTTGTTTACGTAAAAACAGGTATATAAATTATGTTTTGGAGCGAACTATTCAGTAGAACTGGGGCTGTTAGAATATAAAGTTGTGTCGTTTTGAGTTACCTTGTATTGGAAATTATTTCAATCATTTGGATTCAAGAGGATTTATTTTGTTATTTATCTGGAAAAGAATTGTGCTCATAGAATTTTATTACCAAGAACTGACTTCATCAAGTGACATCATCTTCCATCTTGGATACTTCGCTGGGATTTGAACTTTGAATTATTTGGACATTTTATTACCAGGACTTTTGCAATTTCTCAGGTGGATAATATTTTGAATTATTTTTGGATTAATTTTGGAATTGATTCTTAAAACCGTAAGTTTATTTTTCTTTTCTGGAAAATATTTGTGCTCAATAAATTGTTTATTAAGTTTTTACAAGCTTGTTATTCTCACTCTTTCTATGTTACTGTTTATTTGAGCCTAAGCACGTAACATAAGCATGATAATTTGGTAGTAATAGTAAGTAGACCATGGGACTGGGACTTTGCTTTTTTTGTCGACATAGGCGGCTTGTTGTCGATATAAGCAATGTCGATGTAAATGGGTAGGACTGTATACCCTTACAAAAGAATTTCACTGTGACTTGCATTTTATGCTCTGTTAACATGGTTAAATATTTGTTTTTGTGACCACACAGATTATTCCATGTGTAAACCCTAGCATACTCAGATGGCCCTTTCTGACTAGTTCATTTGCAGTGCAACTAATTGTTTATTCAGTGGTGATATTTGTATTATTTAAGAAACTGGAAGTTTTTAAAATTTATTCCACACAGCAGCCCAAGTTTTATCCTCTCAGTAACAATACATTTTTGGGTCAGTGTCAATTATATGTAACTAAAAGTACATAATACATTTAAAATACTAAGGTACTTTTAATTACATTTAATGATCCTGACTGGAAAGGTTACCAAGTTATAGATAGGATAAAATTTTTAACGCTGTGTGGAACGAAATGAAGAACACAATCAGAGGCATCATCTTATACTCAGCATCGATTTATATATTTCTTAAATAATAAAAGTATCACCATATGCTTTTTCAGTATACCAGCAGTAGGGAAATTGCATCATTAATACTAAAATACTTTCTCTTGTTTGTTTGCTTGTTGTTTTATTTGGGTGGGTGGGAGAGATACAGAAAGTAAGATGCATATGCATTCCATCACATGTTTCTTCTTGCACCTTATGATCAAATTAAAATATGGTTTGATATATCAGAGAGAGAGGGAGAGTTCAGCTCCTCATGAGTTTTTTGTTGTCTTTTTGTACTTTATTGCCTGAAGCTTGACAAAGAGAGAAAACACTAATAAATGAAACAGTAAAAATGTAAATGCTAAAGATACGTACCATACTCTTTCAGGGTTTAAATATTCACATTAGTTATATCCATATAGACTCCATTGGTTTAAATCCCAAGAATGACCATTTGCAAGCTGTCTAAAAAAAAATTGCAAGTATAACAACCTCTCCATTCCCAACAAATAAGATTTTCTTTTAATTGTATGTACTCTTCCTGAACTTATGCAGCAATTGTTTTTGATCATTGCTCATGTGAGATGTACTTTAAATTACTGGCATTTCCTTTCATTAAATGGTACGGCATTCATAATACCCATGAGTAGCCTCATTTCCCTATTGGTAGCTTCGCTTATCTGATCTGGTTTGCCAAATCGTGACTTCAAACAGGTGTCAACTTGAAATGACTGAATACAGCTGTAGCATATTTAATTAGTATTTATATGCCACTACAAAGCCATGTGATTCTTTAAATAATGGCAGTGGCCACAAAACTAGATGGAATTGCTTACCACCCACCCCAACTCAATTTTTATAAAATTCAGCAGTTACTGTAATATTGTATAATAATTATAACAGAAAAACAAAATAAGATGCAAAAACATCTTGGAAAAAGGGTCAACATTTTGTTACAAGGTCACTTGGTCTTAACTTTATTTCTAGCTGATATTTAAATTTACAATGGCTACTGGGGTTAATTACACACTGGTTAGTGATCTGATAATTTGATTCTTTAATTCTTTGTATCAGAGTTCTCTTCTAATTTTTGCTTCAATTGTCCATGATTTTTAGGCCAACTGGGTGATGCATTTAAGTAATTTATTTACCTTACATGCATAATAATATCTAAGTAAGGTTAGAATTAAAAGCGTTATGTTAAATCTCAAGAAATATCATACCATTTCACCACACTTTAATATCTGGGAAATATACTCTCAGCAAAGTTTATCATTACACCTACAAAATTAGATTTTGTTATCATCATTCCATAAAAAACAAAGACATGAAATTAAGTTAGTGTTTTTAAAGTCATAATCCTTTCTTCTGTAGATCAAGCTGAGGATTATTTGGTACCACATACTCCTAAATCAGTGGTTCAAAGCAACGACAGACAGTGGAAAATACCATCTATTCCAGCAAAAAGGTTCTATTCAAGCCCATTTGTAAATAGTCCATGTGTGGGGAAAAGAAGATGTTCAAAGGGTGAGATTTCTTTCACATTTTAGTGCAATGTCTTTGTGAACGTTGGACTTATTCAGTTTGGGGGTGGGGTGCTCCCAGTATATTTAAATTACAACAGAAGACCCACCCTGGCTCGTTTTTTTGTCAGAAATTGAAGTAGTGATAGAGAGACGCAAAGCTCAGAGCTTCCAGTCAGCGGTGCCAGCAGTTGAATTAATGAATACACAAAATGTGAAATTCAAATAACAACAAGATAATATAATTCAATAACAGTCATCTCTCAAATAAAATTAACTAAAACCCTATCACTCGACCAAGTGACAGCCTATTTCATCTTTTGAATTAGTGTGTTAAATTTTTCTCCTGTTCTGAGTTCCTACTCACCTGTATGATTCTTCCTTCTCTTTTCCTTTGTCTCCCTCTGTTCTTCCTTCAAACTTTTCCCTGTTCATTTTTCTCTTTTGTCTCTCAGATACTCGGACCAACTGCACTGGGGTAATTCCCTCTGGTCCCTAAAAGCTTCTAAAGAATACATACAAGGACATTAGCATAGCATATTCCCTTAGCTATGTACACTCATACTAACATTAATATCATCAGACAGGCCATTACCGTTTTTGATCACGCATTCGTGCTCATCAAAATACACATTCTCCTTGCTATGTATAGTAGGTATATATATAAATTCTCAATCTTATTATACAAAGTTTTAAATCAATTCAACATTTGCAAATCTATAATATCAACTGAATAAATGCATGAGGTTACTTTGACTTAACCAATAGCAAATGACAATATTAATTCTTTATATAACATTGCTCATATCTCAGAATATGCATGTATATCAAACACTACGAATGAATCAAACTACAAATGGTAACTCTGTGTACTAAAATGAACATACTGCAATAATTAAAGTACACTTACTTTGCAGTAATATTTTACAACAATTGAGCAAATAGTCACTGACCTGTACTGAAGCTCCTTGTAAGTCCCAGAATATACAAGTTTCCTGCCAATATCGAATGGCATCGGAGTAGCTTATTTTCTTTACTTTCCCCCCAATGGTTCTAACATACTGACATTTAGTTCTCAAGATAATAGATTTAAACTAGTGATTATAATGTTTGGCCATGCCTTGCTCAATTTTGATTGGATGCTGGTTAATATAATGATCAGACAGTCTGTTAGGGATGGTTTACGACCCTCTTTGATGCTCCCTTGTTCTGAACAAAGAATTCTCACACTTACCTGTGAACAGTGTTACATAACTGGCTTTACAAAAGTAAAGTGTGCATCATGTTTATGGCTATGTCAATTAACTGAATGGACACCTTACTACATTTTGATGACGCAAAATTATAGCCTCAGGGTCCAACATACACATGTTGAAATCTGGTTAATTCTACAATGTGACAGTCTTTACAAGCAAATAAACTTAGATATCTTGTGTAGATGAACAAAAATAATTCTTTTCTCTTATTTCTTGATACTTAGCTCAAAATAATTTGAATACATAGAGGGTCTGCTCTTGTTCTAAGTTGCAACACAGAAACAATTACTGTATAATCATCAATCATTATTTATTCTTGATTGGATACAGTACTGTGGTTAGTTACAAAGGCAAAATGCACCCCACATTGCTTGCTAATGTTTAATCTCTCAGTTCAAAATGCAATACACACTGTCAAATGTAATAAATAATTATGCTGTAATCTGTTCTTTGCAACAACTGGTGCAGACTCACTGCTACAGAATTTTATTATGTTGTTTTCATTCCTGCAGCTACTCATGTTGCTGGTGGTAATGATTTTAATGCAATCATTTTTCTTCCATGGAAGATCAATTTCATATTGATGACAGCAGATTACAACTAAAAACTATTTCCAGCAAATAATATAGGGGTAATACAATTCAACTTTGGTTACATTACCATAATAGACAGCATAATAATACTTTTAAAATCATTTTGCTGATATTATTTATTTGATTAAGTTAGGCAAAGATATGTTTCATGTCAGCAACATAGTCAAACCCATCAATAGAAGCCATCCCTGGAGCAAAGGACAAACTTATGTTTATATGTTTACCATTCAGACTTCATTTTATAATCATTATTATAGATATGTTATAAACAGATGCAGCTTAGTGCACTATTCAGCAAAATCACAAATACATGTACGTGTTCTTCTTTTGAAGGGTTGTATTTCACACAAGATTATTGTTTACTACTCATTTAAATCCATCTTGTAAAATAAATCATTGTAGACTCTTTAAACAAAATCTCTGGCATTGTTTTGTGCACCCATAAAAGCACTAATTTAACTACTAATTGACTGATTACATATGACTATGAACCTGAGGACTGGCTATTTGTTTGTTCAGTTTATATAATTAGTCTTAACAAAGCTACTTTTCACACTTAAGATAATATCTGGAATAACCTTTTGCTTAACTCTGGAGAAAACAAAACAGCTTATGTGAGAGGCCTGTATTGAATAGGGAATGAAAAGAAATTAAATGTGGCTGTTGTTTGTAAGATATAAACCAAAACTTCATTTGCCTTTACACACAAGTTTTGTAAATACTGAATTATCACTAACCATAATAAAATGGGATGTACAGACAAACCTGTTCTGTCACCTGATCTAAGGTAACCTCTCCCTAAGGGTCAATTTATTTCCCCACACCTGGCAAAGTCCCTATATAAATGTCATGTTGTCAGCAGTCACCTTTCTTCAGTGGTCAGTGACCATGTTTCTTAAACAGACAGTGGATCCACCTTTCCTTCAACGGTTTGTGGCCATGTGTTACTTAACCAGTGATTGTTTCCACCCTGTCTTCCACACTTAGTAGCTGTGTGTTTCTTAACCAAACAGTGATTTCACCTTGCCTTTTGTGGTCACTGGAGCATATCAGCAGTGACTGTTCCAAGTATACATATTAAACTTCTTTTATTTGATGAGTATGACATGGTATCGTTGGCATCCATTAGTCTTGAGAGACGTTGGAAGTGCACCCGTGAGAGATGTCTGGGCTGGTGGTTGTGCAGCATCTGTAGTTGCTATGTAGCCCAAAACAGGAGTGGCAGTCTTTTGCTGCACTTGAAAGTTGATGTGTATTGGAGCTGCATTTTCCTCTGAGATTGCTTGTCCTTGCTGGCTTTCAAACCAGTGATCAGAGTGTGTCGCTCCAGCTGGGCATGTCTAGAGCAAGTTCTTCCAAGGTATTGACATCAGTGTCATGGGCTTTCATGTCGTGCTTCCAGACATCTTTGAAGCAGAGATGTGGCCATCCGATCAACTTTTTGCCAGAAAAAGTTCCTAATAAAGAAAGTCTTTGGGCATCCTTTCATTCATCTGACATACATGGCCCAGCCATCTGATGTGACATTGGTAGAGGAATGTGACCCTGCTGGGAATCTTGGCATGTTCAGGCACTTCATTGTTTGTTACTCAGTCACTTCATGTGATCCTGAGAATGTGTCAGAGACATTGCATGTGAAATGGTGCATCTTTTCTCTTGCGAGGCCTACAGAGTATTTTTCTCTTGTGAGGCCTACAGAGTCCATATTTCACTCGTATACAAGAGAACGCTTAGCAAGCAAGCATGGCAAATGGAGATCTTAGTGTTCATGGTCAGCATGTTGTTATTCTACACTCTCTGCAACAACCAGGAGAGAGTTGTTGATGCCTTTCCAATCTGCTTGTTGAGCTCAGCATCAAGTGATAGGATGTTGGTGATTGTAGAGCCGAGGTATGTGAACTGAATACCTCAAGTTCATAATTGTTGATTATGATGCTTGGGGTGTCAACCCAAACTCACCGCATGCTTTAGCAAAGCAATCCATCAGATGCTGTAACTCAGCTTCTGCATGAGTGGCTAGGGTAGCATCATCTGCGAAGAGCATGTCTCTGATGGTTGCTTCACACATTTTGCTCTTTGTCTTTAGTTGTGCCAGGTTGAAGAGTTTGTCATCTGGTCATGTGTGTAGGTAGATCCCTTCTGTGATATTCCAAATGCATGCTTGAACAGGACAGCAAAAAAGATGCCGAAGAGCATGGGGGCTAGAAAGAAACCGTTTCACTCTGCTGTGGATGTTGAAGAGGTCGGATGTTTAGCCATCATACTGCACTGTGCCTTTCATGTCACCATAGAAGGAATTGATCATACTTAGCAGCTTTAGAGAGCATCCAATCTTCACCAAGATTGTGAAGAGTCCGTATGTGCTGATCAGATCGAATGCCTTGGTGAGATCTATAAAGGCCAGGAAGAGGGGTTTATGTTGTTCTCTGGATTTCTCTTGCAGTTACCTGACCAAGATCATGTTGATTGAAGACCTCGTTATGCAGATCCCGCACTGCGACTCTGGCTACACTCTGTCAGCAAGTGACTGTTCAGGATGATGTGTGCTAAGGGTTTATCCACGTTGCTGAAAATAGATATGCCCCTGTAGTTGTTGCAGTCACTTCTGTCATCTTTGTTTTTGTACAGGGTTATGATGTTGGTTTCACTCATGCCCTGAGGCACTGCACCTGCATCCCAGCACAGGCAGAGGAGATCATGCAAAATGTGTGAGCAGCACGTTGCAGCCACACTTAATGACTTCTGCTTGGATGCCATCCTTCCATGGAGCTTTACCTAAAGACAGTTTCTCTAAAGCCTTCTTTAGTTCTGTTGCAGTAGGTTTCTTGTCCAATTCAGCCATGAGCAGGAGTACTCCACCCAATACTGCTAACTGGATGCTCTGACAGAGCTGAAGTTAGTATTCATTGACGCACTGCTGTGCTAACCTCAGCACTTTGCCTCTGGTACACCAATATGCTTATAGAATCCTATGGCAGGGTTATCGTTTGTATCCCAGGTGAGCACTGCGACTCTCTTCTATGACTGGCATGAGTGTGGCAGAGTTAGCCTCAAACCAGTCATTGTACTTTGACTGCTTCATTCCAAAGATCCATATGGCTGTGCTGTACACAGTTTCTCTGATGTGATCCCATCTCTCTTTGGCACTGCAGTTGGGAGGTTCTGAATCAAACATCTTGGAGAGGACATAAGTGAATTCCTTGGCCTTGTCTGGATATGACGTCTTGCTCACATTAGTGCGTGCTTTACCCACATGCCTAGAGCAATGTATCTTCTTTAGCTGAAGCTTCATTTTGCAGCACATCAGTGAGTGGCCAGTATTGCAGTCAGCACTGTAGAAGGTACGGGTAAGATTCACATCCTTCATGGCAGACCATCTCGTAGTGATCAAGTCCAGTTGGTGCCAGTGTTTGGACCAGGGATGCCTCCAAGACACTTTATGCTGTGGCTTTGTCTGAAAGAGTGAATTGGTGATGCTGAGGTCATGGTACGAGCACATCTCATTATTTCACTGCCCATTCTCATTTATCTTCCCAGTGCCAAACTTACCACAACAGGAAGGCCAAGAGTCATGGTCAGCACCCACCCTTGCGTCGCCCAGTAATATCAAGTTCTCTTCCATGGGAATTTTGTCAATGAGTGAGTTTAATTCATCGTAGAACTTGTCCTTTGTATATGCGGTGGCACTTAATATGGGATTGTAAATGCTATCAGATTGACAGGCCGATTTGTGACATGGAGGCAGAGGGATAAACATCTTCCATTTCCTTGTTGGCAGGGTTCTATCATCCCCAGCAGAGAGTTCCTGATGGCGAATCCAACACCAAACTCTTTGATTTCATCAGCACTCTTGCCAGAAGAATATGTAGTTTGCTTCTCTTAGGGACCTGGAATCTGGTTGCCATGTCTCCTGTAGTGCAGCGATGTTGACTTGTCTTGCAAGTTCATCACTGATGACTGAAGTCTTTTGAACATTGCTGATTGCCTGGAGATCATCTGAGAGTCCAGTCAGCATAGTCTTGAAATTTCAGTTACCTAGTGTTACGTGCTTAGGCTCGAATAAGCAGCAACACAGAAAGAGTGAAAACTAACAAGCTTGTAAAACTTTAACAATGATTTTATTAAGTACAATTATTTTCATAAAATAAATAAACTTACAGTTTTAGAGAATCAAATCCAACATTAATCCAATATAGAATTCACAAAAATAATCCACTAATGGAATTGTAAGAGTCCTGATAAATAAATGTTCTAATAGTTCCAGGTTCGAATCTTGACAATGTAATCCAAAATGGCTGACAATGTCACGTGATGCAGTTCTTGTTTCGTTGTTCTTTTTTTGTTATCATCCAAATGAAAATCATAAACATATGTCCTTTTCCAGATAAATAGAATAATTCTTCTTTTCCAACGAATTGACACAAAGTCCAGAATAAAATAATAAAATTTAACACTCAAACATGAAATACACACAACTAATATCTTTAAGCCCAAAATTCTAATAAAGTTAGCTTCTGAAACACAGCTATATATATGTAATTCCCTCGTAAACAAGAGGAATCATGTGATTCTGGAAGGTCACAGAAAGAAGCTACCTTCTCCAAGTCACGTAATAATGGAATGTTCTAGAAGGAAATCATTCACTTTCCACCCTCAATAAAAGTGTTGTCCTTGAAATTGACCAATAGTTTTAGAGGCTTGTTGACAATATCTAAAGCAAGGTCAGGATTTAGGTCAAACAAGCCAAGGTCAAAACTTGTTTACAATCTAAGTCAGCCTATTTACAGTTAAAGTGGTTAAGCTGAACTTTCTAGAACAATTTCCCAATTAATGGATATTAAACCCTAAATGATAAATTTGGATTTAACAACCAAAAAATAAATAATTTAAATCCAATAGCCGTAACACTAGCTTGAGGATAGGTTTTCGTTTGTTATTTCTTGGTGCAATAGTTTCAGTCCACTTTGTCAGGTACATGTGTACCTTAACCCCAATGCTCCTAGTAAATCAGTAGAACTGGCGGTATGGCATGTTATTGTCTGGGGGCTGCCCAGTTTGAGGTGGGCAGTAGATGTTCAGTGATACCTGTTGGTCTCTCCCACCATTGGAAGGAACCACTGGTGTCTGACTCTATGCCAATGGAATGATGAGTTATAACCAGTAAACTGCTGTTTCCAAGGGTTGTTATCACTGGGATGTTTGTGGGAGATAAACACCCACTTCCCTTGGAAAAGCACCATTGGCTTGTAGCTGATAGGGCCTCCGACAACCAAATCCAGCTACAGGCCTTCATGAGTTTCTTAACTAAGCCCAGCAGAACCTGTTTAAACAGACTGGAGAATGAATGACAAGCAAGTTTTTAGCACCACAAAACCAGATGCTTCAGGCAGATGGAGCTCGTTAACCTTGAGTATTCATCCATCTAGAAGAAGGTAAGCTCTGACTTCAAACCTTTGCTGCCTTGTGGTTATATCCTCACATGGGAAAGGCTAAGAAAGTAAACCCGAACAGAAAATCTGTAGACAGAGTCCCTAAGGCGACTTGGCATTGTTTTCAGTGTCATCTCTGCAATTCCTGTGATAACGCTGGTGCCATTACATATTGGCTTGTCCTTTTCCATGGAACTATAAGCTGTGTGTAGAGGGGGAATCAGCTGCATGGCAACAACTGATTCTTCTTATCATCTTGCCCAGACTTGTACACTGGAGAGGACACTACAGTTTTGCTTCACAGCATCAACACAACACAGGAAGCAGCAGTTTATAGTGTACATGGTATATATAAAGGTAAATCAAATGAATTGATATCTGCAGGAAGCTTTCTTTTTCATTCTCTAATCATCTATGGTCTCTCAAAAAAAGTTTACTGTCTTTTGATTTTGGTGAATTTGAGCAAGTGCTTAAGTCATTAATTGTTTGAAGTGTGAACATCTGACTTCATGTCTAATTACACCAGCTGGCCTAACAAAAAGTCAGCCCTGTGTTTCACAATCCTATTATACATACGCAATGGGGATTGGGCTAAAAACAATTATGCATGTGTACGGGGGAGGGGGGAGTCAAGTTTTGCCAGGTTTTTGCGTACATACTAAATGAATGACCCCATATTAATAAATGTATGTCTGTTGTCTGATATATAAAATTCATTTAATATTGCTTTATAAGTTTGGTTACATCTAAATACATACAGGTAAGTTTTCAATATTATCTTGTCTAAGTGTCCATTTCATAGGTGACACTTTACTTGTCTCTATCAAAAATAGACCTTTGGGACAAACCATTTTGTTTGGGGGAATAGAGGATGGAAAATATTTTCAAATTTAATGGGGGTTTTACAGGTACTACAGCAGTAATAAACACCTCTCTTCCGTGAAGGTGTTAACACTTCATGAACACAAAACAACTGTGCAAACTTGAGGGTCTGATTATTATTGTCTTGTAATACAAAGTAAAATTCCATCATCCAGGAGTTTATAAATTATTTTTTCTGGGAATTGCTGGTGGATTATTTCTTCCTGAATCATGTTTGAATATTATTCCAACAATTGAAATAAACATGCTTAGCATTGCATTTTTTATATGGAGTAAAATCTGACTTCAAAGAAAAATTGCCACTGTTAAAAAAAAACTTTCCCTTAATCTTTAATACGGAATGCTTAAACATTCTCATAAGAGGCATCAATGTTTAATATCCTTTGGTCTTCTACATACCCATAATCTTTAATACAGTATCAGCCAAAATGAATTTGTTCAGTTCCACGACTCACAAGTTGCCATTAAACTTTCAGCTTATGATACCCAGCTGTATACTGCTGTTCTCAAGAACCCAGTTCATGGACCCCTTTTTACAGCAGTCTAATTTGCATAATGTTCCTAGACATTTTCCATGGATGTTGCTCTGTTTATACAGGCACTTTTATGGATTAATCTAACATGCATGATGCATAATTCTGCTCGGCACTTTCCCTGTGGATGATGTCCAGTCTATCCAGACAATTTCATGGATCATTTCAACTCTCATAGTTCCACTTGACACTTCCTGTGAATGACACCCAGTTTAAACCAGCACTCCCATGGATCAGTCTAACTCATATAGTTCCTTTAGACACTTCTAGCATATGATGTCCAACTTGTGCTTCAGTTTTCAAGAGATGTCACTTCACTTGTCCTCATGCTTGATCACCCAAAGGTATCCTCTATGTAGCAACAGCTTTGAAGTAACAGGATCAAACTGTTTACATGTTGCAAGTGTAGTGAGCTGCCATTCTTGACATTATTTTCAAACTTCCTTAGCTGTTATTACAAAATGACAAAATCTGTTTTTAAGCCCCCCAGGGTTCACACACTACCAACCTAGAAATCTGGAAAAAGTTAGGAGAAACAATAATTTTTTTCCTGATTTTCAGGCTCCACTTGATGCTCTAAACAATCACTCAATTAAGTCGTTACACTAAACTGATCGTGAATTAAATTTATCGAGTTTTAACCAGAATATTCAAAGGGTGCACCAAGGATCATTTGGATGCTTGAAGCAATCATATATGCTGAGTAAAACCAAACACTCAGTGGATTATATTCGTCTAGTAGACTTTTATTTTCCAACTCAGCTCAATATCTGTGTCTTTCCTTACATGAGAGATATGAAAACTAGCCTAGCATCACAAGAGAACAACATGTTGGTGGCAAAGCATAGCCGCTTACTGGATGGCCTAGCAAATTTTAAATGTTGTTAGATCGAGTGATACATGCATGAAATCGATATGAAATTACTTATTTTCTCAGAAATTGTGAGTATTGAATTCATTATCTCTTTAATCTTCTAAAAGACAAGATAAAACTATGGCTTTGATGAAATGTGACCTGGTACTCGCAATTTGCATTGCTAGTTGCAAGAGTACCCAAATCTAACAACCCACATTTTCAAATGTTGTAGAAAAACATTTAATAAATAATAAATAAAAGTTGTATACTGGTTGTAATAAAAATACAAAAGTGAAAGAACACAAAACATTCTATATTTATAAATTCCGAGAACAACTTTTGGAGTTTTATTATATTCTGAGAATACCATGTTGACGTGCTCTCTGCTTGATAAAACAGACTGGCCAGATTGCTAGTTTTTACAAAAAGTATCAAACTTTTATTTAATATAACTGAATTTCTGTACAAGAATGTTACAAATGAGTTTGTTGTTGATTCCATGTGACTATTCAACTTCCAAAGTCATCGTTTGAGATTTGTAAAGTCATGCGAATAGTAATGCAAATGGCAAGTATCGAGTCAGGTTTCATCTATGCCGCAGTTTCATCTAATCAATGGATTAAAGACATAACAATTATAATACTTGCCATTTCTGAGAAAATGAATCATTTCTATTGCAGGTATAGGTCGATATAACATGAATTAAAATCTTCTAAGCACCCTGGTAAGCAACTACCATATGTTGCTACATTACAGTGGTGGAAAATTCCAAACTTTTTATATGCAATTGCAATGACTCCACACCCCAACCTAACTGTCCAAATATGAAAAATGGGGTGGGAGTATTTGGATATAAACCCCAGATTAGTAAATGGACTGCTTTTTGTTTTAAGCCAAATTTGAAGTCCAAACTGTTGAATCTAAGAGCTGAAATCAGAAATTGTTGTCCCTTGTATTACAATGCTGTTGGACATTTATGCGCACTTAAGATTTCCGTCTCCAGTATTGAAGCAAAATGCATGCCTAATTCAACCAACTGACAAAAATACAATACTCCATTGCTACCATCTGAAAAGAGGCAATTGTTACCAGATAGTTCTGTTCAAAATATTATTAATTTTGGACACACCGGATAACACTTTTGTGTTTTCATGACTTGAAATATGTCGGCTTATCTGCTCATAGCTTTGAAAAGATGTAATATTTATCCATTGGGCTATGGAAATGAAATACATTACCAGAGAATTTAGAGACTATGCACCAGGGAATTTCTTGAGAATCCCATTCTAATGGCAAGTTGACATTTTTGATGCAGACGATTTTGTATGTGTGAGACAACTGCTTGCAAATTTGGAAACTTGGATTAAAATGTAGTTATGTTTCAAGGTATATATTTTCATCTTTTATATAATGTATTTTTTGGTATCATTCTAAAAGATATAAAGTAAATAAGATTTACTGGGTTAAAAGTTTGAAAAGGTCATGAAGTGGGTCTTTAAGTTGACATATAGAAATCACATTTTCATATGCATTTAGGATAGAAATGTGGAATATTTTTGTACACTTTATAAACAAAACTTTCCTTAATTAAAGGTTGATTGTACTGTCTTGATTTCAAATTGGATTTTCGACATGAACTAACATGTGATCCAGTGTTTACAGGAATCCTGTATTGTTGCTCAGAATTACCGACGCACAGAATTGGCTGACAGTGTGGAATATATTCAAAATTATGCAAGCCCCTGTATCAATAGATGTTTGGAGACTGATCAAGTTAATTTTGCAGAAAATTCATTCCTTGTTTTTATAGTAGTATATAATTTTGAGGGTCTTTTGTCAAAAATTAAATCAACCCTTTTGAAAATGCTTTTTAAATGATGGATTTGTAAATCAGATTGCCTTCAATGGATTTTTGGTTGTTTTAAAAATCTTGTTTGGGATTTTATTAGCACAGATAAATTCAGGGTTAAACTCTTTTCATTACAAGACAAGATCCTAATTATTTGCATTTTTTTATTCTGTAATATGAAATATTAATTTTATATAAATGCATGTATATATATATATATATATATATATATATATATATATATATATATATATATATATATATATATATATATATATATATATTTGAAAGGAAACAAAACAAACTTATGGTCATTATGTTTTTCCTACATGGCAACTTAATGCAGGCCAGCAAAATAAAGTTTGAATTTTTATTCTGTACATTGAAATGACTTCATATGCCATTTTATAGGAATATAATTAAATTTGTTTCATGTGATACACTTTGTGCTTTTGTACATGATCACCTTTTCTGACTTAGATGTTTTGGAGAGTCTGAAAAAGAGAAACATCTTTAGATTTAGAAACTGCATGTTTTAGAATCTAAAATGTTCTTTAATTCCATTCAGTAATGGTTATATGTAAACCTTGAAAAAAATAAATTCATCCTGGAAAACCCTGGAAATTTATCTTGTTTTTATGAGGTCATCCTATCATGCTTCATGTCTCATCCTTAAAGGCTTGGATTGAAGTATTCTGCCCAATCCCACTGGACTTCAGTCCGCCTCATTCATCTACATCACCTGCTGGGTCTGCAGTTCCAATATTAGGTGACATTGACCATTGAAGAATCTACATTGAATTGCTTTCAAAATATGACAGTTACTGGCATTTTGGGCTGCCTATGTCATCAGTCTCACTGATGCCTTTCCTCAAAATTTAGTCTGCAGTTCCACAAGACCCACACACCTGTTTTCCATTTGGAAACCATCAGTTATCTTGTGATGCCTTGATGATGGGTTATGCCAGTACATCTGGTTTAAGTCAACATCATCATCTTTAGCATGTTTACATCATGGCATTTCTCATTTACTGCACCATTGTAACATACATCTTGTTCATGAGAGCTATTTCATGCAACAAAGAATGACCCTATTAGTTACACATAATTGTTACACTTAAAATGTCCAAGTTTTAATTCATAGATATGCAGACTTATTTCAGCAGACCTGGTTTGAATGTTCATTCATGTGGAGCACGTGTATTACTGCTACGATGTGTTGTCGACGAATGTTGTAAGAAACGTATTTCAAACTGATTTTACATTTTTATCTACTTACATCTTAAATGTATGACATTTTGTGTAGTTCAATTTTATTTTTGATTATTGAGATTCACCTACAAAAAGTACAGGCTACAAAACAGCCAGCTAATTATATCTTAAAGCAAGACATGGTATCACTTGCTACTCTCCTTCTCATTCTCAGTAACAAGGACATCTCTAACCTCGTACCATTTCAAGATTTCAGTCATCTATGTCTCAGCCAGGTACGAGAATTAGAGCAATGATTGATTTCTTGCGTATTCAGAACAATTCACCTACTAGAGAATCCCTTTGCCTGCTGGGTTTGCTCAATGCTGCAGCAGTTGACTTATTTCTAGATTGCCTTCTTGGGATCCCATTACAATGGTTCTTTGTTCCAAATGGAGGATGAACCTTTGACCTTTAAACTAACTTTCGCAATCTGCAAAATAAGATTCAATCTTGAAGGCAGGAAAACTTCACTCAACTCACAGTGCTACCTCTGCAAGTACTACCTCTGGCAATCACGATCTGTATGGATGAAGAGGAATTTAGATGGGGGATCAAGTCTCCTATCATTTTGGGATATCTTTGGATTGTCCCCCTCAGGATCATTATTTACATTTCAATAAAACCATTCAAAAAGCATTTCATTGCTAAATGGATAACCTACATGTTAATGAAGATCTCATTTTGTCTCGCAATTCTACTATGTTGATTTATCTCAAATGGCAAGTTGGAACCTAGTCTCCAGACTTTGTTTTCTTTGGAATTTTCTAAAGTTGTGTCCTCAATGACAAATCCATATCTAAGTTTAAAATATTGTAGGCTGGCTAATGTAATGGTTGACTCATTTGCCTGCAAGAACAAACTAATGCAAATGCAATGGTTTCTTCATTCCTTGGTTTTCACTTATTTGGTGTCCAATGGGATTGAAATCTGATGGAACTATTGATGAGAAGTTGTAAAAATAAAATTTCAGTACAGGATTTTATTAATGGAGCCATGGTGCACATGGTTATCTTCCTGGATTACTTGACAGCTTCATAAGAACACAACTGCAAGACTTCTGATTGATTCGCAGGAGAGAAAAATTCTTCCTTTTGAAGCTGCTTTACAACATTTGAAGTCCATTTTCCAATCAATTTCAAGTTATCAAGAAGCTGTCCAACATACCATAAGGGACCAGAGATGGTCTGTCAAGAGTAAGGGGATGTATCTCCTTCCACCTCTTCTCTATTCTTCAAAGGTATTATGATCAGGAAACATATTTTTTAAAAGAAACCAATTTTTTTTTCTAGTAAAATGATTCTTCAGTAATAGTTGTCTGATCTGATCATAATACACATACATGCTCCCAGCCACTCCACATATAGGGAGCATGCCTTCTGCTTCAGTAATAACTGGTGATTTCACTGGTTTTGGCATCAATCCAAGTCTGAGAGGATGATCACTATATCTTACTGTCACCTAGGTAGACAGATAACTTTGAGCTTTTTTACTAAAAGATTATTTTAATCTGGGAGGGCTGGATTTGCAAGATGGGTAGTAGTTCTCCTATGGTATGACAGTTGAGTAAGTATTATTGAAGAAACATATTTTACAAGGGGAAAAAAATTAGTTTTTTTGGCAGTCTGTCATAAACTGTGTGACTAGTTAAAATAATGGGATTATGTTAGACAGAGGGAGAGACAGATGCATACAAGGATTACTATATATCTGCACCATGGCAGAAGCAGAACATGATAAGAAAATTACCCTCAGCTATTTTAAATAATTATGCTAGTTATTACAAGTAATAATAATAATAATAGCCATCATCATCATCATCCATGCAAAATGTTTATTTTATTCATTACATTCTTCTTTTTACTGCAGACTCCAATCTTCAAGAACAAATAGTACCTGTCACTCCAACAACACCATTGACACCATCAACATCCATTAAGAAACAAACAGATGAAAGCAATACAAGTCCATATAATACCACTCCAAAAAGGCAGAGTATTGTGAATCAAAGAAAGACAACACAGTTCCAAAGACCACCACATGAATGCCAGAATCTCGATTTATTTGATGATAGTGATATATTTGGTTGAGTACAGGATTTGTGATTACATTAAATTGACAATAAATCAACATAGGCACAATCAAGGAGTATACATTCATTTTGTTTTGTGAGTACAGCTGTCCCTTGTAATGCATTTTACTATAATCCAATTCTGGATACAATGCAGTTACACTATGGACCCCATAACCAAAATTATAACAAATGATATGTTAAAAAATTTCATATATAATTTTCAACATCTGTCAGTTGAAAACTTTACATCAAAACTACTTTATTTGATTTGGAATTTTTTTAAATGTATCTATTTAGCCACTAGTATTGTATACAGACAATGTCATTTATTTTATTCCTACGAGGCAGTTGCAAACCTAAAATTATCCATGTCATTAATTAGCCACAATTGTCCATGTATGCTACTGTATATGGTTACAGTACACAAGACTCATAAATTTGCCTTTAGCACTAAGGCATACCAGTAGACCAGCAACTTAATCTCAGAGAGCAAAGCTAGCCAATCATACAATAGATCAGCTTATTGTCATTCATGTTTGCTGTGAAGCCAAGAATACATTATCCAATTATTAGTGATTGTGTGATGGTCACTGATGGATGGATGTATGCTACAAAAATGGTCCATTAAAACAATTGTCACTTTGTGAAATCAGTTAGATTAAAAAGTGGGTAATATCAGTATTTATAAGTGAATTAAGATAGAGCGCTGTTCACTTAAATAAATCTGGATAATAGTGAATTATCACATTTAATCTCACTGGAGACATCCTGGAAAAGGACAGAACAAAAGTCATATTTACATTTGAGAAAAGAACTGGTGTGGCTAGAATGCTTGGACATTGAGCCCTTGAAGTTAATGCATGAAAAATATCATAGACTTTGCAAAAGAAACCAAAAATGATCAGGTCTCAAATGACATAAAATCATGCACTATATCAAGTAGGGAATACAGATTATATGAGTGAACATAATTTATTATATTTGAATAAGTACTTCTTGTAAATAAATTTGGGGTATGTTTTAAATATAAGTGGATTTTAAATGGATTTGATAACATGTATGTATGGTTTTGTTATTTTGTTTTTTATGGTAGTCTATGTTTTAGACTTGCTAAAATCATGCTGCTCATGCATCTTTGCTAGTCAAGGTTTTGATAACCCTATCTACACCTTGGCAGATCAAACAGCTATATTGGAGCTTTGTGACCGAGCAACATTGATTGGATTTCATGTGTTGCCTCCCTTAGTATATAATGCCAACTAACCAGTAGCATGGTACATTGTCTATCCACCAAAAACGGTGGTTGCTATTGACCTGAAAAGAATACTTTGTAAGTTTAACATTGAAAAAAATGAGTATGTACCAGAGGAAGCCATTACAGGTGTATTTCAGTGAAAGGTAGGAACAGTGTTCAAATTTGAACAACTTTATTTTTTAATTGGGTGCCACATCCAATGAAATTCACAAATCAAAGCTCCAAAATATCTACTCAGTATGCCAAGGTGTAGATATGGTTATCAGAACCTTGGCTAGTGAAGATGGCTGCTCAGGATGTGATGCCCCAGGGTTGCTAATAATCATATGTAACTGACATTTTGAACTGATGTTGAGATATTTTATTGCATTTTTATATAGATGTGCATTTATTTAATTGCAAAATGTGCGTCAAAGTGGAAAATGTATTGTTAGCACAGTATTTTCAAAAAAAATCAAGCTTTTAACCTCAGGCGGCATTGGTATCAAGTGCAAGCTGAATTTAATTGTTATCCTTTTTGGGCAAGTGAGGATATTTGTTCATCAGTTTAAATCATTTTAAATTTGTTCACAGTGCAGCTGTAGATAAAAACCATGACTGATAAACATGTTTGTTAAAATAAAGGGTTTACATCATTTTTTTTTCTTCTAATGATCTAATCTATCAAATGTACATCAGTATGGGTGGTCTAAGTGGTTAGAGCATCTGGCTCAGATGTGGGAAGTTGCAAGTTCAAACCCCAGCTAAGTCATAGCAAAGACTGGTGTTAGTGAAATTTATTATCTTAATTGTTCTCTTCCTTTTCTGGAGAAAAGTGGGGGATGAAGTATCCCAGTTTCCAGCCATTACATTTTCACTTAAACTACATAACATTAAAACTGTTGAAGATTAAGGGATAAAACTTGGTATACCAATAAACCATCAGTAGAAAATGTGCTATGCGCTACATTGGTAGTCTCTTTTTTTAAGGTCAGAGTCATGGTCCACGATTTTAAGTTTTCCATTACACTTCCTTTTCTGATCTATAGCTTTAAAGCCATATAAGATCAAGTGATGAATTTTGGTATACTTGGACACTAGATGCTGTGTTGCATACCACATTGGGTGTGCCATCTTCAAGGTCACAGCTCAATATTTTAATTTGTCCAGGTTGCTGTCTCTTCAGAGCTTTTTGAGATTAAGAGATAAAACTTGGTATACAGATAAATCATCACTATCAGGTGTATTGTATGCACACTTCAAGGTCAAGGTAATGGCTCAGTATTTGAAGTTTACCCTCACACACTGTCCAATCCACAATGCAACTTGAGAACTGAATTTAAGGGATGGAACTCTGTTTATTTATCCATCATTATTAGAAGGTGTGTCACCACATTTTGTGTCATATCTTCAAGGTGAAGGCCATGGCTCAGTAGTTTAAGTTTCTGTCACACATTCCATTCTGCTTTATTACTTTAGAGCTGCTTGATAGTAAGAGATGAAACTTGGTATACTTGTACATGGTTTAAAAGTGTGTTATATACCACATTTAGGATCATTTCATCAATTTCAAGGACACTAGTCAGTATTTTCAGTTTTCCATCACAATGTATTTTGTGATCTATGACTTTAGAACCTTTCAACTTTAGGGATGAAAATCTTAATAAATTTATGCATTGTTTTTACAAAGTATTTCATGTATGTCCTTGAATCATTATCTTCAAGACATGGATCAATATTTTAAGTTTTCCTGAATTCATTTTTTTCCATTCAATAACTGAGAACCATTTAAGATTAAAGGATGAAACTTGACATATTTGTTTATGTACCACATTAAAGGTTCTATCTTCAGGGTCGAAGTTCACAGGATAATCTTGAAGTCTTAAGTAGCATTTTTCAATAATTTATGAGCTGTTTAAGATATAAATAATGAAATTGAATATACAGTGTCCAATACTGTCTCAAGAAGATGTGTTGCATTCCAAAGTTGGGGTCCTGTCTAGATCAAGTCATAGGTCTAAATTTTAAGGTTGCTTTTGATTTTCATTTGTCATAAAAGCTGTTTGTAGTTCAGGAATGACACACGTTACACTTCCCATGTATTACATTCAGGAATTTATCTTCAGCGTCATGGTCACTGATAAAAAAATTCTCCGTTTGGACACTAAAACTCAAATGAATTTTGAGATAAGTACATGAAAGTTGGCTACTTTCCATGGCTTCATAGTAACTCCGTCTCTTTATTGCAATTGGTACATCCAGATTTCATTATAATATACTTTTGATAACCTCAGCACATCATACAGAATACAACAATTCACTGAAGTTGCTTATTTTTAATTATTTCATAACATCTCATTTGCCCCATAAATTGACTGTAAATAGACTTTACCCAGTTATGAAAGTGTTTGATTCTGGTTGCAATTGAACAAATATATTTCTTGTGAGATATCATGATCAGCAATGAAAAATGATCTCCCTTAGTTGTATATTCTGGTTATCATCAGAAGATATTCATGTTTACCAACCATTGTACCTGCACTGTTTTTGCAAAAGTTATACTAATGTTTTTCTTTATCTTCACATCATTTTGCTGCTGCAGTTTTTGTTAATGTTATTGCCCTCGTTGTAGCTTAACATATTAACCCCTGGTGCCGCATTTTACAGGGCAGGATGTAGTAACTTACTGCCAAGCTCTGTAGCATCAAAGTCATGTATGATACACTAAAGTTGGTGGTATTATAGAAAGGTAGACAAATTCAGCTCTACAATCATACCAAATAATCTGAATATTTTACTTGCACTACAAAATACAGAGGGAAAAAACTAATTTTTTGGACCCGTTTCTTTTCCACCCAAAATTTGACCATGGTCTGACTCCGATTTTGTGTCCAGATTTCAATTTTTTGGCCTTAAATCTAAGGCAGACTGGTCTGAAGTGCACACAGACAGGTGAACCTGTGCAAAAAGATGGATAAGGTGGGCATTTATAATAAAGAGTGGTCTCCATACAAATGAGATGGGTCCGTTAAGCAAAACTAAAAAGAAGGAAAAAAAAGAACTCCAATTTTTCACCTTCTGCTCATGCACGAGCAAAATAACCAATGGAAAATTTTTATTTTTGATGTATTAGGATGTATTCAGAAATAATTTCCTAAATGTGTTTCCTATTTGCATTTCATGCGAAAACAGCAAAAACCTCCAGTGGTTAATGTGTTAAAACAGCTTTTGATACCTTCTCATTAGTGCAACTGCTTTTGCAGTTTTTGTGGATTGCCCTGAAACTTGGTAAATATTATGTTCATTACCTGAATATCTGCATGTCAACAGAGCACTTTCACCCATAAGTTTTGTTAAAGATATTACCCTTGTCCTGAAGATTAATGCAGTGTCTGACTAATCCTACTGTTTTGAAAACATCCCATGATGGTTAGTGATATTATAATCATCATGTGTTCATTTGTCAAATCACTGTGCTCCCACAATTTTATAGACACTTATTTTGCTTTTGGACTTGCAGCTGAACACAAAGTACATGTATTACAGAATCCCCTAAATGTAACTGGCTGTACATATGAGTGGATCAACATGAAAGTTGCAAAATGTTATGATCATCAGTTGATGCTATGTTCATGAATAATTCACTGAATTCTATCTAGAGTTATTACCCATATTGCCTTAGAGCCTGATATAGTTCATTGTGAACACAAACAGTCTCACAGTTTGAAAAGGATTGCTACAGAACATTGTACATGTTATGCGCATCATTTATAGATGTGTATGTCAACAAATCACCATGCATTCATAATTTTAGTCATTTTGCCCTTTAAGCTACTGTCCTGCAGCTGAATGAAGAGTTTGACGAAATCTTTCCAACACATCATATCTTGCAGAATTTTATTAATCAGTGAGAAACTTTGTATGCATAACAGTCTTCATATAATTATGTCAATATTGATAAAAGTGTATACTTACATTTTTTAAAATAATGTTGTACACATGGGTTTTTTCGTTGGAAATAGTTGCAGTGTATGACAGAAGTTTGTGATTGCTTGCAGTTTTTAGTGGATTGCTGTGTAATTTAATGCAAATTATACTTCTTATCAGAAGCTAGGCATATTGAAAAATAATTTACTCCCTTCTTTTCAGAAGAGTTATGTGTTTTTATTTGAATATAGACTCATCTCCATCACAGAATGGGGATGGAATACTGGAAAAATGGGTGTACATTTATGTGAATCAATTACTCATCATTCATCTTTTATGATTAAAATTACCATCTCCTCCCCCTGTATATCTTAATGGCAATGCTCTTACCTATGTCAACAGTTACACGTATTTGGATCATATTTTGAAATCCAATCGGTCAGAAAATGAAGATATGATGAGACATTACCAATCTCTTGTGTACTTGAACAAACATGCTTCTACATAAATTTAAGAATTGTTCATTGAATATCAAAATTAGATTATTCAAATCTTATTGCTGCACCATGTATTGCGCTCATCTGTGGACAAACTTTAGTGAAAAGAAAACTAGTTATTGGTCACAATAATAGTCTTTGTTTTCTATTAGGTCTTCCAAGGTGGAACAATGCCTCCAGCATGTTTGTTAACTATAATGTATTCAGTTTTGATGAAATAATGAGAAAGTATGTATTCTCAATGATGACAAGAATATCTAATAGTAAGAACTGTATATTGAAATCTCTTTGGAACTATGACATTCATGTAAATTCTCATATTATTAGTAGATTGAACAAATTACTCTTTAAATGTGTCCTTTAATTTATACTCTTAATAATGCTTGGCACAGTTAATAGTTGTAGATGTTGCTGTATATTTGTAGGTTTTATATATATATATATATATATATATATATATATATCGTATTTTCACGTATATAAGATGCGTCTTAAACAAAGTTTTACTACCCTGCACCCATGGTGCGTCTTATATTAATGGGTGTGTTATCTAAGTATTTTTTAACACGAACGAACAGTACAGTGTGTGATATTGAAGGACGATTATTGCGGTAAATATTCACGTTTCACGATTTTCATTCCTAGTTGTAAAAACAATTGGGTAAGTGTTCACAATATAATAAACTGTTACTAAATAGTGTTGGACTTGATCAAAAATCAATGTACCGTATTGTTCTATTCATCTTCATTTCATCGTCATCAGTTTTGGCTTGAAATCCATCGAAACTTGAATCAAATTCACTGTCGTCATCGCGGAATAACTACATAACTGATGCTAGTTGATCCTCATTAGCGTCATTGGTATCGGATAGAGATGAGTTGTCGTCTGAAGAACTGATATAGCTAGCCGGTTTGGGAATTATTCCACACCTTCTGAAGCCATTGATGATTGTCGTAATTTTCACTTTCTCCCATGCCATATATGATTTTCACTTCAGCATTGTGACAATTTTATAAATTTTAAAAATTCTAAGCAAATTGATCACTCATTTATATATAACAAGAGACTGTTCCGACCTTTATATATGCTAACCGCATACATTGGGCATTTATTGGTCTATGTACTAATCACACCCGCTGAAGACTTGGCCTAACGGATCAATGAAGCCGCCTTTACATCCGGCGTTTATTGTTCTAGAATCTAGATACCAGGTACTAAACCCATCCGCTATTGGCCTTTGATCTCAACTAAAAATGGTAACGATGCCTTGTTTACATCTGACGGGTGATGGAACATTGGACAAATTTTTATTTATGATAAAGGAAAGGTAACCATTGGAGGTAAGTTGCTCAGTTCAACGGATGGCTAGGCCGCGTGCATCTTATATTTGTGGGCGTCTTATTTAAAATATTTTTTACACAAGTCGTCAAAACCCGCGTCTTATATAAGGGTGCTTCTTATAATTAGGTGCGTCTTAAATGCACGAAAATACGGTGTGTGTGTGTGTGTGTGGGTGTGTGGGTGTGTGTGTGTGTGTGTACTTTTATGTTTAAAATGTGTTTTTAAAACTTTTTTTTTTAATTTAGATTTATAGACTTTGTAGTCTGAAATAAAGAATTCTTATCTTATCTTATATTATAATCAGTGAACTTTTATAGGCAGTGCAGAAAGCAAAAAAAAAATCCTTGATGAAAATTGACAATAATGTTACTGAAAAAAAAACAACAAGAAGCATCATTAGGTCTTTTCCTAATATATGCAGTATACTCCATAGCTGAGATTTTGCAGTGCCAAAATGTCACGCTACTTTTGACATTTTGAAATGTTTCAGTTGCACTTTATTGCTTTTGCTAAAACTTTATATTCAATATTTTATGCAATTTGTATTGATGTTTTATTTTTCAAGAAAATTGATTCATAAAAATATGATCTCTGTACAATTGACCCACTTTTCATTGGATTTTTTAAAAAATTTGTTTCATCTGAAACAAGTTCACTGGTTTCTAATTTGAATGTGTTCCACTTTTTACCAGTATGATCATGATTGAAAATGTTGCCTAAAATATAAACATTTTAATTTTAAATTCGGCCATGTCTCATAAGATCCATTGTTCAGACTTTCCTTTCTGTTTGATGCTTATGTATTTTTTAAATTAAGTTTAGCCCTACTTTAATAAAAATTTTGAACCTATGTAAATACCTCAAACTGTCGCCCCATTGTAAATATATATAAAGGCAAATTTAAGCTTACTTTCTCAATTATAATGTCACAAAGAAATCCTGCTTGTTTATTAATTTAGATTTAAGGCATTTGTTTTACCATAATCAACATACAAGACTTGAGCCTCATTTCCACCCACTCTTTAGACATTTGAAAGTGCTATCAGGTTATAATAGCACTACATGTCCCTGGAGAAATTATACCGACTAATTTGAATTTGACATTTTTAGCAGATTTGCTAGATCCTGATGACCGGACACTTGGATGACCAAATAAGGCAACCTCACATAGTGTGTGTGTATCATCCAACAGTTAATAAATTGTAAGTCAAATTTTTTGTTTCATTAAACAAAAGCAGACTATGTATTTTATTTTAAAGTCTAGATTTAAGTGTAATTAATTAGCTGTAATAATTATTTACATATTTATAACACAAATCTGTCATGATTGACAAATGGTCCCATGTAATTAGTTAAGGTAAGAGAAGATCAGAAAGATATCCATTCACTATGCTTTTCAATAAAGCTTATTGATTTTTCTGATCTTCTGTAACATTAAATAATATATATATATATATATATATATATATATATATATATATATATATATATATATATACAGTAAAACCTGTTATGAGCAACCTCTGCTAAGAGTGACCACCTGTCATTTCTGACCACAATCATATTGCACGGATTGATTTTATTATGTAAACGCTCTGCTGTGAGCGACTACCTGCTAAATGTGACCAGCAACCACAAAGTCTTGGCAAAATATGCTATAAGCGACTGCATCACAAAAAATACCAAACAATACCAAACAAAACAGATCAACACCACTGACCTTGACTTACTCCTTTGTAAACACAAGAACTCAGGATATGTCTAGTATGCAAACAAAGTGCACATTAAACAGCACTAGAGTTGAGCAACCATATTGTGAGATAAACACCAATAACCATCATTTAATCCTTTATGATAACAACTGCATAAATTATAAAGATTGTTCTAATAATAACAAAAATTGGCTAGTTACCAGTTTTATGAAATTTGTGAAAGTCCAGCGTATGATGTAATTTGTAAACTGCAGTAAACCACACTAAAGTACATGTCACTAACTGCCATTTTTTGCTGTATGCATACATCATTGAAAGGTGTTTTGCCAAGTGTGGCTTTTCTGTGAGTGTTGAAGCCATAAAGCCAGAGTGAAGAGAGTGAACAAGACGTACATCAATCAATGGAACCTCATCTCAGTGGCATGACATTGGAAGAATATGCTGATATGGATCACTGTCTAGAAACTTTTAATGTTTTCTCAGGGCCAGACTGGGAGAAGGATATTCTTCAAAGAGGTAAATCAGGTACTTCTCCAACTGCAGATAGCGATAGTGACAATGATTCATCTGTTTGTGAAACTCTGCCTCATGTTTTTTCACATTCTGCAGTCACAGAGCATGTAAAGGAGATTAAAGAATATACTTTGCAATATGGGAATCCCAAACGTTTGCTTCTTTGCTCAGAAATGGATATACATGTTCAGACTAATCAGCTGATTAAAAAATGTCAACAAAGAAGTATAATGGATTGTTTTAAAGAAAAGTGATTAGGTGCATAAAATAAAATATAGTTAACTGTGCAGCTTTAAATAGATGTATATCTTTATTATATAAAGTTATTTTGAGAGAAAAGCATGCAGTATTTAACAAGATTTATTAATAAGGACATGATACATGTACAGTGAGTATGGGTATTTTTTTGTCTTTGTCAATACATACTTTTTGACCCTGGAAACCAGTCCATTTTCACACACCTCTTATCAAGAGACTGCTTTTGGTTGGCAAAAGGGATGGTCTTTCATAACAGGTTTTACTATATGTGTGTGTGTGTGTGTGTGTGTATATATATATATATATATATATATATATATATATATATATATATATATATATATTGTGTGTAGATTCATGTATATTTTGTAATTTGTAACCAATGATAAATGATAAGTATTATTTTTGACAAAGATACATTAAGTTAAAGTTGAACCTTCATAAACAATATTTTTTAAGTTAATTTATGAGAAGGAATTATTAAGAGGAAGAAAACAACAAATATTGTTGATTTATGTTGCTTTTATGTGATGAAAGATCCATGCTGACAAGGATTATATATATATATATATATATATATATATATATATATATATATATATATATATATATATATACATGTCCCATATCTTTGGCAGTATTTATAATTGGACTAAAATGTTGTATTGATGTTATGTCATTCCAATGTTTTTATTGTCTATCTTTCATCCTTGAACATCCATGCATACAATAAATATATGAAAACACACAAACAATTTCAATTTTACATTTAAGTACAAGTGAACTTATTATGTTCATTCCTCTTTGATTTTATATGTCACTTTCATACAAACATATATGGACACACATTTACCATTCTTCTGCCAGAGCTGTAAATAATGTTGTTCAATAGTCACAAATTTTTTTGAAAACCCAGACTTTTAATTCAACAGTACTGATTTTCAAATAGATTACTTACAGGAAACATGCAGTGAGCACATTTTCACTTTAAGATTGGACAGTTTCTTAGCTCAGACTGTCTATTTAAAGCGCTTGGTGAAATTAAAATAGAGCTTGTGCCTGATACATCAATTTGGCTGCTAATCAGTGTTTGGAAAAATCTAATTTAACGTTTCAGTTGTATAACAAAAAAAAGTCATAACTGTTGAAACATATTGTTTGGGGTTCTTTAGCCACATACGCCTTATTATAGAATTAACTTCAACTTAAATGCTGATATTATTAAGTGGATATTTTCAAATTGTGTGTCAACTTGCACAAACGCCAATAGTCCATCCATTTGATTTTCTTTGCTTCACTTGTACACTTAATACATAGCTGACTTTGAATTTTATACTAGTTATTGTACTGGCTAACTCACAACTGATTGAGAGTGGTTAACTTCATTGTAACTGGAAATGACACTGATTTCTCAACAGTTAAGCATGATGTTTGTTCAATAAAACTCTGCATATGGACTTTTACATAAAGTTTTAGGGAAATAATACAAGCTTTGAGGATGTGTGCTGCATCACAGAAATAATTGAAATACTTGTCATATTGACAGTGTCAACTATGAGGAACCAACATGCTGTAATTGTTTTACCTCACAAATCTGGAAAAATTATAGCCAAATATTCAAATATTTTTCTTAGTATATAGATCTGTCCATAAATCCACATTAGCTTCTACTGTGTTTTTGTTTGTTGCGCTGATGGTATTTGATACTGAGCTTGTCCTTGACCTGGAGGAGGCATCATTTCTTGACCTTGAGGATGACCTCCTTGTCCTTGAGTCTGTACTTGGTTACCTCCCTTTTGCTGCTGCATTTGCTGTTGCATTCTCTGCCACTGTTGGAATTCCTCAAATTGTCGCTGTTGTGCCATCATTTGTTGATGCATCATGTGTTGTTGCTGTTGCATCATCTGCTGTTGAACTATGACCTCATCACGTCTCCTTGCACGGACATATTCAGGATAGGACAAATATCCATTGTGGTCTAAATCATCAACCTGAAGAACTCTGTCTATAATATCTGTTGTAAGAATGGGAGAAAAAGGAAAATTAAGACTTAATGACATTAGATACTGATAAGATATTAGGATTAACCCTGCACAACATGAGGACCTGTGTTCATCTCTTCACCATTAGTGTTAACTTTAAAATCCCTCCAGATAAAGAACACATGCTCAAACAGGACAACTGCATCAACATCTTTTTAGGTTTCACCTACATATTTAACTGTAATATAAAGAAAACTACAAGCTCATATAATTACACAGATATGGGGTGAAACAATTAATTGATATATATCAACGAATCAGTACCTTTTCCGTATCAATACAAGAGGTGAAGAATTGATACAAAATGATACTTCACCTGTAAAAGTTACTTTAATCTTCATCAGTCCTATATAAATTTGTATAGTTTGCCATTTCATTCTTTAAAAAGAGAATTCATTTGAGACAGCCATAGCAGAAACATGCACTCATACTAAAACAAAGCTACTGACAACACCTATAAATTAATTAACACATGGTGATTAACTTGTATGGTTTGAAATATGTCCCCATGTCCCAACCCCATATATTACATGCTGATTATTTTACCTATCAAGATTCCCAGTCACTGATGACATATCAACATAAAGAAGACATTCAAGATTTGTTTCCCATGTATAATTTATATACTTATAATTCTGATCATTTAATAACCATATTATGTGAAGTAAATCTGTTGCTTCTCATCTTGTCTACTTTCATCAATTTTGATGGCTATACTTCCATTGTGTCACAGAGAAATATGTCACATCTAATTTATATTGGTGGTTATTGTTCGTTCAACTCAAGAATAAAATATAAACACCAATTATAACGGTGGCATATTCACTGTGTGGCATACCAGAAGCTTTGGCATCCAAACTAGGTCAATTAGATGCAAAGCGATACAGATATTTTGTACAAAAGTGACCACTAAATGATCTGTAAAGTAATTAAATGGTATTTTGTAATGTCTCCATTTATGCTGATATGTGTAATTAGTAACTCAGTGTGCTTTATAAGTGAGAAGTTTTGTGATTTCAAGGCCTGAATGTTGCAACACTTTTAAATATTAATATACATGTATTCTTACTCTGATTGTTATTATGAGCTCCATCCAGAGTATTAGTCCTTTTTGATTAAGATATTTCAAAGAATATTATGGTTAATAGCAACATAGTTATGTAATATATGTAACTGTCAAGAAGAGGATCTTTATAAGTTTTATCTGAAATACAGTCACATTAAGATTTAAATTAATAAAATTGGTATTCGGTAACAAAGGTCTCAGCCTACCTATATAATACTTCAACATTCCTTCTTGTCTGTCTTTCTTCATGGCCTCAATTTGCTCGTCAGATTTTCCAACTTTCTCAGCAAATGTGAGTTCTGGGGGTGGTATCATGTGACTCATAGCTTGAAGTATCTCAATACCATCCAACTGGGTATCATTATTCACATCATGTATTCTAAAAGGAGTGTTAATAAATTTTAATTTAACTTTGAGAAAAGTGCTTTCTTACCCCCTCCCATATTCTCTACAAGCAGAAAAGACAGCTACTCTGATCCTGTCTTTCAATAATAAGGCAGCTGAAAGTTGAATTTGTCAAAGCAAATTTGTAGTTGTAAAGAGCAATATGTTTCTTGCAAAATCTTGTATTCTTTGAGGAAAGTAACATAATTCTTCACATATTATTTGTTGATTGATGCTGAAAATTTAACTCCAGTTTTGTATGTTCTTTTTTTTTCATCAAAGAAGTAACTATACGACAGGTCTGACCATTTAAAATTAGAGGATATAATACTAAAGGGAAGCTATAATTTGGAAACTCCATTAGAACTTGATATACAGAGAATACTCAATTTACATAAATTCTCTGGTATACCTTTCAGTTTTCTGAACAAAATACAACAAAAATGATGACTAAAAACCCTGATACCACAAAAAGTAATGTTCTTTGCATGTTAGTTTTCAGTTAGAACTATAATTTATAGCAAAGACTGAAGTGGAAATTCCTGTACAAATTTGCCATTTTTGCAATGCAATTTGAGAAATTTCATGCGAGGCATTGTGGGAAAAACGTATACATTCATACTAATAATAGTTCACCACATACAGCAATGAAAATGTTTGCAAAAGAGAATCTAGTGCCAATGATATATGCAATACCCAAACTGAAAATTACCCACAATGATTTGCATAACTGAGTAAATTGTACAGGAATTCTGCTATAAGTTATACTTCCAAATGAAACTGATAAATATTTTTGTGCTCAAAATCTAGATGTGTAGATTTTTTCAGAAACTGGAATCATATACATGTTGAAATAGGCTGTAAATATTAACATATATGCAAATAAAGTAAATATGTACAGGGTGTAATATTATCTTGGAGTTAACTTATTAATGAAAAGTTATAATGAATGACATTTCAGTTAAGGAGTTTACAAATAAAGTCAAATTACCTGAAGTAATGGAATTCCATCTCTTGTGGTGTCATTTGTTTATTCATGTTTATCTCATCCTTCATATGTTCCTTGATATGCCTATTGAATGAATGCAGACATGTAAACTGAAATTGGTATTTAAATTAATGCAACTATAAACAATTCATTTTTATAGGCATAACATGATTTAAGTTTAACTTTGTTAAGTCTTACAAAGACAGAAAAGTATGCTTTGAGTAAAACTAATAGTCAATTAAATCTATCTTCTATCTATCTATTTATCTATCTACCTACCTACCTACCTACCTACCTACCTACATACATACATACATACATACATACATACATACATACATACATACATACATACATACATACATACATACATACATACATACATACATACCAACATTTTAATATTTATTCTGATAGTTTTATTTTTTGTAAAAAGTAAATTCTTTATTTCATAAAGTCAAATATATGATATTATGAAAATTACAAATATTGTAATATTTTATATGAAAAAATTAATTTATATCATTTCAAATTTATGATATCAAAAATTTCATATATGAGGTTAAGAAATGGAATGTTGGTTGTAATATATATATATATATATATATATATATATATATATATATATATATATATATATATATATATATATATATATATATATATATATAAAGAAAGAGGGAAGAAACATCCGGGCCTCAAGTTCTCCTCCCCCCCCCCCCTTTGCCCTTGATATGTGTTACTGTCTGCGCGAAAAAGCAATAACAGCTTGACATGAACTTATTATGATGGACCTGTTATCGCATAAAAGCACACAGTATTTTATTGAAAGGTTGTTTTTGTTTTTTTTCTTTCTCGACTTGTCATTAAAGTTATTACATTGGATGCGTCTAGTACCGATGCACCTTCTGCTCTGGTATTAAGTAGAATGATTTGCAATGGCCATTTTCATGTTTAATGTTTTTGTGCGTTTACGCTTGTTGTATTCTTTGTACGCGTACCGGTACTTTAAAAACAATTCGGATTCTTTCAGCAAAAATGTTTAAAGTATCGTATTAAGCCTTTGATAAGTACGAAGGAAAAGCAAATATTCATAGCAGCGAAATGACTACTTATTTAGTACAAATAAGCGAATAATAAGTGAATTGATAGGTGGTGGTTATTCTTTGTACGCGTACCGGTACTTTAAAAACAATTCGGATTCTTTCAGCAAAAATGTTTAAAGTATCGTATTAAGCCTTTGATAAGTACGAAGGAAAAGCAAATATTCATAGCAGCGAAATGACTACTTATTTAGTACAAATAAGCGAATAATAAGTGAATTGATAGGTGGTGGTTACACTTGCAGCCAATAGTAACAGTAGTAGCAGCGATAGTAGTAATTGTTGTTGCTGCTGCATAATTAGCAACTAGTTGATTTTCCCCATTCAAAATCAACGACAGCTTTTAATGTCACCGTAACGAAGTTACATACTTACTCTTTGTAGCAGCACCCATCCCAACTCCTTTTTTTTAAATTCAAATTTGGCATCCTTACGTCATCATAGTTCGATAAATCAACCCCACAAATTATGTTCAAACCCGAAAAGCAATATCGTCATGCGTGAGGGGGCTGATTTATCGGCCAAACGTCATCTACCCCCCCCCCTCTCCCCAATCATGTTCCACCCCACCCCCAATCGATTGATCGATCAAATAACACACCCACACACAGAGTCTCACAACTAAATTTAGTTTAAACACTTACGCCTGATCTTGTGCAACTTTTGGGTCATTGAAGCTGGTGGGAGGAGCTTGATCCTGATGGGGATGAGCATGGTCCCCTGCATGTCCAGCAGTCAGTGCAAACCAGAAGGTTAATAGCACTACACAGTTAAGTAGTCTTCTCTCCATCTTCAGCTCCCACTGTAACAAAGCATTGAAAACGAGCTCTGGCTGTCACTAGCTGCATTCTTCCTTAAGTGTTTCAAGTTTTCAGAGACAAACAAACTTATTACATACAACAAAGTTTTAAATTTAGCCGAGACTTTTTTGGCCTTTTTCTTGTACTGCGATGAAAATCACAAATTCAGCTGGTATAACCAAAACCATGCAAGTTCAATGCAATCTCAACATGTAAAAAGAAATATCAATAGAACTTCAACGTTGTTCACATGATATTGTCTACAATTGTTAAGAAATAGTTGGCCAACAAATGGAAATGACGGCTAAGAAAGTTCGGTGTTTGCTAGAAACGAACCAAAATGTACTGTATATTTCAAAAGTCAGTGAAGATACATGACTGGATCAATCATTTTGTACACATATTTTGCGCACAACTCCATCCAGGGTTGAAATGAAAAATATTTTATTATTCGCCTAAAAAGGAGACGCAAAAAATTCGATATGTTACTGTACAGTATTACCGTTTTAAGATAATTTATTGGTTCACATCTTAAAGTGCGGGTGGTGTGCCAAACATTTTTTGTTAGCGCATCAGACCTTAAGTAACTTTGTTTTTGTCAGCACAGATTGTAGTGAACCATTATTTGTCATGGTTAAACTAACACTTTTCTAACTTACTATTTCCAAGGTCTTTAAAATTAACATTTGCTTCCCATGTGTACTCATTATAAATCGCGCCAAGGTGTGAACAGGCCATTCCCAACTATACGCTTAAGGCGCTGGCATTATTTTATGCGAACAACGAGAACAATGATTTCCCATCGCGCAATACGAGTGGGAATATGAATCTGCAATATGCGCTATATATTACGCATTATACATTGTTAAACACGATTTTTTAAATAGTAAGCTAACAATCTGCACCAGTAAAAAAAATCTGCAATCTCTGAAAGAATGTATCAACACATTTTTAATTGTTTATTTTAGAACTGGCATAACGTTTGACTATCTATAACTTTCGATAAAATATGAATACGATATTACATATGGTTTAGAATATACAATTATTTGTATGTTTGCTATATTGCTTTATACGATTCCTACCATGCTAAAATGCGGTGTAAAAGGATATGAGAGAAAGTTACCTTTTTTCGCCACTTCTTTTTGTTTAACGTAACTTTATGAATGTCTTTCAATTTAAAACTGACCGCTCCGGTGATCTAGTGGTTAGAGTGTCCGCCTCGGATACGGGAGATCGTGGGTTCAATCCCAGGCCGAGTCATACCAAAAGACCTTTATAAATAGTACTAACAGTTGACTCGCTTGGCGCTGAGTATTAAGAGGTTAGTGTTAGGGCTTGTCGGCCTGGTGTCAGGATAATGTGACTGGGTGGTACATGATGTTACATGTCTGCAACATAATGCCCCAGTGCTACACACACGCACATCACTGCTACACTGCCGACTCGTAGCGATATTGACTGAATTCTTTTTTAGCATTCACCACCATAGGAGCCTCCATGGCTCAGAAATTAGCGTGCCCCCAATGGCTCAGAAAATATCGCGCCACAGTCTCAACCAAGTGGGTGCTATAATCAAATATGTCATATGGCTACATTCACAGTCGTATGGGCTAAAATAATAGATCAGAATTTTCCTCTTTTGTCGTGTAAATAGTAATGTATCTAGAAAAAAATATAGTGTTCGTTTTCTAAATACTTTGGTTTGGTTGGTTACTTTAGCAATAGGAGTAAATTACATTGTCCAAGGCACATCTCAATAGCCGACCAGGGTTGATTCAATTTTCAAAAACAATAGCTTTTGTGTATTTTATCTCCATAGTGTTACAAAGCCTGTGGCGGTTATACAAGCCATTATTCATTGTGTAGCATCAACGATACTCGATTTATGAGTATACATCAGAGAGAAAACCCTAGAAATAATAAAATATACAGAAATCAAGCATCAAGAGCCATCTGCAGACAAAAATATTAAACTAAAAACAATACAATAAGTGCAGATTGCTGTGTTAGATGTAAATATTGAAATTTAGCATTCGTGCTTATGTACCTTCTTTAAAATAGGAGATGTTTTGCTGTTAATGGCGATTCTTATTAACGCACGCAAACATATGTTTGTATGATTTGCTTGTATAAGTTAGGCCGTTGCTTTAAAATAATCTTACTCCAAAAACTATCCTCTAAGACAATATCATCTCTCGTACCCAAGTAAACATCGTTGATCAGCATTAGTCTCAGACTGTTTTCTTAATAAAAAAATGTAAACTTACCTTAGTGCTCTCCCTCGAATAAGTTCTTAACACACACGTCTTGTTAACTAAAGGACACGTATAGGAAATGTAAAGGTTGACAGCTGAAATGACATGATGGATGGCAGTGTCATGCGCTTGTACATTACTATAGCATTTCGTACGTACTGTGTGCAGAGAAATAGCCAGGGCCGTTACTATTAGTTATTTCCGGTAAATAATATGTTAAATCTTCAATATGATTCCTTAAAGCGAGTCCCCTGCCTGTCGACGAATTTGCTGTTTTGTTTATTTATTTATTTATTTATTTATTTATTTATTTATTTACTTTTATTTTTTTCGGCTGGGGAGTAAGGTGTTTTGCAATTCAAGCCTTTTTTTGAGTCATGTACTTATTTATCAGTGAAATTCTGAATTGCAAACTCACAAAAGGACGAGGAAGTATTCAATTTATTAAATATATTGGAAGTTCTCAACTCAGCCGTGTGTTGAAAGGTACGGACACCAGTTTAGTCCCATGTTGTTGTTTAGTCCCATGTTGTTATATATATATATATATATATATATATATATATATATATATATATATATATATATATATATATATATATAAATGATGATCCTTTTAAATCAAGTGGTGATATTCTTTTTATATGGGCTTAACCAATACAGTATTTTCATGAGCTTTCCTTTTATTTCCCTTAACAGCTAAATAAAAGTTTTTGTACTCTATACTTTGTAATGTTCGTCTCAATTTTTGTTGAATTTACACTGGCTTACACAAGCTCTCTCGCTCTATCGAGAGAGAGAGAGAGAGAGAGAGAGAGAGAGAGAGAGAGAGAGAGAGAGCGCACTTCTCGTTCACTACCCAGCAGAGAGGTATCTTTCTTAGATTCATATCATCTCTGTATTTCAGAAGCATTTCTTTTCAGGACGACCAATGTAAGTTGGGAAATTTTGCCAAGTCGACATTTAAGGGCTAACGTAGTGCGTAAACGAAAGAGGTCTTCGTGTCTACATCACCTTTAATGTATGTACACAAAGGAACGATCCAAAGAAGTCCCAATAAACTACTCAGTGTCTGCAGACTTCAAAAGGGGTCATCTCAAATCATCCGTTGCATGCTTTCCAAATATCAAAGTCTTATAGTTTCTATTAATTGCCACTCTATTGATTATATTATTTAGTTTATTGTTTTATTATAAATAATAATAAAAATGTTAGGCGGACATTAAGGAAAGAAAAAGAAGCCTGGTATTAGGAAGTTAGTTACTATCCACAAACCGTATAGTTTAGTATCCTTCGTAATTTTGTTAGTTTTTATTATGCACTGTTTCTTCATTTATACAGTTAATTAGTCCACAAAATCACAATAACTGCCAGTTCAAGTAAAGACTTCCATATCATCGAAAACAATTCCATATGTATTTTTATGAGACTATCCCAATATTGTCTGCAGCATATATAAACTGCTCTTTTTACTTTAGTTTTTTCGGCGCTAATCTCAGTACCGTATGATGTGGAAATGGTGTCGGTGCATTCAACCAAATCTCCCAGTTCTTTTACATCTCCTGCTCAGCCATCAATATCATTTGCGAAGCGGGTGTTTTTGATTGTTCTTTTTACAATGCTGATATCGTGGTCTTGTACGGCATACTCTATTTTCCGTTCTAGGAAACTGTTGAAGAGAGTAGGTGACAATATATATCCATGTGACTCAAGCTGTTGTTCGAAACCAATCTCTTCTGATGCAATTGATGAGGATAGCACTGATGCAAATGTATTCTAGTATGAAAATAAATATATTTTGTGTCTAATATATATTTCGAAGAAATCAAAAGATGTCAATCGGACAGAGCAAATGTATACAAAATATTTTAAAAAGTAATTATTTTCATAATTCTTTCAGCTGTTTAAGGAACTAATACGTTTTATAGTTATAACATTTCAAGCCATTCAGCACTAGATCTGAACTCTATATGTGTGCCCAAGGTATCAGAAAATCTTAGTATTGTCATTCCCAAGGTATCAGAAAATCTTAGTATTGTCATTCCCAAGGTATCATAAAATCTTAGTATTGTCGTTCCCAATGTATCAGAAAATCTTAGTATTGTCATTCCCAAGGTATCAGAAAATCTTAGTATTGTCATTCCCAAGGTTTCAGAAAATCTTAGTATTGTCATTCCCAAGGTATCATAAAATCTTAGTATTGTCATTCCCAAGGTAACAGAAAATCTTAGTATTGTCATTCCCAAGGTATCAGAAAATCTTAGTATTGTCATTCCCAAGGTTTCATAAAATCTTAGTATTGTCATTCCCAAGGTATCAGAAAATCTTAGTATTGTCATTCCCAAGGTTTCATAAAATCTTAGTATTGTCATTCCCAAGGTATCAGAAAATCTTAGTATTGTCATTCCCAGGGCTGTTATTCGGGATGATAAACATAATTTTAACAGCTTCTTTGCAGATTTATGACAAGTTTAATGTCATTGTCACCCTTAATGTCACTCACTCAATACTATGTGCTATACCTAACTATTAAGTGTTTTCCTATTTATTTGACAAGTAAAATGTGAGTTTTCTCTCTTTTCAAAAATAGTCATCAAAACCAATCAAACAGCGTTTTTATAACCTTTAAAGATTTATTAAAATTCAAGTTTCATCAATTCCTTAAATCTTGGTGGATCAAAGTTAAACACGCCCTTGATCACGCGTTTTGTTTTCTTTTTTGTTTAGCTTCAGTGGATATGAATTTTAGAAGTGATACAATTCTTCATACTTATGTGTATTGATAATTTTTGTGTAAATACATTTTCACAAAAGATAATTATATTCGTTGTGTAAAAGTCTTAATTTTGCCGATCTTTGACTTTGAAACAAAATAAGACGAAACAAAATTGCCTTATTGTATTCTCATTATCATGAAAATGATGGTGGTGATTGTCAAGGATAGAAATAGTAGTAGCAGCTTTAGAAGCGGCATAAATTGTAGCAGGATTATTTTGATATGACCAAACGTTAAATCGTAGACTTACTTTTAGTACTAGTTGATTATGGAAGAAAGGTAGCTATGTGGTATTTTGATTTTTAAGTGTTAAATTTCGCCATAAATTCCCGGTAAGCCAAATGCCCCTTACAGCTACAGGAAGAAACACAAATTTCTTCTGTTAAATATCAAAGGGAGTTTTTTACATCTGTCTCGAAAATGTACTTTGAATCCTTGCAGCATCAAGAACAATAACAATACTCTCATCATTAAAAAAAATCAACTACTACTACGACATTGCTTCAAATACGAGAGAGAGAGAGAGAGAGAGAGAGAGAGAGAGAGAGAGAGAGAGAGAGAGAGAGAGAGAGATATTAAATATGAAAATTTAAAATGTATATCCCAGTTAGTTTCATTAACCCTTATATAATTCATTTGAAAGAGGTATTACTCATTTTTTGAATTTAAAGAAAGTTCCTTATTCATTTGATAACAAATATGTTGCGGAGCGATATTCTTTCTCAGCCTGCCTGTGCCCACCCCCCACCCCACCCCACCTAATGGATATCCAAACGATGAAGCAAATAAATTCGTCAGCTGTCGATGATCCCATAAATATCCCCATGCTTAACGCCGAATCTTACGATAATGTGACACCTTTCGTTTATCTATGTAGTACGTAGGATATTCGTGATGAACAACGCAAAAGTTTTAATGCTAAATAAAAGAGTATACATTTAATGTGTTTTCAAGCAGATCCACCTACAGAGTAATGTGAGCATCACAGTGTTTCTAATTTATGATTTTGTTTCCTTTAAGTTATAAAGATATACAATTCGTATATATATATACATATACATATATATATATATATATATATATATATATATATATATATATATATATATATATATATATATATATATATATATACATACGTATGCATATATATATATATATATATACATACGTATGCATATATATATATATATATATATATATATATATATATATATATTATATATATATATATATATATATATATATATATATATATATATATATATATATATATATTAAGAGTAGTTGTTAGTATATGATAAACAATAGAAATGTGTAAGGTTGAACGAATTCAATAGTCATAGGAATATTCAAGGGAGAAAATATATTAGAAGGCAATTCAACATTTTTATTAATCTGCATGAAGTATAAATAATATATACGAGTATTGTTTGGTGCCATAAGCGAAACATTGCAACCATTTTCGATAAAATTGAAGAAGAAAAATACAGAAACACAGAAGGCAGCTATTTAAAAGGCGTCTAAATATAATGACATCAAGGTCATATTAGTATGTAGGAAATATTAATGTGAGAGGAAATAATGAGAAGAAAATTTAATATGGGAAGATTATAAATCAGGTGTTATTTTGTATGCTCGAAGAATAATGTTTAATAATACTTCTTTTAGAAAATAAATAACAGTGTAATTAATTGATGCGTCAATGCAAAGTAGGAAAAGAAGCAAATTTATTCAATCTTTGTATCTTCCAACAAGGAAAGATATCAAGAGATTGATTAGACAAAAGGATGAGAATTATTACATATAAGATTTATGTTCGTTTCATATAATATTAGGCAAACACAGAGGAAACGATCAGGGTTTGGATAAAATTTAATAAAGTAACCATTCATAAATAAAAGATAAAAAAGTGAAAGAACACATTTTTGTGCAGTGAGTTTTTATCTTTTATTTAGTATTGCAATAAAAAAAGAGACAAAACTATCACTGTGTAAAACTAGGTGTCAGAAAACAAAAATATTAGACATCATAACCATGAAAGAAATGCAAACAGTATTTGATGGAGCATTTGAGATTCTATATCTACATGCCAGACAGGAATTTGGTAAAGATAGAAATAGGGTGTTTAGTAAATATGTTTTAGAGAAATGGAGATCGAATGATATTAAATTCAGGTCTCTATATAATCGAGCATTAATACTTGCTCGATACCCAGACGATCGCGCAGCAAAGTACAACTTCGCCTTTCTAGTATATTTACAACTTCTATTAAGGTTCCTTGGTTATCTTGGTTCATCTCGTTCCTGATCCCCTCCGTCTTATTCACCATGCTTCATCACCATCGTCATCCACGTCGTCATCATCGTGTTGATAGTTGTATTCTGTCTTTTTCTTCTTTTTACTAAACACTACACACACACACACACACACACACACACGCCACCCCCACCCCCGAAAGAAACGATTCGAAATATTATTTTTATTTTTTAGCTCTTATTTGTCTCGCGTTTAGATTGTAATAGGCATTTTTCTTTTGACAAATATCCAGGGAATGTAACAGTTACAGCAGACATTTTCAACGACTTAATGCAGCGAAAATGCATCAAGTAGAAATCCATAACCGTAAAAAAAAAACAATTGAATACAAAGTAAGTAACTGTCATATAAACTAGTAACAACTGAAGAAAAAACAATCAAGCTTTTTATATGAAAAAATTAAAGCTAAGAAAATAAGATCTATATTGCGATAAAACAAACGATGCACAAATAAAACAGAAAAACGTCTAAAGGAACAATTAAAACACGATGGAAACATGCAAATGCCAGACGAAATAAACGGCAATTAAATGAAACAAACAAAACTCAAGATGATTAAGCTCATATAAAATGAAACAAAGATACAACAGAAACTGTAAATAAATATACACCTATACTTCACTCATGCGCAAACATACTTGAAACAAATCAACTGAAAAATGCATGTTCTTGATCAAAGAATCACGCAAAGAAACAAATGAAAGAAATGAAAACTAGATCAAGAACCGTTAAAAGGACACAAGTTTAGAAATAAATATGAAAGAATAAAGAGGACATCTTAATATACGAAACAGTGAAAATCTGATATAACTATGTCGCATAGAATTATAGTTATGAGCCGTTTACATATTTTAGGGGAGATAACTGAATACACACTTATTATCTTGAACGGAGTTCATATCGAAAATGTATGAGCAGCCGTTTTTAAATATATTCAATCCAATATAGACCTCTCTTATTCTTTTGAGAGGTTTTTCACTGAATTAGAGACTTCTACAATTTAATTAGAGAGCTCTTTATATCAATTATAGATATTTCTAATTCCATCAGAGGCCTAAATTAATAATCATTTGCATTTATATGTGATAATTGCACACTTCTCTAATTAAATTGGAGACTTCTATAAATTAATAAGAGGTCTCATTAATTAAGTTGTTGAACTCTCTAACAGAATTAGAGACCTCTGTAATTTGGTATTTGTTCAACTAATCCATTAATGCTGTATAGACGTCTTTAATTGAATTAAAGACCTCTTTAACTCAATTGTTGTTTGTTTGTTTGAATTTTAACGGCGCACCAGCACTTTTAGGCTATTTAGCGCCATACAATAGGTTAGATGTTTAAAAATAAGAAAGGTTTAACATCGACCAGCGATATAAAAAACCATAATAGTTAAATATAAAATGGTAAGATGTTGGTAACAGGAAAATATGAAGCTTCCCAATCAACGGGAGATGTAAATGGTGTCTGTTGATGATAAGATGTTGTAAATAAGAGGTGATATTTGCATGAGATAAAAATATTCTAGGTGATGGCATACAAGTTATAGTTTAAAATAGAGATTTACTTCCTTTAGGAAATCTAAAATACAAGTGATTTGTATAGTATCAAAAAGTTCCTTCATGTCATGTACATTATAGTATTTAGCACGCGTAGGTTGCAGGTTAGAACACTCGGTCATAAAGTGCTTAATAGTGAATGGTTCATTGCAAGAAACGCACTCTGGTGGATCTTCACCTTTTAGTATGTGGGAGTGGGTAATGTATGTATGACCGATTCTGATTCTTGCAAAGACAACCTCCTCCCTACAGATAGTTCTGTAGGAAGGAGTCCATTCTCCTAGGGTTGGTTTGATGGATTGAAGTTTGTTATTGACTGCATAATCCCATGACGCCTGCCACTTCTGACTTAGGTACTTTTTGATACAAGGTTTAAAATCAGTAAACGGTAATTTAAAATCCGATGATTCTTGGGACAGAGCCATCTTAGCAGCCCGGTCTGCTTCTTCATTACCTCTAATACCAATATGGTTAGGTAGACAACAGTATATTATATTGTAGGAGGTACTAAGCTCCGACTTTTTGACGAGAAAATCGACTAGTAATGGATTATCCAGTTTTCTATGGTGTAGCGACTGAAGTACTGATAAGGAGTCACAGAAAATAATGCTATTTAAAATGCGTTTTTCTTCAATAAATTTCAGAGCAAGGTCTATTGCTCTGATTTCCGCTGAAAATATGGACGCATCGTTTGGCAAGCGAACTTTGGTTATGTGCTTGCCACTAACGAAGGCTGCAGCAGCCTTTTCATAAAACTTTGATCCATCAGTATAGAATTTAGTGTAATTTGTAAAATCGTTGAGAAGTTCATGATAAGAGTTCAGGAATATGGAAGGTCTCAGATTTATTCCCATCGTGTAACGTAAAAATTACTTTGGGTTGCTTAAGTAGCCAAGGTGGTGTTTTCGAGGCAAACATTTTCTGAACTGTAGAGAGATTAATTTTGATATTGTCAAGGCTGGATGATGTTCTGATGCCAAATGAAGGTATGGCATTTGGATTATTTCCATATAAAGTTCTGTATTTCGGTTGAAAAACAACGAAAAAGCAGGGTTCAGAGGGTTTGATCTTAACTTCAGAGCGTATTGTGCAGAAAGCATTTCTCTGCGATGCGATAAAGGTGGTTCATTCGCTTCCGCGAGAAGGCTTTCGCATGGAGATGTTTGAAATGCTCCTAGAGCGAGTCTTATTCCCTGATGATGAATTGGGTCAAGCATTTTCAAATAGGACTTCCTAGCTGAACCATAAACAATGCATCCATAGTCTAGAATGGAGCGGATAAATGTTCTATAGGAGGACCTTTTTATCAGCACCCCAGTCAGTGTGCGCAATTACTTTAAGTAAATTTAATGCTTTTAAGCATTTAGCTTTTAAATTCTTGATGTGTGGTACAAAAGCAGTTTTCTGTCAAAGATAATACCCAAAAACTTTGTTTCTTCAATAACTGGAATAAGTGTTCCATCCAACGTGAGTCTAGGGTCATCATGATGTCTTCGCAACTGACAGAAATGCATGTGTTAGGATTAAATTTTTAGTAAAATTAATAACATTGATATTTTCTTTAAATTGTATTAAAGTAATGTTTTATTTGTTTATATTAAGTAAGTTCTAAAAGTGTGTTAAGATTAATTTCATTTATTTCCAAAGCACAACTATATATTAATTGAAGGAAAATAGTTGATATACGAAGCATAAGTTGGCAACGCAAATCATTAGCTATACGAATATACAGTATTGTGTGAAAATAGGTTATAAAGCAAAAATCAGTCAGCTCTTAAGTTTATCAGTGAGACATATATTTTGTAAAACCAGGCATTGGCAGAAATCTTACTGAAGTTAGTCAACCCCTAAAGTCTTATCGGTAAAACACAGAACAAACTTCCGTACTGACATAAATACAGAATGGTTCATGTCTAAATGTTGGACAGTATCTAATGTTTGACGGACATTGCTGCTGGCTTAATATATTAAACATGTTCCTGATTTAGAATATTTAGGGATTATCATGTTCGGACGTAACTAATGCCAAACGAACTACAAATCTGAGTTGTACCTTATGTCAGATGACGTCAAATTAAGCTGGTTTGGACCAGGAAAAACTGACTTTTACTTGATGAGAGAATAAACATCTATTTCCAAGGGTACGTTAACCTGACACATGATGCATATAAAAGACCACGCATTTAAGGGTCAGGTCAGTTCCGTACCGACAGAGGAAATAGATGTTTTGTCTTCTTATTACAGGCAAAATAATTGTATATGTTATAACTCATTTTAGGAATAAGTATTTTTAGTGATTGAGATTTTAATGGTAAAATTGTTTTGTGTGCAACATTGCTACTGAATTCTTTTATTTATAATGTATTGTAACGGAATGTTTAAATGTTCTAAATAATTTTATAAACTTAAGATAAACTTAAGAGCTGACTGATTTTTGCTTTATAACCTATTTTCACACAATACTGTATATTCGTATAGCTAATGATTTGCGTTGCCAACTTATGCTTCGTATATCAACTATTTTCCTTCAATTAATATATAGTTGTGCTTTGGAAATAAATGAAATTAATCTTAACACACTTTTAGAACTTACTTAATATAAACAAATAAAACATTACTTTAATACAATTTAAAGAAAATATCAATGTTATTAATTTTACTAAAAATTTAATCCTAACACATGCATACTGTTTTCTATTTAGAAAATTTTAAACCGTTATTACTGGCCCAATTTTGGATCGTATTGATATTTTGTTGGTGTTGCCTTTCAATTGTATGCATGTGCTTTGATCGATAACAAATTAAAAAATCGTCTAGATATAAAGAGCAATCCACACCAGGAGTTAAGCACTTGGTGATGCTATTGATTTTGATATTAAATAGCGTCACAGAAAATACTGCCCTGGGGCACACCCATCTCTTGCTGGTGCATATCGGAAAGGGTAGAGCCCACTCGTACTTTGAATTCTCTGTCAGAGAGAAAATTGGAGATGAAAGAGGGTAGACGGTCTTTTAGACCTAGATCGTGCAGGTCATTTAGTATCCCGTACTTCCATGTTGTGTCATAGGCCTTTTCTAAATCAAAGAAGACTGCTACTAAATGTTCCTTCTTGATAAATGCATCGCGAATAAATGTTTCCAGTCTAACCAGATGATCGTTAGTCAATTAAAAACCTCTCTTAGTAATTTAAAAAGGTTTGTAAAGAATGTCTCTCGGCGACAAACCCTATCATTCTTATAGAATAACTTCTCTCTTTGCTGATGTTTTGTTTGAGAGAATACGTAGTAGTGTGCGTAGTAGGTTTACGATATCGCTATGAACCAAAATGCTAGCCAACAGACTAAATCGCGAGATCAATAATGCATAAACATGACATCTTCAATCTGAAACTGAATACAAGTAAATGTATGGAGTTTAATGCTATTTGAAGGGTTTAACGCCATTTTTCAGCACACGATAGGCTATCCATGGCGGTCAGTATTAATGGTGAAGGAAGAGCCCGGGAAAAACCCCGTAAAGACACACGAGAAGCTACTGGCAAGCTTTCTCACATACCCAGATACTTGAACCTACGCAGACATAGGTGAGATGGTAGTGATCCGTAACGGAGAGCGCATTAGACTACTCGGCCACTCGGGTGCCCCTGGAGTTTAATGCAAAGTCGGGTATCATTAAATTAAAAATAAATAACAAACCTAATGTTAAACCGGCCGCCTCCTTAATAGATAATTGAACTTAGGAATGGGAATTGATTCTTTACGATTCTAACACGATATCAAACGTTTCATTTGCGGATTTTCGCTTATTTTTTTGGGGGGGTGGGTGGGTGGGGGTGGAATGAAAAACTACCACTAGACACGGCAAGAATAAACACCAAACTTTAAAATAAACACTCCAGTATACAATATCTTATTCTGAAAATGGATCGGAATGAATGCAATCTTGACGAAATGATAATTTGTTTTAAATTAACACCACATAATTAAAAGGTTGATTATTCTTGCCTCCTCGTGTCCGAAGAAAAAAATTATATCCTTCGACATTCCAGTAATAAAATCACTTGCAATATCAGACTAAATTCTACTAAATCATCTTTAATTTCCTCCACAGAGACTCTGTGCAGTAATATGGAACATAATATACATACAGTGACGCAGAAAAAAACGTTTAACACCAATCGTTTGTACCCGACTTTTGCTATTTGTAAATCCGCAACCGCAAATTTTCTTATTGTAATAGTTTTTGGTGCTTTCCATTTTCCAGCAACATTGTCTCAAATTCAGCTGCACTAATTATTTTATCCTCGATTGCCATCAAATAGAGTTTACTGACCATGTTGGGATTGCTTTGTCCCAAGCAGTATGAATAGCCAACAGACTAAATCGCGAAATTAATACTGCATAAACATGACATCCTCAGTCTGAAAAAAAAATACAGGTATGTATTTAATGTAGTGAATGTATTAGGACATAATATTTAGTAAACGTATTCAGATTGAAATTTTCTCTAAATTGTTTTTAAAAGTAATTTTCATTTTCTACTAAAACATATTGAAATTGATTTCATTTAATTATATTTATCACAACTATATACTATTATAATAAGCTATGAGCTAAGGCAAAGCTCTCTTGCACCGGAGCGGTTTATCAAGTTATTTGTTTAAGAAATTAGTGTTAGAAGAACAGGATTGTGACTCTAAAACAATCATCAAACACGAACAGCTACTTTATTGCTTGTTTAAGTGATTCGGTAAAATAAACTGACATGCCTACTAGACATTTTGTAACTACATGTGCTGGCTATCTATATAATCGAAGAAGATATAGCCAGAGAGTTAGCAGTACATTAATTGATTATCTGTTTTAATTAGTTGATACCAGCAGTACAAATTAAGCACTAAGTAAAATTATACACCGTGGGGTAGTCGCAGAAGGAGTTATCTTAGATCTTTGGGTCAGCGAACGTACACTTGGTATGTTCTAGAGGGTATGGACAAATAAATGCGGTACTTAAACTGATTATCCGTTTTAATTAGTTTGATACAAATACAGTACAAATTAAACATTAAGTAGAAATTATAAACCATGGGGTAATCGCAGAACGAATTATCTTCGGTCTTGGGGTCAGCAAAAGCACCCTCGATATGTTCTGGAAGTTTACGGCAAATAAATATTAGAAATACCTCGTGATTAACTGATTAATTGACTTTCCGGAAAGATGGACGCCATCGCTTAACTGCTAGACGAAGGCTCTTCCGTTTTTGTTCTATTTTTCATGAGTTATGAGCTTGTTCTCTATCTTCGTCGACATTATTGTGTTTAAATTATGCACTGGTTGTTCATTTCGCATGTGTTTCTTCATCTCCTTGTTTTGGAAACGAGAACAATTATAATTTTTCTCAGCTTTTTTGTTCCACTGCTAAGACGTCATGTTTTTGAATAAACCGCCATCACGTGATCCCCAGTCAAGCCGCTTACACTATGATGGACCCTCATTAATTGCATTAAATGACCACAACTTGGCTCTTGATACTACATTGTGCTCAAGACTAAACGAACTGGGACTACATTCATCATGACTTAAATGTAAACGGAAGCGAAAAAGGAAACGTTGTTTCAAAGCTGGCAGGCGTATAACAGGAAGAAGAATTCCAGTTATCTCCCTTTCGTCCGTAACAGATAAACAATTTAAAAATTCGGCCGTTAATTTTGATAACCTGGTTCAAATTCATCGTAAATCGTCAACCGCTGTGTCAACTGTCCCAGAGATACCACTACCTAATGTATTATTCAACGCTCAATCAGTAGGATCACCGGAAAAGCGCACAGAAATAGTTAATTTTATCAATGACCAGAATATCGACGTCCTCTTCTTGACAGAAACGTGGTTAAAAGTATCAGGCGATGAGCCCAAGTGTGCGGATCCAACATCCACCGATTACCCCATCAAGTCGTTCCCCCGCAACTCTCGCGGAGGTGGAATCGCAGTCATCACAAAGAATTCCTTGATAAAATGAGTTAAATACAACACAATCTTCAATTTCTGCCACATATCATTTGAACTAGTCCAAATAACATTCACACTGGAAAAAGGCCAGTCCATTTTTCTGTCTCTACCACCCTCCTCCTAGTAGAATAAACAAGATGACTGAATCTCTCTTTTTGGAGCAGTTTCCGAATCTTCTGTAGTATGGAAATTGGATAGGTGGCAACCTAATTATTCTTGGAGATTTCAGCTTTCACTTTGACTGTCCTAGAAACTCATACACGTCAAAACTCCTAAATTCCATTCATGTTTTCAATCTTAAACAGTCAGTTAACAAACCCAACCATAGGTCACATTTTAGACTGGATTCTTTACAGACCTGATGATAATATTCTGCAATCCACCCTTGTATCCCACGAACTTACATCAGATCACCTCTGCATTATATGCCATCTCGACGTATCAGTCCCTAACCCTCCACCTGTATTTGCTACTAAAATAAACCTCCGTTTGATAAATAGAACCAAATTCATGCATGACATCCAAGAGAACCTAACAACTTACATCCTACAGCAGAACAACTCGATAACTGCCTGCGTTCATTGCTTGAAAAACATGCCCCAGCCACAAAATGCAGAGCATCACTTTAAAAAAAGTGTTCTCCATGGTATAGCAGTGTTAGGGACCAGCTTCGCACTGCTAAAATACACCCGACTCACTATTCATAAAGAAATCTAAACCAAATTATCCCACTACAGTACTAAGATCATGGAGAGTTCCAGCTGCAAAGAGCTCTTCGAGATAACAAACAAACTAATGTCAAGGAACAAATGTACACCACTTCCAACAACCTCAACCTTCTCTCCAGGAGACCTTTCGGACCTATTTGCAAATTCCTTCCGTGACAAAGTACAAACCGTTAGAGATTCGCTTGACAACACAATTTCAACTGACTCATCACCATACAGTTCTGATACAGAATTTCAACGACAACCATTAGGAGGATTTGAACCTGTCTCTGTTGATTTAGTACAGACAATCGTGATGAAGAGTGCACCAAAGTCTTGTGAACTTGATCCAATTCTGACATCACTGCTGCTTGAGTGCTTAGACCCTATATTGCCTTCACTAACTGATGTTATTAATCTCTCTCTCTCTCTCTCTCTCTCTCTCTCTCTCTCTCTCTCTCTCTCTCTCTCATTGGGGGAATTCCCATCATTTTTCAAAAACTGCCCTTGTAAAGCCTCTGCTGAAGAAACCAACACTTGACTATAACGATTTAAAGAACTACCGCCTAGTTTCAAATCTCCCATTCATATAAAAAAAATCGTAGAAAAAGTTGTTCTAACCCAACTTGTATCCCATTTGAATTCAACCAGTCTTTTTAGCAATGTACAGTCTGCATATCGCCCTTGCCACAGTACGGAAACCACTCTTTTGAAAATATTTAATGACATTCTCTCTGCTTTGGATAGTGGAAAGATTACAGTCCTCACTCTCCTGGATTTATCTGCAGCATTTGACACAATAGACCATGATATATTACTTCACCATCTCCAGCATACCAGCATAAATTTGGCATTCAGAATATAGCCTTACTGTGGTTCAAGTCCCACTTAGTCAACATGACACAAATTATATCTGCAAATGGAAGACATTCAAGCCCAGTTGATCTATGTTCTGGTGTTCCACAGGAGTCTGTTCTTGAACCTGTTCTCTTCATTATATACACTCAGCCGCTCTTAAGTGTCATAGAACATCACCCAGTGTCTCACCAATTATATGCTGATGACACCCAAATATACAAGTCCAGCCACTCAACTGAAGTTGATGCTACCATCCATGGAGTAGAGAGATGCATTTCGGATGTGAAATCACGGATGACATGTAACAAGCTGCAGATGAATGATGATAAAACTGAGGCTATTCTGATCACAATAAAAAGACTTTCTCAATCACATCCTTTACCTCAGACAATAAATATCAGCAACACCAACATTAAATTCTCACAGTCAGTACGAAACCTAGGTGTTACTCTAGACAGTACTCTCGCATTGCACCAACATGTCATGGACATATTCAAGGCTGCATACCTTGAACTGAGACGCATCAGTTGCATTCACAAATATCTTTCAGTTGATGCCACTAAAACACTTGTGTGTTCATTAGTACTTTCAAGACTGGACTATTGTAACTCAATTCTGTCTGGATCATCATAATATCTACTCCAGAAACTTCAAATAGTTAAAAACACAGCTGCTCGAATAAATTTTTGAATACCTCAATCAGAGCACACCTCACCACTGCTCTGTACCCTACACTGGCTATCTATTCGATGCAGAATCAAACACAAAATTTGTTCTCTGTGCTATGTTTCAATGACAGGCTCCAGCTCAACATACCTATCAGGCCTTACCAATCTGTATACACCAGCAAGATACTTACGCTCCTCATCTGACAATCGTAGACTCGTTGTTCCCACTGTCAAAACAAAGTCATATGGTCAACGTTCTTGTGCATACCAGGACCTGGCGATGTGGAATGAATTGCCTATTGAAATTACTAACAAAGACACAGTGACCCCATTTAAGAGTGCTCTTAAAACTCACCTTTTTCGACTGCAGGAACAAACTTAGAGAGCTAATAATGTTTTGTATCTTATATGTTTTGTGCATGTTATTATGTTTTTCCAATTTCGTGTTTTTGTTAATTGTTTTTCTGTAGTGTAGTAATATCATTATAGATGTTGTAAAGTGGTTAGAGCTTCTAAAGATTAGGCGCTATACAAAGTCCCCATTATTATTATAATTATCAACTAAGAAGGCTGATGTAGCTAACTGACTGACTAAGAAGTACTTAGTCACCATCCATAGCCTGTAAAATACGAGTAAGCCTCACTTTGAGATTCTAGCGAAACAAAAGAGCATGCTCTTATATAAAAAGCAGTGATATTAGAACGAAGCAGCCGTTTCGTTGGAACTCAGAGGAGACTTGTGTCATTACAGGTAAGATACCGTCTGCGTATAATTTTCTAAACAGTATAGAATTTTTAGTTTTAAGATGTTAATCTAACATTGGATTTTTTTAATTTCATATTTCTTTACTATTCTTTAAAATAATGTATTGGAAAGTTTAATTGTCGTGGAACTTATATTTAATTGTACTTATATTCTTGATTATAGTAAAATACGACGTTCGCTACCAACTTCATACTCAGTAATAGTTAATTCAGAAATAAAATAATCTTTGAATGATAGAGTTTAATATGTTGGCATTTTAGATTAAATTCAGTAAAATATATTTCTACTAAATGATTGCAGTATTAGTCTGAAGTATTGAATGTTTTTTTTTTAAATTTTAGATTCTTTAGCTATCGTGAATTTATTCGATATTTAGTTACTTGTATTATAATAAAACATACAAAAATCATACAAATATATGATGTTGGTAAGTGATAGAATATCGTATAGTTTTATATGTATCTTTTATAACTGTAATTTGAATTTATGTAGACATTACATTGAGTATTTCAATAATGAGCCGTTCGTCGGAACTCAAAGGAGACTTGTATCATTACAGCATCCCTGGACCTCTCTTACTGCCAAATTCCCCAAGATGTACCGTATCTACACCGCTATGAGTGACGCCCTTCTTTTTGAGAGAGCCTAAGCTCTTCTTCTCTCTTTCCGTCTCCTTCCCTCTGATTATGGAAAACAAGATTACTAAGAGGTTATTAAAAAAAATTTCCATAGATATAGTGGAAAAAGACTTTTCATAACAAATGTAATCATATCGCAATTAATTTGTTTGGTTTTTGGAGGGTGCTCTCTCTCTCCCAGTTGATCTTCTCAGACCATTTGGGGAGGCCCTCCTGCCCAAGTTTTGTTACCTCGTAGAGGCATGTTTGCTATATTGTATGAAAGAATTGTATTTGTATTTATTTAATTATTATTTGTTTTTGTTTTTATTTTGTGTTGTTTTCTTATTGCTGTTGTTTGTGGTTTTTTTTCGTTGTGTTTTTTTTGTTTAAAATTATAAAAATTGTTCCATATGTATATATTAATCTGAATAGTTGATATGAATTCGTCTATGCATTCATCATAGGCCAGCATTTGTGTTTCCATCATCTCCTCATGCTCTTTTTGTCTTTTGAGCCTTCTTTTCTCCTTTGTTCCTTTATTAGTTTCCCAGTTATAAATCTCTTCTGCGGTCATGGTTAATAGCATTGTTTCATTTATGTTATTCTCTCCAGGTGATGTCACGGTTTCTAGTTTAGCCTGCTGTTGTTGAATTAGTTTTCTTGGTTGTCTTACTGGTTCTTGTTTTCCTTTTTGAAGTTGTTTTATTCCTTTTTTTATGTTGTTGATATTGCTTCTTGTCAGGTTACTCGCGGGTTATGAGCGTTATTCGTATATTATTGTATAAGCCCCACTTGTCAAAGGGTAAGTGTTAAGTCCCACTTTGTCAAGGGGTATTGTACAACATGTTGTCTTTGATTTTCTGTCTATTCATGGATTTTGTTTGTGTTTTCCTTTTGTAGTTCTTGTTGTTTCGTCTGTTTTTCTTTTTGGTTTCTTATCCTTACTTTCTGTGTGATACATTCTTTCCCTTGTTGCTTTTCCGTCTGTTTATTGTGTTATTTTTATTTTAATTTGTTGTTGCAACTGATTTAGTTGTTGTTGTTTCCCTGTTTGTTCCTGGTTTGTTGTTTTTTATGGTGTGTGTGTGTGTGTGTGTGTGTGTGTGTGTGTGTGTGTGTGTGTGTGTGCTTTGGATCTGTTCCTGACTTCGGTTATTCTGTTCCTATGTAGTATCTTGGTTGCTCTGTTGTGGGCCTTTTTGTCACTGTTGTTTGTTCTGCTCTTCCATAATATATATCATCGAGTTGTTTTTTTTTTTTTTACCATTTGCTGTCAGGATCTCTTGAGTGTTAGGTGTATGTCTAGTCTTCTCGCACCTGTAGCATTTCATATGGTGAATACATCCTTTATACCAAGGTTCTGTTAGAAATCCGTTTAGGCAAAATGCTCTTTTGATCCCTTATGTTCTACTTTTTTCTCTTTCAAACGCTCTGGTCTCATTGTATACTGTGGTCTGCGATATTGTTGCAAGTCTGACTTTTTCAACTTTTATTCCTAGTTTCTTTTCAAAGCTTTCCACCGTAGCTTATACTGATATTTCGAGTGGTTTGTCTGATAGATGTAGTTCTCCCGTTTGCTTTTCTTTTTGGACGAGGGTTTAGGAAGGTTGTTGGCACGCTTACTACGACTTTCTCCCATTATACTGATCTCCCCGTATGGAATAATCGACATATTCCCTCATGGGCGTAGTATATATCCTTTGTATCCGTTTCTGTTGATGGAGTTCGTTGGTTAATATTGTATGGGTTCGGTAGTTTTAGAGCTCTCATCACCGTTGAAGTTCCGGGTATTCTATCTCTTGGTGTTGCTTTCATATCCAATTCCTTAGTTGCTTCTTTGAACAAACATTCCAGGCGTGGAATGTTTTTTGATTTTTTGATTTTTGTTCTAGGTTCCTAATTTTCCTTTGTGTTTCCGCCATTTGTTCTCTTGCTTTCCTTTCTCTGTCCGTGATGGTTGACTTACAGATCACTTCGTTTGATTTAGTTTAGTTAATTCTTATATGATTTAGTTGTCTTAATTAAAATACATTCTTGTTGTGGCATCAGTTTTCAGGGTTAGTCCTTGGTTTCGATACTGTAGTTTTAGAATTCAGTTTGTCAATTTAGTTTCACTTCCTTGCTGTTTGTTTCGTACGTGCCATTGTGAGTATAAACGCTTTGTTTACTTCTCAAGAAAATGTATTAGAATATTTTAGATATTTTATAATATACGTACCTTTGGCGCGTGTTTTAACATCTTGCAAGCACTACCATAAACACCAATTGATATCGATATAACCCCGACAATAAGTCCGATTGCACCACCTACGATGGTTGTTCTTGCTGTGATTCCTGTCACACCAAAACTAACAATTGTTGCTGCTTACCGCCAACAAATAGCATCGACAACCAAAAAACACGCTTGCTTTTATTTCATGATAAACGGGGTTGTTTTTTGGTGATTGATCCCGCAGCTGCTGCTCCGTCTAGATTATTTCTTCATGTCGGTCACTTTGAGAGTCCATCATATGTCTATTAATATTAGCACGACTGGCAGACCCATTCCGAACTCATCACACACAAGAGTAATACGCACACGCACCTCTAAGCAATTACCCCCCCCCCCTTTTTTTTTTTTTTTTACTGGTACAATGGTCACACGATAATATAAATTCTCTGCCTGGGGAATATTTAAATCTGGAGCGATCGTGCGTTCTGTTGGTCTGGCACCCTTTTCCTTTAAAAACACACTGATTGCGATTGTAACTTTTGCATCAAACGATCTTTGCACAAAGAACTGTTACCCGAACAAATCGTCCTTGTTGAATAATTGTTGGTGTAAAATATACTTTGGTGAATTACCCTGGGTTGATACAGCGGTTAATACCACTTCGCCGATATCGAAACAAGCCCATGATGTTTTTTTCACATGGTGGTACAATCAATCATAGGTTGAGCGTTTTCACGTGCACGATCAATGGTTTCAAGTGGACCTCCACAGTTGTGAGTGGTCTTCAGGGTAGACACAACGGCTAATTTCTATTTGACCCTTAAGGATTTGGTATCTCTACTTTAGTTTGTGGCTACTCAATATCTGACTGTAAGATATGTCAAAATGTCTTAAGAAAATCATTTTAAAGGCCTGTGCGAACATAAAAGCTCATATAGTCCCCCAACCATTCCGCACCAACGCTACGTAAAGTGTGGTCCCCCACCTAATCTAAAGAAAATACCCCACCCCACCTTAAAAATGTTGATCACAATACAGAGGCGTAGCTAGGTGGGGGCAGGGGGGTACATATGTCCCCGGGTGCCAAGATACAGGGACGCCAAAATGAGTCTTGCAACGTTACATTATAATAAGTAAACAAGGGTAATAAATCGGTCACAAGATCGCTGGGGCGCCAATTTTATAGTTCGTCCCCGGGCGCAAAAATATCATCGCTACGCCTGTCACAATGAACACAATTTAGTTGGGCAAGTTTTATGAAAGCCACTTAAGCAAAACTGACATACGTACTGATAGTGCACACAAATAAAAAAAAAAATATTCAGATGAATATGCCTAAGTTTATTGAGTTGATGGCATCAGGCATGAACCTTGAATGCTACAGTACTACTATTTAAAAAGTATCTCCGCAATATATCTCATCTTAAGCGCGTATTTATTTATGATAAATTATCAAACGTGACCGGATTCACTGCGCGCGCATCACTTATATTGTATTTGTCCAATCAATTTACTATGGAGCAGAACATAAAATCGAAGTCAGTAAACATCGTAAAAAGCAATGTATACCATGACGATGCAGATACGGGAAAGATATCGGTATTAACAGCGAAGCGCGCGTGACCATAATATTCCCTGTACGATTCAGAATCATAACAAATATTTCGGAAAACCACATCACTGGAATGGAAAATGTGCTTAGAAAGAGGGCAGGCGGCAAAACAGAACCAATGATGGAAAAACATGCAGACGACACTTCATTCACGTCTTACGTGATAAAACTCGGTGTTAGTTCTATAGCCGGAATCGCGTTCGGTGTTTGCACCGAAAAAGGAAAAGGTAAGAAGACATTTAAGTACTTTTTAAAAAGCAGTATGTTCTTGCATCTATAATATATAAATGATAAAAGTCAAAGACATGTTTGCAAATTGTGATTGGATTTGCCTTTGACTCTTTGGCATCAGAAGGCAAGGGAAGTAGCTCATACACTCTTGATCGGTTTCAAAGTCAAGGTCGCATTTTTAAGGGCAAGGTTGCATCTTATAGTAGAGGGGGCGCTATCATCGTTAGTTCCGATCAGAGGGCAGGGGCCTGTTTTTTATGTAGTCTGGTTCCCTGCTTAGGGTATCACGGTACCAATTGTTTTTCCATAGACCTCAATGCAAATGTTTTGTGAAATAAATATACTTTCCATCCTACTTCAACATGCATGTCACATACTGTCACAGAGACCAATCTTAGATTGTCAATTTGACAAGGACAAAAGTAGGTACTCCATTGCATTTAAGAGAGATAACTCTGCTGGAACTAGACAGGGCTAAGAGTTATCTAGTCCCAACAGACCCAGTTTCATCTAGGTGTCCCACATTTTAAATAAATCATAAAATATACAAAATATGATTTAGCTATGAATTAACTTGATCTCACATGTTGCCAAGAGTCTTAACTTTTTTTTAAGCCTAACAGAAAGTACAACTCTTACATAATGCACCAATCACAGCTAGTGTTGTTCTGAATGCAAGGTTTTATACACTATAGGACACACGGTACTAATTCAACTCCAATGGTAAACATATGGAAACACTGTCATATTCAAAATTCAATAACTTAAGATTTCTGGGTGCTGATGATCAGACCTATATTTTTCCATGCACAACTAACCTTGATGTAAGTTTTTAAATGTAGAAAAACATAGGACCCGCGGCATCTTGTTGACATAAATTGGCAGGAAGCACATGTTATTGATTCTGCACCAAATGAATCAGGTGCTACTTTCATTATTGAGTACTAATAGGTGAAGCCTCTAAATTGACTTCAATTGCATCAATAGAATTTTGTCTATATTTTTTTTAAATTACAGATAGGATAAGCTCTCAAAAAATATTTTTACTAAAATTTTAATTTTCATTATTAACCAATTATGGACCACCAAAGCCATATATACTCTATTATTTCTTCACCCATTTTTAGACTGGTTCACAGCTCTTCCGTATAATTAGTACCGTGTGTCCTTTAAGCTCACCCTACCTGGGGTTGTACAATTGGTACCTTTATACCTTAGTATGCTCCCTGTGTTGCATTCTACTATACTAAATCAGGCGAACGCCAATGGGGCCGTCCATAAATGACGTCACACACCTATGGGGGGAGGGGGTCACACATTTGTGACGAGGGGGAGGGAGGGGTGTTTAAGAAATGTGATGTCACATAAAAAATAAAAGTTCCACTTAATTTTTTTTATTGCTTACAATTTATTTAATGACGTTTTAAGTAGCTTCACGCGTGTCATACATGAGCTCAAATTAAGATGGACTCATCTTCGAACTACCAACATCCCTATTAGCCCCAATAGTGGCTTTTTCCAAATAGCATTCTTCCATTTCCAGTCCGCTGGTGTCGACAAAGCGAGGTTGAAATGATCTTTTCTTGCCAAACTAATTTAATTTTAAACTTTTTTGTGCTATAAAATTAAATTTGAAAAGTTTGATAGAAAAGTATATGATTTATAAGTTTGATAGAAAAGTAAATAATTTATAAAGGTTGATATTTTTTCAGATCTCTAGTATAAAAGATCCTACATTGAAGAGATATAATAATTAAACTTTATATATATATATATATATATATATATATATATATATATATATATATTACAAACATAATAAATTAAACTTTATATTACACCAATAATAATCTTTTTAAAAAATTTGGCCAAGAATTGACCGCTACAATGGATAAAAGTAAAATTTTCCAGTGTATTTTTTAGGCGTACGTGCTGGCATATCCTACAAAGAGCAGAACGATTTGCCAAAAAGAAGTGGTTCTAAAGTGGAATGGAATTTAAAAAAATGATGCAGATTTGCAAGTTAAACTTGATCACTGGTTGCAAGAATTAAAAACATTTGCCGCCACATAAAAGGATCACTTCTGATGTTTTGGGCTAAACAAACATCATATGCCGATACAAAAAACTCCAAAAAGTGCTTGTGGCAAACCCCGAGAATTCTGTGTTCTACTACAAAGTTGCAAAGTACTTTTTTTTGTTATAATTACTTTATTCGATAATTATAGGAGAATTTAAATACAATATTCTGAACATCAGCAGTTTTAGCTAGACAACAAATATTTTCAAAAGAATTTTATGACAATTTCAGCTTTCCAGTGCCTCCATTTTAATACATGTTTTCTCCTACAATATCAGAGTGCAGTGCCACACTAAATACATACTACAATGACAATAAAGTGATTTGAAACATGTTAATTTTCAAATAGAAAATATGGCTTTTTCGGGGGAAGGGGGGAGCAGAGCTTTGTGACGTCATATTGGAGGGGGGTCTGACTTTTTGTGGCGACGTGTGACAAGGAGGGGGTCGGGGGGTCAAAATCTGCCAAAGTTGCGTGACGTCATTTATGGATGACCCCAATGCCATATTGTCATGTGATCAAAACAAATGGCCTCACATGGACAAATTTAGTTAATCTAAGATATCAAGGGATTGATTGCAAATGGAATCTTACAAAGTATGTGATGAAGTTGGAATGAACAATACAGGAACAAATATCGTCATTCACCCCCTCATTGAATAGGGTTGCTATTTCGATCCTAATATCTGGCTAAGTCTGAGGTGTCATGTAAAACGAGATATCAATGTTAAATTAATCTAGGAGTTTATTGCAACTAGAATTTATTAGATGACATAGTTTGAAGTGTGCAAATATTTGCAAATTGGTAACCTCACCCCCTCGTGAAAGAGTTTTGATTATTTTTGTCTTATTCTTTGGCTTTAGGCTCTTGTACATCACCTCATATCAATTTAGACATAAAATTTATCAAGGAATCGATTGGAGAAGGAATCTGAGATGACGCTGTGTAAAATGTACAATATTATCAAAATACGGTTGTGTGTACCCTTTTCAAGGAATTGATTGGAGAAGGAATCTTTTATCTTCGCCTACTAATACAAACATTTGTACAAAATAATTATATGACCAATTGGTAGTTAAGATTGAACACTAAATAACGACTGCTATAGTTCAAATCAAAAGTATTAGTAAAGTTCATATTGTGTCATTAAGAAAGAGAATATTAGAGGAATAAATGTGCTATTGTTAGATTAACTAAATTTCTCCATATGAGGCCATTTGCTTTGATCACGTGACAAAATGGCGTCTGCGTTCGCCTGACTTAGTATAGCAGAATGCAATGCAGGGTGCATACTAAGCAGGGAACCAGACTAGTTTTTATGTGCAAATTTAATGTCGAAATCAGCAACCTAGTATACAAAATCATAAAACATCAAATACAAAAGTGATTTCAAAAAGGTCCATATTTTTAGATATCTATATTAAAACAAAGCACAAAAATATCCACCTGACCAGATTAGTCAATCGCAGTTCATAGCAGAAGTTTTATGCAACCCAACCCCTACATGCATTTTTTTCACACCCGAAGGCCATATCTGACAGCAAATGGTGCTGCCAGTGCAAACACAAGCCGTTTTCTTGGATGAAAATTTAAAAAAACATGGTCAGCCAAATAGCTTGATGCACTTTAGAATAGTTGTCATCCATGCCGTTTTTGAGATATTCTACTTGCCTTGAACCCACGTGTCTACTGTTTTGGGAGGCTAGCTCTTCTTCCCTAGCCGACTGTTGGTATTTCACTATCAACATACTGCAGAGCAACTAGGGAAGGTGTACATGTTTGACATCAATTATAAGAACAACACAAGTCCCAAACACCTAGTTCACAAATATATCCATATTTATAAATAGTAAACAATCATAGCTGAAAGTCACACCATAGCCTTAAGTTAAGAAATTTGCAGGGGCCAATGTATAAACTAGACCCTGCCACCTAACCCTATGTATAATGTTAATAGTGTTATTGGAATCTTGGCTAACGAAGATGGGGTCACTCTATAGTTATATTTGGAACTTCTGAGAGAGAAGTGGGTGTAAGGTAAAGTTGTAACATGCATAATGAAGAGAACATTGGTATATGTCTATGTTACTTCATGTACTGTGGTTGAAATTTCTTTGGATATTGAACTTATGGAAATTGTACACACAGCTAAGGAATTGGACTTCTCCCTTATGCTAAACAAATCAGCCTGAATCTGTCTAAAAAGACTAGCAGTTTTTAAAATAGAGAAAATGAATATTGCTGGACTAGACAATACCAGCTTCTGAAAGTGAAATGAATGAATTACCATATATAAAAAATGTATTTTAAACAATTATCAGCCCTTTTTTTTACAATTTACCTTAGAGGTCCAGGAAATGAAAATGATAAAGTGGAGGTAACACTTTTTTGCAAGGTGCACATCTGAAATAAGACAAAGTTTTATACTTTATAACCATTATTACATCCATCAATCATGCATAAAATAAAGGGAATTAAAGGTTCTTTGAATGATACCCGAGATATACAAAGACTTTTTTAAATAACCAGCATAGTCAGTGAGGAAACCCGGTGAAATATGAAACTGTAGAGCACCACGTGCAAGGGACACTATTTTTTAATGTACAAATTTAATGGATTTTGCTTTCTATGAATTGAATATTTGGTTAATTTATCTGCGCAATGAATTTGAAAAACAAACTGTCCGTTGAAGAAGTACTTGCAAAATGCAGCCATGTCCAACTTTATTATCCCTTGAAATATTCAGTTTATGATTAAAATCTTCAAAAAGTATATGTATCAAGATAACCGGGTGGGATGTTCTGGATTCACAACATAACAATTTTGACGATGATATAAATACAATGTTTAATAATGAATGACTTGAATGAGCAATTAAATTATGAACATATGCATGTATATTTAATCCAAATATTGCATTAATTAACATAAGAACACAAATATAATAAAGAAAATCACAAACAAATTACTCTACAAAATACAAACACAAAGGTTGAAGGATACTCTGTGAGTAAACAGTGGAAAGATGATTATAATTTACTCAGCTTAAAAACAAATGCAGAATTTTACTCGTGTAGTAAAATGAATTCACTTATAGTAAAATTATGCAAATGAAAAAGGACAGATAGATAACTTATCTTTACAGTCCCAAAAGATACAATGGGTTTTACAAACCCCAAAATTAGCCCACAGCTACAAGGTTATTTGCAAGGAGATACACTCTGTCGTCAGAACACTTTATTTCAGCTCCACGGCTGCTAAAGTTCAGCTTCACATTTGCTACGGTTAATTCCTGTGGTTGCCTTTACAGTTTGCACTACGTAGACCTCGATCACTCCAATAACTTTGAATGCTTGGGTCACTCTGGACACTCCAGACAGCCCTACACTTTTTGGATGCTCCAGACACAAGACTCTAGACAACACTGGACACTCCAGGCTAAGGACACTGCAAATACTGGACAGCTGAAAACATATCCAATACTGTGTACTATATATATATGACACTGGCATAAAAACATAATGTTATACACTGAAAGTTATACAGATTATATTACCAGCACAATAATTAAAAACAACAAATTCAGAAATAAACCTAACCCTGCTTGATAAAAATCCTACTTTACTTAACATTTCTTAAAAATGTAGCATGATATTACTAATATAAATCGTTTGCCAAGTCGTAAACAAGAATATAAATGTGTGCATTATTCTGCGTAAACCAAAGCTACAAAACATATTTAAAAAATTGACATGGTAGTACAATAATGATATCATATATACAAGAAATGAATAAACTTACATACCTCTACAGCTGGAGAAATGCAAATTTTATAGTATACTGCTGACTGACAAGACAATCTGTAATGTAAAAAGCTTTATATGGAGTGAGTTATTTATACACAGATATTGTCTGTGCATTGAAGGAATTTGGTTCATCCCATCAAAAGCATAGACCGAACTCATTATTTTGAAAAAAAGACACAATATACTATAATCACCCTTGGGTATCATTGTATGCCAAACAAAACATGAGTTTATGAATTTAGCATATAAATAAAAAGGGTTTTTACAATTCTGTGACAATATACAAGTTGTTTCAACAATTCCTTTCATAAAATACAAATATTTTATTGTTGTTTACATATTCATGATTTAAGTTTCATTATAAATTGACAGATTGTGATAAGCAGGCAGATATTGTTATTTGCAAGGGAATGGGTTACAGATTAATGTTAAGTCGGATTAAAACTTGTGCCTATGAATGTGCAGAAGTTTGTTTTTTAGTGAACAGTTGATATTAAAACTTGTTAAGGTAGCATGAAATACATTTCATCTAACAACACTTTTCAAAACACAGACTTCAGTCTGTAATGATGAAGTAACAGGGCTAGTTGTTTTTGCTTGCCTTATAGAAGATGGTGAATGATTTTTGTTTTGGCAACTTAGACAACTGTTTTGCCTTGTAGCATGACCCCTGATGTATGTGAATACTTGATGCGATAGATTATTAAAAAAATTAATTGAGCAGTGTCACTCATATCATGCATGATTTTTTTAATGTCTATTATGAGCTGCCCAGGTTGGCCAAATGGTATAAACTGTTTCTCTTTGCCAATCAATGCCATCTCAGCTCAGTTACTGTGGGTTCAAGTCTTGGGCTTGGAAAATGTGGGCACGTAATAAAGCTTGGCAAGTGATACCAAAGACTTACAAATATGGTGACAGCACTAACAGCTTCCTCGCCAGGTGTACAGTATTAAGAGGCTAGTGTTAGAACTAGTTAGCCTGTTGTCAGGATAATGTGACTGGGTGGGACATAATGCAACATGTCTGCAGCATGATACCCCGGTGCTAGAAATCACTATCAACTTCCACAATGCAGACATAAATGTACATGTAAATGAAAAATTGATAAAGCTATGTTTAAATCTAAATCACACACACACAATATTTAACAAATGTTGAATAATACAATGCAGCAGCAAGGAGGGTGAACAGACCGAAACTATTTCAGACAAACCGAAATTATATCAGACAAATTCCTAAAGGATTTCAAACCAAAACTATTTTATGCAGACAAAAAAAGAGAAAGATGAATTGTTTCGGTTTCTCACAAAATAAGGCTGCTACAGAGACAGTCTCCAGACCGACCCGGCGCCGATGGCACTGCGGAGACAAATTGTTTTGGTGTTATGGTAAAAGTCTTTACGATGAAAGTCTTAAGACGAAAATCGTTTACGATTACACAAACAGACTAATTTGTAAAGTTTCTCCTCATAAATCAATGAAATTATTGATTGGTCGGTTAGTTTAAAATTAATTCTCGTTAATGAATCATTATGACATCGCATATAGACCGGATTAGTTGGATCTTCAGTTATTAGAAATCCTAGTGGAGCAATAGGTGCAAATGATTATAAAATATATCCAAGCTGGACTAGATTTGATTTTTTGAGATTTATTTGGTAACTTCCTTCGATAGCATCACATACAAGATTTACTGCAATCACCGAGGATATATTCACATTAGCAGGAGCAATATGCCTACCACCACTGTCTGGGTCATTATTATGTTTAAGGATGGTTGTTTGTGGTTGTGCTATTTTTTTCCATGCGGCAAGTATTTGTGGGAAGTACTCATCGAGGAGGTCATTGGATGATTTTTTTTAGTTCATTTGCGTTATACCCAGGAAACTTGAAATTGGGTAAATCAGCTTCTGTGATATTGGTTCCGGTTAGAAATTTTTTTTTATCTCTGTTCTAGTCATTAATTATTATCTGAACTATTCGTTTGTTGATATATTCCATGTCGGATACAAGCTGATTTAATATCTCAACATATTTTATGATCTCGCTGCGTGAACTCGTTATATCAAAAAGATGTTTTTGGAAACTCTGTCATTGTCTCTCTATTTGTGTATTATGTAATTGATTAATCTCTTTCAAATAATCAATGACATTATTTAGAGTAAATACAGTGGCAATGGATGAATCAGGAGTTTTCTCAAAACTAAATTCCCATTGCATGATATCGGTTAATTTTGCATTTTTTTTACCAGGCAAATAATTTCGATATGATGGAGCAATTTCGTGGTATGATTGTACATTGTGGCATAATCAGATTTTTTAGGTTCTGGTATTTGATAAGATGTCCGAGGTGGGGTTTCAGGCCATCCTAGTATTGTTCTGATTGAGCTATTATATATATCTACATATCCGGATGAGTTTATCTCAATCGCGGATGATAGTGTTGGTTCATGAACTGTTATAGCGATTTTCGATTCTTTTCCAGCAATGGATTTTATTCTGCGTTGTAATTCATTATTGATTTGTTCAATTTGGTAAGACCCAGATGGTAAGGAAATAACATTCCAGTCTGGATTCCCATCTTGTTTATTTTTACTCGCAAACACTAAGGAATTATTCGGTTGTTGACCACCGAATGGTACTGATCTGATATAAGGCCACCTATGGTATACTCATAATTTTGCTAGTGCTATATCCTTCACTGGAATCGCAGTAGGGAAATTCACACTGAATTCAGGATTGGTTGAGGTTATTGAGATCATGCTGGTTTTCACCGGGGTGGTATTTTCCGCTATTTGTTGAAGTAGTTCTTGCGGTGTTGCCATTATATTCATGTTGTTTTTCTAATTTTGACATCACAGAATCATAAACACGGACCATCTTTGAGAACTCATCATCGGATATTAATGTGTCATCGAGTGATGAAGATATCATCGAGGATAATTGCGAGTACGCGGTTGACACAATATGGAACTTAACTTCGTAATCCTGTACCGTAGTTTACGCTGGCTACATAATGATATCTTTTTTGTTATTATTGAAATTATTCCAGCGATTGTTGTTGCCGCTGATATACAAATTGGAACAGCTATCGGAGCAACCATTGTCACTGAGGAGAGTATAATACCAGCTCTGGTAATTACACCTGATACAGAGTACATGGTAACATCAACTGCAGTAATTTTTTGTCGATATTTTTTATTTTTACTTTGTACTCCTCAGTGAGTGTTTTGAGATACTGATGTGATATATGTCATTCAGCGATACACACAAATACCAAAAGTGATCAGAGATAACTGCAATATTCTTGCTGTATTTAATGGAGTTGACAGACATACGCTACAAAATATTCATCAGACCTGGTGCAGTGGAGAAATTTCTTTAGTCACGCAGTCAATCCCACATGGATTTGTAATGATAAATTTGCATGACCCTAGATCAAGATATCGTATCGGACTTGATCAAATATTCAGTTGAAACAATTTGTCTCCGCAGTGCCATTGGCGCCGGGTCTGTCTGGAGACTCTTTCTCAGTAGCAGCCTTATTTTGTGAGAAACCGAAACAATTCATCTCTATTATTTTGTCTGCATAAAATAGTTTCTGTTTGAAATCATTTAGGAATTTGTGTGAAATAGTTTCGGTTTGGCTGAAATAGTTTTGGTCTGTTCACCCTCTTTGCTGCTCAATGTATTTATTTTTTATGACAGAAAGAAAGAAGATGCAGACAATAATTGGTTGGCTATAGTGCAGATAGTGGATGGATCAAGTAATAGAACAATATGAAATTTTATTAATTTATATATCACATTTTAATTGAACATCATGGTGGTGGTGATGGCCATGCTCAGAAAATCAGATAGCCTGATGCCTGGGGCCACTCCAATTTCAGATTGGATCCTGACTGTATTCTAAATGAGGTGCCTGATGGGTTGTTGAAAAAATATTTAATTTACCCAAGAAAATTTAAAAGGTGCTAAAGGAAATGCAGTTATGTTGTTTCTCTTTTTGAAAGACTAAATTATTAATATTTATCTCCAAGTTTGCCCCTTACTCTTATTAAGATTCTCTACAAATCTTATTTATATTGAAAGCTATAAACTTTGTGTACAAAGCAAAGCAATGTTATTGGGGAACAGATTGCCTGGATTATCTATAATTAGTGCTTACTTGGCTTTTATGTATGAACTATGATTGTACTAGAGGTAGGACAAAATAATGTTTTGGATATTTATGTGTAATACAGAAACCAGCCACATTCAGTCTGGTGGGTACCAGAATTATTCCAGCAGTTGTTGCAACTGGCTCAGTGATGCATGACAGAATAATTAGTAGCTTACACACACACACACACACACACACACACACAAAAACTTGACAAAGGCAACAGACTGTTAATTGACTACTTTATTGTACTTTTGGAGACTAGGTATTATATTTAATAAAGGGACCAGATGTGGTCGTGATTGCTGTGGAGTCTTTGATTAAATATTCGCCATCCTTTGACCTTTGGCATTAGTAATAGGATAATAAGGAATGACATTTTAAAAAAACATGATTTCAGTGGAAACACTTGAGAGTCAATGCTTACACTAGTGCATTTCAACATTGATTATACATATTAAATTGCAACTGTGAACAACATCAAAAGTGTAAAGATGATTTGTACAAAGCAAGACACACTTTAGTGGCTGTGAAAAGAAACACTGCTGATTGACAGGGATGTTGATAGAGCAATTAGAGCATGGCTGGCCTAAAACCTGGAATATTGTCAAATATTTTGAGAACTGAGTAGACTAGCAAGTCACTTTAACGATTTTGTTTTTATCTCTTCATGTCTGGATAGTGAGACTTTTTTAAAAATATTTTTTTGTATCTGTAATCACATACAAAGTAAATATAAACAAAAGAACATAAAAATGTGAATACAGATAAAATTATTAAGAAAATAAAAACAGAGATTGATGACTACTATATGTCTTACCCAATGTGTAATCTTAAAGTGCTTGGTCATTGTTTTTACCAGTACAGTTTCATAATGAGTAGGAAGAAACAATTAATATATCAATGTATTGATACTTTTTCACATCAATATCCATATCAATGCAAGAGGTGAAGAATTGATACATTGATGCTTAAACCATAAAAGTTACTTTAATCTTTAGCACTCATGAATAATTAATTATTAGCTGCTTGCCTTTTTATTCTTTAAATTAAGAATTCATGTGAGATGGCCATAGCAAGCACATGCATTTGTTTCTGTCAGTAATAAGGAAAAATTATTGCTGTCACCCACTCATCATTTGAAAAATAACTAACTTGGTTAGAAATAAGCATTTACTTCACCTTTTTGTTTGTTTGATTAGGATTTTTAACGTAGCTTTTAACAGTTTTTCAGTCATATCGCTATGATGTCTGTAGTGAGGCACTTTATAGTGATGGCTAGCACTAGGGCATCATGATGCAGACATGTAGCATGATGTCCCACCCAGTCACATTATCCTGACACCTTTTGTAGATCTTTTAATAACCACTCTTGCATGAAGTTTATCTGTTGCTTCGCATCTTTTCTACATGGATTGAATTTGAAAACTTAACATGGTTTGTCCAAGAGTAAAAGATGCTGCATGCATTTATGATTGGTAGTTCTTGTTTGTTAAAGTCCAGGGTAAAACAATAGTCATCAATGAGAACTAACTGTAGCTATGTTGTGTGACATACCAGAAGTATTGGTATCCAGACTCATTGATACAGATACACAGTAAATGAAAAACTTAATGCAAGAGTGGTTATTAAAAGCTCTGTAAATTACTTACATCATATGTGGGGAGCAAGTTTGGATGAAGATGAAAAGACTATGTGGTTTATGTGTATGGATTATGTATTTTATTATAGGCTGTGTATGGTTAAGAATTGTAGCGATATGTGTCTGATGTGTATTGTTTCACCCCTTACAATGAGAAATGCTAAAATCCATTGTCATCCTCAATATGCAAATTACAATCAGTGCTCTGTTGAATTTCTTTGGTTTCTCTTTGTTTTGTTCACATGAGCCAGTGTGATGAAATAAATGCTTAACCTAACCAATATGTAATATCTTGACAGTTATATTCATGACATCAATGTTTTTTTATGAACAGTTTTTGATATCCCCAACATAATTAAAGATAATTGGTGGACTAAGTAGGTATTGATAAATTTAAATTTGCCCTATTCCATATCATGTTTAGGATGGAAGTTAGAGACGACATTTCAGAATGAGATGACCTTTTCTTTCTGCACATTTTACTGGTTTAGCAGTGTTTGCTCAGAGGTTATAATAATCTCTTGAATATATGTATTTACAGTGTTTGAGCCACAAGTAATACAAGAACAGATGTTGCTAAAGAGATTCATCATGCTAAAGATGTTCCTTTCTGCAGTTGTGTCAGGTGAGTAGACTGTACATTAGAGCAGAAGCTTTCTGTAGCAGAAGACCCTGCTTCCAAGCACCTCACTTTCTGGTATTAATTTGTTTGATTTATGACCATAATGGTGCGAGTTTGATATCCTACCATTGGATATGCCTAGCCTGGTGGGAATGACATGGCTTGGTCATTAAGGTGTTTGATTTGTGACCATAATGGTGCGAGTTTGATGTCCCTCCATTGGATATGCCCTGATTAGCTGGGATGGTGTGCCATTGGGCAAGACACTTCACTTACCTCATTTCACCAATGTCAACCCCAGTCTGGTACTGAACTGTTAATTTTCAAAATTTGGTCTACATTTGTCTATCTGCTTGGGGGAGGGGTGGGGGGGCTTGGTAGGGTTGGTGTGAAAAAATGCCATCTCTCATTCCATTTTTAAGATGATGCACTATATTTAAAAAGTCATTATGCACTTGCTTTTTAGTTTAATATTACTAGAAGCAGTGCTATGATGGCCTGAACTATTTTTGTAAGGAGGGTATATTAGAGGCCATGTTCTGTGTCCAGTCTCTGGCTTTCTACTCTATGATATTCTTTGTCCAAAATATGGCAGAAGTTTAATATAAGTATAAACATTTCACCATAACCCTTTATCTACCACTGCCATGTTTATTAATCATCTGCAAATAATTCTGCAACCCCACTGCCACTTATATGTGGAGTCAATAATGATGTTTGTCCACTTGAAGCACCAGATGTAAGTGATTTTGAATCCGATAAGATGAAAACCATAGTCCCACTTGTAAAATAAAGTGGTATCATCTCCATGCTTGAGATCAATCATTCTCATTCTGATATTGGTTTAACTATTGAACTTCAAACCATTAAGCAATAAGATGTTTCTCTCAAGCTTTCTCCTGAATGGTGCAAAAGCCTATTAAAGATTATGCCAAGATCTGAATGGTATAATATCAACATCATGGAGATGCAGGTACTGTATTTTTTAGTATCTTCGTTATTATGAGCATTATGCAGATACCCAGATATTCTATTCTGTTACTGTTTTGATATGTACATGTACCACTCTCAATCTAGAAAATGTGGATTTCATTAATATCTTTTGTGTAAAAATATCATTATTGGATACTTTTGGTAGGATTCAAAATTTACACGGCTGAAATTTCTTATAGCAATATATGAAGTTGGGAATCTATGCAAGGTTGTTTTTTTTCATTGAAATCAAACAATATTGGAATAATGAATATAAATGTAACCATATATTTGTGTTAGTTTCAATAGTCATCCATGACATTGCTTTGGTATTCAGCCCTAAGTAACTAGCCTTAGTTGTCTCAGTAGCTGATATCATAACACTCAGCAATAGTCAGTTTGTACAGCAGCTGTAATAGTTCAAGATGGAATCCACAGCCTCATTCAGGAATACCTTAAGACCTGGTGACCTTCACATTCTGATATTTCCTCTTCACAGAAAGTACCGCCCATTTAGCTTGGACAGGGAGGTTTTCCAGTTTTGACCTCCATTTGGCCAAGCTTTCCCTGAGCTTTTACCAGTCATTGGAGTAGTTGCCATCTACTTAAGGTAAAAGGATTCCTGTCCTGAAGTAATATGACGACTGGTTGTTCCACAACAGCCTGTTAGATATTCCTCAGAAGATCTGGCTTATTGTTAGCTCATAGTGACAAGGCTGTCTTTTACTTGACCAAGAGAAATTGTAGCTCAATTTCCTGAAAAGGAAGAGCTACATCTTCAGGGTTCATTTTCTCTAGAGGACTATGTCCTTTACATCATCAATGTATAAATGAGGGCAGTGTACTTGGCCCTTCAGAGATGTGTTGACAGAACAAGAATTCCAAAATGAATATTTGGCAGACAGCCTGTCTAGGAGGTGCAAGATAGTCTTCCCAGAATGGGCTTTGTAGCAATCCATAGCTGATTCCCTGTTCACACTTTTTGGGAAGATGTTCCATTGCCTGTACAGATCCCTAATCTCTGTCATGTTTGTGTTGGGGATAATTAAGATCAATTGATATGCCCCGTTTAGGCTTAGTGATTCTTTTGGATGCCTCTAAAGGGATAAAAAAGGGTGAGAAGATAATCTTTTTCTTCTTATAAAGAGCTAGCATCCAGTATTTTGAGGTGAATTGTCATGAAGGTCAAGAAAGTGTATCAATGAGAAGCATTTTTTATTCATGCATAAAATTTAATTTAACAACCATTTTTATGATGCTTTAAGAACCCAGTTAGTCGACAGTTGCCCATCTGAAAAATAGATATTGCAAGAAGAACAGTTAAATAAAATATTGTATACTTGGCCAAGAACATTTTCAAATGCATGACATTCAACTAAATTTTGAGTGAGTTCTCACACATCACTGTTCTTCAAGTTTGCGACTTGATACAAATTTGGCATGCAGAGTTGCACACCCTGACAACATCTCAGTTTAAATACATTTGTCGTTCATTGGCATCCATTAGTCTTGGGAGATGATGGAAGTGCACCTATGAGAGATGTCTCAATTGGTGGTTGTGCAGTGTCTGTTGTGGCTATGTATCCTAACGCGGGAGTGGCAATCCTTGCTGCACTTGAATGTTGAGGCTGGTGTGTGTTGGAGCTGCTTCTTATTCCTCAGAGATCACTTTTCATCAGCAAGCAAGTGCAGTTTGTTCTTGCTGGCTTTCAAATCAGTGATCAGAGCATGTCGCCACCTGGGCCTGTCTCGAGTAAGCTATTTGCAGATGTTAATATTGATGTCATGGGCTTTCTTGTCGCACTTGCAGACATCCTTGAAGCGGAAATGTGGCCATCCAATTGACCTTTTGCCAGATGTAAGTTCCAAAAAAGGAAGGTCTTTGGGGATCCATCCATTATCCATCTGATGTACATGGCCCAGCTATCATATGTGACATTGGTGGAGGAGTATGACCATGCTGGGAATTTTGGCATGTTCAAGTACCTCATTGGTTGTTACTGGATCAAGTATGTGTTGGAGACATCGCATGTGAAAGGCACTCAGTCTTTTCTCTTGTGAGGCATACGGAGTCACACTTTTCACTGGCATACAGGAGAGTGCTTAGCATGAAGGCACAGTACACAGAGATCTTAGTGTTCAGGATCATCATACTCTGTGACAACCTGGAGAGAATTGTTGATGCTTTTCCAGTCCTATTGTTGAGCTAAGCATCAAATGATAGGTTGTTGGTGATGGCATAGCCGAGGTATATGAACTGACTGACTGCCTCAAGTTTGTAGTTGTTATTATGATGATGCTATGATTCACCCTTGTATCCCACGAACTTACATCAAATCACCTCTGCATTGTATGCAATCTCCACCTCTATTTGCTACTAAGAGAAACCTCTGTATGATAAATAGAACCAAATTCATGCATGACATCCAAGAAAACCTAACAACTTTCTTACATCCAACAGTGGAACAACTTGATAACTGCCTGTGTTCATTGCTTGAAAAACATGCCCCAGCCACCAAATGCAGAGTATCAATAAAAAAGTGTTCTCCATGGTATAGCAGTGTTAGGGACCAGCTTAGCACTGCTAAAAGACATCGCCGAAAAGCAGAGAGGCTTTGGCTTTCCACCAGACTCACTGTTCATAAACAAATCTAGAAGAAGAACGTCACAAACATAGTCCATTTAGCCAAATTATCCCACTACAGTACTAAGATCATGGAGAGTTCCAGCTGCAAAGAGCTCTTTGAGCTAACTAACAAACTAATGTCAAGGAACAAATGTACACCACTTCCAACAACCTTCTCTCCACTAGACCTTCCGGACCAATTTACAAATTTCTTCCGTGACAAAGTACAAACCATTAGAGATTTGCTTGACAGCACAATTTCAAATGACTCATCACCATACAGTTATGATGCAGAATTTCAGCGACAACCTTTAAGAGCATTTGAACCTGTTTCTATTGATTTAGTACGGACAAACGTGATGAAAAGTGCACCAAAGTCTTGTGAACTTGATCCAATTCTGACATCACTGTTGCTTGAGTGCTTAGACCCAATATTGCCTTCACTAACTGATGTTATTAATATCTCTCTCTCTCTCTCATCGGGGGAATTCCCATAATTTTTCAAAACTGCCATCGTAAAGCCACTGCTGAAGAAACCAACACTTGACCATAACGATTTAAAGAACTACCGCCCAGTTTCTAATCTCCCATTCATCTAAAAAATCTTAGAAAAAGTTGTTCTAACCCATCTTGTATCTCATTTGAATTCAAACAGTCTTTTTAGCAATGTACAGTCTGCATATCGCCCTTGCCACAGTACAGAAATTACTCTTTTAAAAGTATTTAATGACATTCTCTTTGCTTTGGATAGTGGAAAGATTACAGTCCTCACTCTCCTGGATTTATCTGCAGCATTTGACACAATAGACCATGATATATTACTTCACCATCTCCAGCATGTATTTGGCATTCAGAATATAGCCTTACAGTGGTTCAAGTCCTACTTAGTCAACAGGACACAAATTATATCTGCAAATGGAATACATTCCAGCCCAGTTGACGTATGTTGTGGTGTTCCACAGGGTTCTGTTCTTGGACCTGTTCTCTTCATTCTATACACTCAGCCACTCTTAAGTGTCATAGATCATCACCCAGTGTTGCACCAGTTATATGCTGATGACACCCAGATATACAATTTTAGCCACCCAACTGAAGTTGATGCTACCATCCATGGAGTAGAGAGGCGCATTTCTGATGTGAAATCATTGATGACATGTAACAAGCTGCAGATGAATGATGATAAAACTGAGGCTATTCTGATCACAACACAAAGACTTTCTCATTCACATCCTTTACCTCAGACAATAAATATCAGCAACACCAACATTAAATTCTAAGTCAGTACGAAACCTAGGTGTTACTCTAGACAGTACTCTCACATTGCACCAACATGTCATGAACATATGCAAGGCTGCATATCTTGAATTGAGACGCATCAGTACCATTCGTAAATATCTTTCAGTTGATGCCACTAAAACACTTGTGTGTTCATTAGTACTTTCAAGACTGGACTATTGTAACTCAATTCTGTCTGGTTTGTCACAATATTTACTTCAAAAAGTTCAAAACACGTCTGCACGGATCATCTTTAGAGTACCTCGATCAGAGCACACCTCACCACTGCTCTGTACCCTACACTGGCTATCAATTTGATGCAGAATCAAACACAAAATTTGTTCTCTGTGCTATGTTTTAATGACAGACTCCAGTCCAACATACCTATCCAGCCTCACCCATGTGTATACACCAGCTAGATCCTTACACTCTTCTTCTAATAATCGTATACTCATTGTTCCCATGGTGAATACAAAGTCATATGATCAACATTCATTTGCATACCAGGGCCTGGCGATGTGGAACGAATTGCCCATTGAAATTAGAGACAAAGACACAGTGGTCCCTTTTAAGAGTGCTCTTAAAACTCACCTGTTTCAGCTGCAGGGACAAACTTAGAGATCTAATCGTGTTTTGTATCTTATATGTTTTCAGCCTGTTTTTATGTTTTATAATTTGATTGTTTTTGTCATTTGTTTTTCTGTAGTGTAGTCATATCATTATTGATGGTGTAAAGCGCTTAGAGCTTCGAAAGATTAGGCACTATACAAAGTCCTCATTATTATTATTATTATTATTATTATTATTATTATTATTATTATTATTATTAGAGGGGATCCACGTTCTAAGTCATCAAGTTTATTTTCTTTAGGCTAATGGTCCGCCCAAACTCACCACATGCTTTAGCAAAGCGATCCATCAGATGCTGTAACTCAGCTTCTGTGTGAGTGGCTAGGGCAGCATCATTTGCAAAGAGTATGTCCCTGATGGCTGCTTCACTTATTTGCTCTTTGCTTTTAGTTGTGCCAGGTTGTACAGTTTGCCATATCATTGTGTGTGCAGGTAGATCCCTTCTGTGAACATTCCAAAGGCATGCTTGAGCATGACAGCGACAAAGATGCCAAAAAGCACGGGGGCTATAACGCAACCATGTTTCACTCAGCTGCAGATGTTGAAGGAGTTGGACGTTGTTGCCCATGCAGCTTGCTTCCCCTCTCTGTGCAGCTGATGGCTCCAAAAGAAGAACAAGTCGATACTAGTCCCATCTGCCCAAAACGTCTGATTTTGATGCACCAGAAACTTGCCTGTCATCCGTTCTCCAGTCCATTTAAACTGGTTCTGCCGGGGGTTTTTTCCAAGGGAATTGGGTGCTTATTGCCCACAACCACTCTGGCGATAATAACTCTTGGACCCCTTAAGTACATTACATGTCAATTAATGACTTTCACACAAAGTTTTTTGTTGCTTTGCCATTGCTTCCTGTTTGGCTCACAGGCAATAACCTACAGGAATTTCTGTCTGATGGTTATTGTTTATACTGGATGGGAACAAAACAATAACCATCAATAAGAATTCAGTGTTTCATATCAAACTGCATCACACCTGAAGTTTGTTTATACTGGATGGGAACAAAACAATAACCATCAATAAGAATTCAGTGTTTCATATCAAACTGCATCACACCTGAAGTTTATCTTTCAAATTGACCAATGTAAACATGATACAATCCATTAGAGAAACTTTGAATAAAATTGGTTATTAAATGGAAGGTAGAATAGTTCATTATACACGTGGAATACATTTGAAATGTATCTAATGAACATGATGAGTTAAGATATATAGTATGGAATAAACGTGGTGGACTAATTATGAACCATGTCACTTTGTGTTTATAGACAGTAAAAGAATATTCACAATAGTAGTTTCGTTTTTACAAATAAAAATGAGTGCCTGTGAGGCACTGCATAACTGATTCTGTTTCAGATGAATTCTAATTTTAAAGAATAACAAAACATATCAATACAATAAATATTCATGACTGCCAAAAAGTAACAGTGAGTATCATTTTGTATCGATTCTCCATCTCTTATATTAATTTGGGTAATCATTTCATCCCGACTTTTAGTGTACTTGGTGTAATCTTAGTCATCTCAGTGCTTCTTGGCAGTGTTTAGATGGCCCCATCTTGGACTGGTATTGACCAGTTGATAAAAGGTTTTGTTCACCAACTCCGAATGAACTATACTGAATAATGTATTTTAATAAACATTTAATACATTGAACAGTGACACATGTAAATGTGTTAAATATTTGTAGAGTGTGCAGCCAGCACTGAAATGATAAATTAGATGATGACAAGAGAGTGTGCAATTGCAAATATGATATGAGAAGAGACTTAGAAACTAGAAATGACTTGAAAATAAACATAAAAAGTTGAAGTATGACCCAGGAGAGACTGTGATGTGACTTTTCTGCACTGTGTATTCAGAGAAAACTGAAATGTCATCAGCTGCTTCATTAGTTGATGGGTGTCATAAATCATCTCTGGAATCGCACAATGCAGACTCACAACACATGATGTCAGATGTATATATAAAATAAAGTCAGACTTGAAAATAAACATAAACAGCTGAAGTATGACCCAGGAGAGACTGTGATGTGACTTTTCTGCACTGTGTAATTAGAGAAAACTGAAATGTCATCAGCTACTTCATTACTACATTAGTTGATGGATGTCATAAATCATCTCTGGAATCACACAGTGCAGACTCGCAACACAGTACTGTAGTGTTTATGTCCTTGAAAAAGGTGAGGATTACTTTGCATGCACTGTATCATTAGGTTCACTTCCAGAATCTTCTAGAAGACACCATATGTGAGGATAAATTCTCATCATATGGAAGAGGGTCATTTCCATCTCAAAAAGGGTTTTAAAAAAAACAAAATAGCAAGAAGTTAGATTTACATAATTAAGAGTTGTTCCCACTCCATCATACACAAATACATCAGTGATTGTCTCCACAATTATTCTGAAATTGGAGTCTAATGCTGGCTAAAGGACAGAGCAACTTTATCTAGTATGAAGATTGTGATCACATTTATCCTCAAAATTTAGCTATGATCACTTAATAATTATAGACGAAGTTTTTGAGCACATAATAGTATTGGCATCAGTGAATACTTGACTACCATTTTGATTAGCTTTAATATCATGAATTGTACACAACTGTACAACATGTGATGGACTTTTTGGACGTATATTTGATGATTTGCTTCTATATTACAGTTTTGTTACATTTTCATTTTTGTTGATCATTAGTTATGCTGATATGCATCTTATCTGGAGATGTGATGAAAGTATTTAAAGAGTTTTAAAAACCTGACGTAAAGTGATTGACAGTTAAACATTGCCATCGATGGGATATAATAATAAAGTGTACCAGTACATTGTGTGACATAACGTAATTGAGGATGTATCCGTTCATCTTTTTAACCTTATTGATGGGAGTGACTGAGTTTGAAGTACATCATTACTATTCAGTATGCAGGCATCACACATAATATATTTGATGTGTTTGTGTATGTAAGTTGCATAATACTTTATTCACTGTGTACTCTAAAGATAAATAGCTGAATTGCTCATCATGTACAAAATGAAGTTTTGTTCCTTTCAGGAATGTTTGTTATGTCCTTACTTTCCATGCTGCCATTTACAAGGAGGAAATTCCTTAACATACAGCAAGCATTTGGCTCTAGTCTGCGAAATAAAGGAGTCCTGACTGTTTTCACCGGTGGACTCGTCTTAGGTGTTGGGATGACATTATCTGGAGCAGTAAGTACAGGACTTAAGATAGTGTTCATAATGTAGAACTTTCCTAGTACATGTATCAGGATTTGTATTAAAGTGCAGAAGAAAAGAAAAACAGTTTTCCAGTGATATTTATTATAAAAAGTTTGAAATATTATATTGAAAATTGTCTTGCCAAGCAGAATCTTTTATCTCAGAGGCTGCCAGATGAGGGATTTGTCCAACAATGAAATGTGAAAAGTCACTTTCACCAAAGAAAACACAGAAGGAGACCAGTTGTTATTGCATTTTTTTAAACATACTTCACTGTAATACAGTTCTGGATATGTGATAATACTATGGACCCCATGACTAAAATCATACTAATGTGACACAGTATGGGTTGAAAGATAAAAGGTGAAACTTAGTCTCAAAGATTCATTTCTGTATTAAAACAGCATTATTTTTTAAAAAATTTATAGTGCATGCTATATCACAGTTCCTTTTTATTAACCTGTTCTCAGTATATCACAGTCCTCAATATAATTCAGTTTGGTACATTATGCAGTATGCCAATATATTTTAGTCAGGTTATGATCAGTTTGCTTAATGATTCAGTACTGTATTTACCATATATGTTTGCACACTATTTTTTAGGACACCATAAATTAATTTTTTAGTAATTTTTTGTGTACACTGTATATTCTGGGTCACTTCAGGTTTTTTGAGTCGTATGTTGTAGGACACCTTTTAAATCATTTAAAATTTACATGTCGTACAAGGCACTCCAACACTAATTGTATTTTAAAACAAATATAAAACTGTATTTGAGATAAAACTCATTAATCCACTGTAGCATCATCTTGTAAACCCTACCCTATTCCTGCACACATACAATCCATCTTTTCAGTGGATAAATATGTTGGAATCCATGAACTGACTCGGAAACTGTAAGGACTAAAGTCACTTTTTTTCTTCTTTCAATCTGCACCAGTCATGCTAATTCTCATATTTTTAACCCTATGTTATTGAAAGTCCATCCAGACAAAATCATTTTTTCTTCTGGTCTTTAAGAATTAACTTGATGATTTTATTTTCTTTACCTCTTATGGGCAATGTTGTACCATCGATGTTTATGCACAAATCACTATATTGTGAACTTTAAAAATTCTTACATTGTTTTTTTTATTTGTAAAATCCCAATTAGTACCAATAAAAAGAAACAAATTGGCACACTTAAAAGATTCCAAAAATCTGCTTCCAAGGTTAGTTTTCTTTGTAATAAAAAACCTTTTTATTTGATATCCTGCTGGTAAGTTCAAACTATGAGTTTATTGCTCACTGCCAGTTGTGTTTAATCATCTCCTGGGCATCTATTTACTTGGCATCTGTAGTCATCATTAATACAGACAGACACTGATGTAAATAGTATGCTCAGCAGTAACTTGATTTAAAAGTACTTTTTATAACGGGTTGCTAATGAAAAGATTGTTATTTGCATTCACAGTGAATGTATTTTCAGTAAGCCTCTTGAATTGATTAACATTCACAGTTTCAGGCCTGTAAAAATTTCCTTGCCAACCTTGGGCAAATTTATGTTCCACTAGACAGGATAGACGTAATCCTGGCTGTCTTGGCAGCACTTCAGACCAAGATCTCATTTCATTGCTTTGCCCTTATCTCTCCTCCTGGAGATCTTGAACTCTGATAAATCTGTATTATTATTGACAAAAAGATTATTTTTTCCTTCTTGGATGGATTAGGGAGTAAGCAGACTTTTCTACCTAATTTATTTGATCTAGTAGTAAGTATTTTCAGAGAAATATAATTTACTGAAAAAAAATCCTCTCTGCACAATAAAATAAAATTTTGTGTTAGCATAACATATATATGTAATCTTAATAGAAAAACAAATACATTTCCTGACAAATGGAAGGAGGCTAAAGTGAAACCTCTTCATAAATCTGGTCCTCATGATGAAACATAATTTTAGGCCCATCTCAATCCTTTCTGACTTATTAAAACATTCTTGACAAACATTCTCATGACTCCCTAATCTGCATCATATGCAGGAGGTTGCAGGTTTGAACCCCTTCTTAGTCATACCAGATTCTTATAAAACTGGGACTAGTAGCTGCCTTGCTTGGCTCTCAGCATTATGGGGTTAGTGTTAGGACTGGCTGGTCGACCTGATGTCAGGATAGTCTGACTGGGTAGGATATTGTCTGCGGCATGATGCCTCGGTGCTAGACATCACTAATAACTGCCATGCTGCAGACATTGTAGTCATACAATTGAATATTTTGTAAAGCTATATTAAAAAGCCAAATTTCACACACACACACACACACACACACACACATGATTTCCTAATGATATTTCTTGATATGTACAATCTACTGTTTGATAAACAACCAGGCTTTTTCCCGAATCATTCATATGAAACTACTCTTGCTAGTATGGTTGAAAAATGGTTCAAAACATTAGATAAGGGAGAACTATTGGATTTGTACAGGTTAATGTTAGGAAATCTTTTGATCTAGTTGATCTTGATATTTTACTTGAAAAATCGAAACATTACAAGCTCACTACAGCTGGTTAAACTATTTTAAGTCATATTTGAAATGAAGAAGACAAAAAGTTGGCATAAATAGTGTCATGTCAGACAAAAAGCTTGAGAGATATATGGAGTATGTAAAAGATCTATTTTAAGGCCACTGCTACTATTTATTATGCTTAAAAAAGCTGATGATACCGCCTTGTTTGATATTAGCTCACACTATTATTGAAAGAAACATAATGCTTATGTAAAAGTATCTAGTTGGTGCAAACATAATGGAATGGTCATTAATTTAGACAGACTAAAGTGATGCTGATAAGTTGATAACCACTCAACAGGGACATAATAGAATTAAAGATAATATTCTCCACATCCATTTTAATGAAGTGTAACTGAAAAATGTTATGCAGAATACACTTTTAGGAGTTAAGTTGATGACATTATATTATTGTCAGAGAATATCAATAATATTACCAAAAGATGGCTAAGAATATTGGGTTATTATTTTTATAAAATAAGAATTTTTTACCTTAAACCACAGGATAATATTTCACGCAAGTTGTATTCAACTGCATCTGGACTACTGCAACATCATATGGGTAATGATTCTAAAACAAATTTGTTCATAGTGAAAGGACTTGAAAAGAAAAAACCCATCAGAAATATCCATGACATGAGTTAATAATGTCCACATGTATGAAGGATTTGAAGATTATGACTATCAAAGTGTATGTTTAAGAAAGGCTAAATTTTAGTATTAAGTTTTTAATGGTTGGATACCCAACTATGTAAAGTATATGTTCAGTAAAAGGACAGATATTGTCAATCTAATGACTTTCTTTTTCCTAAGACCCCCCCCCCACCTAAATAATTCTAAAAATAGCTTGGTTTTTGTAGGTCAATTATTTTTTTGTGGAAGAGTTTACCTAAAGATGTTAAAAGAAGCATCATCATTGCCTTCCTTTCATTACAGATGTTTGAAATGAATTTTAATCCAGATATTGTCTATACCTGGCCAACTTTGTGGTATATTTGTATTATGTATATATTATATAATATTCCTTGAGGTGTTCACTGTGTGTGTACACATCTTCAATCATATATGTTGGTGTACACAAGACTCTGAATGCTAAATAAATACTTAGTTCCTCTTGAGCACACCAATCTATTATACCTTTTCTGTATGATGTTTTTTTTCCCAGCTGTATTTTATATATTTGCCTGTACATATGTAGATAATTTAGGGCCACATGGGAAATAATTAATAAGTGCTTTATTATTACTATTATTATTATGATGATTATTTAAAAAGAAGCCTATCATGTTCTAAAGATTAAAAGTCAAGGTTACGTTGACACAAATAATGATAAGTAGCTTTTGCAACAAGAATTAAGTATTTGATAAGTACCTTAACCAAAGTTTGTGAAAGCCTACACTCTTAGTAAGAAAGATGCCAACTGATTTTTGGATACGTGGTCAAGGTTGTTGTGACTGAAAGAAGACAAATGGTGTTAACCTGCCTTTTGTTCTTGACCAGACAACTTGACCAAGGTTTATTGAGGTTTTCTCTTTAAGGTCAGGAAGAGGCCAGATGATTTGGTGCCCAAAAGCCAGAGTCTTTATGATTCAAAGAAAAAGGGGTTTTGCATAATGACTTGTGTTCTAGAATTAGTTCCTTGTCCAAACTTTGTGAATGGCTTGCATTTAGGTAAGAAGAAAACCTTTAGATTTTGAGATCTAAAGGTTAGAGATCAAGGTATTGTTAGTTAGTAAATAGTGGTTTCTCTTCAGTAAGTTTAATTCAAGGCAGAAAATACCTCATCCAAAGGTGAAAGTCAGTCTCCAGAGTCAACCATGCCCAACTAGTTTATACATTTAAATATGGGGTCGATTTATACTTTACCAATCATACTAATCTTGATACTGTGGTGAGGGAAACAAACACATGGAAACATTACATGGAAGTTAATAATGCAACTACTACTACATGTACTAATAATAATACTAATCATAATAAATAGTAATTGTGAGGGAATAAAGTGTATACAAACATTTTCTTTCAGTTTTTTTATCAATGAAATATATATTACTTACATAGACAGTCTGATTAAAATTGAAATCTCACATAATGGAGATCTGACAGGCACCGATAAATGTTCATGCTCAGCTGACCATTGGCATTCCCATTCCACTTATGTTTAGCAGTTTATCAGATAAAGATTTGCATTTTGTAATTAGTAGCATTGTCATAAGAAAAGATGTTTTGAATTATACTTTTCTCCTCCGGCACATGTAAGCTGTAATTTTGATTGGGGAATCAAAGATCAGCAGAACATGACTTTGTAACAGATCTACTTATTTACATGTCAATCTTAGCTTTAATAAGTTTGTTACATATACAAAGAATAAGCAGAAATTATAGCAATTTCAACAGTGTTAATTTTCTGCAGTGTCCAGGTATGGTGTTGTCACAGGTGGGAGCAGGGACAAGCAATGCAGGTACATATAAAATAAATCTATATTGGGGCTGCCATTATAGAGATGAGGGAATTCTGTAGAGATGTTACAGTAGTTGACCTCGACAAGGCCATCTACTAATATAACTCTTTGATAGAGATTAACTGGTCTCAGTGCTATGAATTCATTGATTTTCTAGGGTACAAGTTTTCATTGTTTTGAAGAAAAAAAACAACATTGTTCATTATTGTATTATTATTTTTATAATATTATTTTAAACATAACATGAATGCCCTTGATGATATGAAATCAAAATAAGATGACTCAGCATTCTAAAGTGCTTGCCTTTACCAATCAATGCCATCTCATCTCATTCCTCTTGTGTTCAAGTCTTCGGTTTGGCAAATGAGGGTATGTGAGAAGCCTTGCCAGTTACTTCCAGTGGGTTGGTGGTTCTTTCCAGTTTTTTCAGGGCCTCTTTCTGCAGTATGCTGTGGAAGTGGAGCTATGTGCCTTTCCCAAGTAGGAAGTTCATTTTCATTTCCTTGGCATAATGTAGTCAATAAAGAGATGGCAGTGCCATAAAACCAAAGGTCACATTTTCACAGGTAATATGAACTCTATGTTAGAACCATACAACCCGAATTCCATCTACATCCACTGAAAGGGGATGTTCATATATGGTATGTTTTATGAGGATGAGTAAATGACATTAAAAGTTTTGTACAGTGGGGATCAATCAGAAATTAAAATCTGCAGATATTTGCTGTTGTTTCCATCTCTAGTATGCTGATGAAACTTTGACAGGAACTTTCAAAGGTGGACACATTTTCCATACGCAACAGACCTTGGGCTCATTTGTTTTGAAATTTAATAAACATGTGAATTATATGTTTCACAACTTCTATGTTTCGTGAGCATTCATAAGCAAAACTTCTATAGTATTCAACAAGTTTTATTAATTTCATACAAAGTTAGCTGGAGTTAAAAACGTTTTGTTGACACCACATTGATAGGAAGCTTGACACATCAGTCACTTTTGTGCTCCTATCATTGTTATCACCATGTAAGGTTTTGGTTAATTTTTCCAGCCATGCATGACCATGGGCTTGACGTGCATTATTATTCATTAATACTTTAATTAAATTCTTTCATCAAACTCTCAACAGGAGTCTATTGATTGATGCCTTTAGTATTATTATACACAGTAAGACATGTTAGTAAAATGTTATATCCAATGTCATGTCATTTGTTTAATGTAAGCATAACATCTTATATTAATTATTTTTGTCCTTGCAGGTTACACTTTGTTAGGCTGCTTTGGTGGTGCACTGCTATATGGAGTTGTGGAGCCACTAATTTCACGATTACTGTCAAGTTCTCGTCAGCTAAGACACCAATTGTAAGTTCTGCTTCCAAAGATAAACTAAGTAGGATTCACTTAACCGAACATACCCTATACAAATATTCCTGAAAACCTGCACCTTATTATTTTGTAATGTCAACAAAACATTTTGGTCCCAACTGTGCCCAGTTTCCACATCCATACTTTTAGAATGGAAATTGTGGCATGAACTTAACACAGACTGGCTAAAAAAGTAATCAAAATTAGGACCAGTTTTCCTACCATAGTTTTTGTTCCCTACATTCCTGGTTTCTTCCTCCACTAAATATAGTCTGCAATATATATAGCCTATCATGCTGAAAATTGGCATTGAAACTTCAAACAAAACCAAAAAATCATACACACATTCATCCCAAGGTCCAATTGATCCTGAATGAAAATGGTGCTGCTCAGACATGCAATCTGGCTACCACAGCAGCCATCTTGTAAATTTTGTTATCACCACTCCACCTGAAGCAATAGTCATATCGAAATAGGGTTTCTCTAACAGAATTCATAATAGTCTTAAAGGTAAATCTGCCACCTTACAAAATGGTACTAACATCTGCCTCGCTGGGCGCTCAGCATTAAGAGTTTAGTGTTAGGACTGGTCAGCCTGGTGTCAGGATAATGTGACTGGGTGGGATATCATGCTACATGTCTGCGGCATGATGCCCCAGTGCTGGACATCACTATAAACTGCCTCACTGCAGACATCGTAGCAATATGACTGATTTTTTTTAAAGCTACGTTAAAAATCCTAAACAAACAAAAAAAACAAAAATCTGCCACCCAGTGTAGCTGCTGTGACAGTCTATTTAAAAATCTTGTTACCACTACTCCTACATGGAAATTTTTTCACTAGAAGACTTCTTATGATGTCTAGTTAGTTCTGAAATGAAAATGGTGCTGATATGACATACAGTATGGCCACCACAGCAGCTGTCAAGAACATCTTGTATTGCAACTTCTCCAGAACTGAAAGTTACATCATGGGGTTATCATGGGGACTTCTTTTGGTATTTTGTTTATCTTCAGTAAAATTTGTAGCAGTCTGATATCTAATTTGTTACCACAGCAGCCTGCTTGAACATCTTATTGCTGCTCCAGTCCTTGTTTCTCATTGCCAACCCAAGCACCACCCCCCCACCCATGGTAAAGAAAATAAAATCACAAAAATCAATTAAATATATATCATATTACCCTTATTTTAAAACCAGTGCATATGAAACAATGTTTTTGGACCTAATTTCTTATTTACAGAAGAACAATACAATATTGTATTCTAGGTCAACATGACCAAAAGATCAAGACTAAAGCTTTCTACACATGTTTCATTCACTCCTTATTTAATATTGTTAGTTGCTTTGTAACTAAATTAATTACTAACCATATTAAAAAATAAATAATGCTTACAAACATAGCATTTTTCTTCCTTGTTTCATTTTAGCTCACTGTGCAGCTTTTAGCTCCATGACATGACCTGAAAAAGCCATAACTTGCTATGCAAAGTACTACATTGCAACAAAACAAATATGATTACCATAAGTTTGATATTTCAACAGTTGTTTATCTATATATAAAAAATTACTTTATTTAAAATTCAAAGTTTTCCTTTTCTCAACAGAGTCCATTTATCACCTCTTTTTCCATAATAATTTAGCTGAATATATGCTACATTTGAGTGATGATATTTGAGTATCCAGGACTTAAAGTTTTGGTGAATTCATCTTGATAACAGTTCAGATCTTAAGCTCTTTAACTACCATAAATGCACTAAAATTATTTCTTCTTCACTACAGAGTCCACATTGTACTCCACCATTATTCTTTGGTTCAGCTCTTAATGTATTTATTTTGAATTTGGTTTTTGAGGGGACATGTCCTGCTTGGTATTTATTTCAATCTTTTATTGTTTCATTCATTTATATATATATATATATATATATATATATATATATATATATATATATATATATATATATTACAGTGTAATTGCTAGCTACTCTAAGTTCTGACACCTTTGTGTTCTCACCAGAAGTGTCAGATCTTTAAATTAGTAATAGCTTTGTTTAGTAAGAGCAAAGATCAGACCAAATGCAGCCTAACTACAGAAAATGCACCTGTCCTTACTGGCAAAGGGTAATATTTTTGTGGTAATGGAGACATTATTTTACTTGCAAAGCATTCTTGAGATTAAACCATTTGGAATATATATAGATATAAATATCGTGAATAATTAACTATAAATTACCTTCTGCGCAAGCACATGGTAAAAGACCCACTTGGAGGAAGTTCATTATAGCAAAGTTTTCTGTTAGGGAATGGAGATTATTTCTGAGATTGAAGTTTTTAAAAGAAGACATTTAGTTTTTAATCAAATGCTACATACTTTTTTCTTTCGTACATAAGCATATATATATATATATATCATTTGTTACATGTCAGTCTTTTTGCATTGTCAGCTTTTTTTAAAATTAAAGCTCTTGTGTAAGTTTGGCTTCAGCATATATTTTAATTTGTGTCAGGATTTGCAAGTGAGGTACAAGTTCCACTGAACAATTATTAATCTATATCTCAATGCTGTTGAGATTTTTATGTGCAATTAGTGAATGTTTTCACTGTCCATTTTTCAGTTTGGACCATGCGTCCGGATCTCCATACTTTGTGACAGTCATGCCCATAGCTGTGACTCTTGCAGCACTAGTGTTTGGGCTGGAGATTTATTTCCCTTGGAGGATGGAACTTGTTGATCATCAGGTTGGTAATTTTTAGAGTGTGCCACCAGTATATTAGCATGTGCTGTATATAAAATACACTTAATTTTCAGTAAGAGTATTGCCAAGGTTAATTTCATAAATATGTTGTTTTGTGAAAACTACAGAAATTGGAACTACATATTAAGTGCTCAATACAGAAGTTTATTTTTGCATCATGCTGTTTTCTGGAACTGGATATGCACAGAATAAATGTTATTAATACATCACTGTTACACTGCCAGGTGCCATAGATAAATAAATTTAATCGTTATTATCTAGTTTTTATTCAGATATTTTGATTATGTACTTAATGCATGTTTATCATTTGAATAAGTAGACAACATTTGCTCGCCTATGCACATCATGGCACACATGACCATACAGTCCTGTAGAAAGCAAATAGACTCTTCCATAACTGCAGGACGATCATAGAGGATTACATGTTTACAGAGTGCTTTTTCAGTTTATTTCAAATGAGTGGTGTTGCTCAACTTCTCAGTACACAAGGTTGTCATGTCATTTGTGTGTTAAATGAACTTGATAATTTTATCTACATTTTGAGATGCTCAAATTAAAATTGAATTACTACAGATGTGAATATCATTTGCAATGCAGAGCTGACGAAAATATAGTTGGGTTTAAATGAAAATGATTCCACCCCTAAATGGATGGTTAAATAATCATGGGATTTTCACTGAAAGACTTTTTATGATATCTAATTGGTCCCAGATAAAAAAAATTGCTCGGACAGCAAACTGGCTGTCACAGAATTAGGCGAAAATTGAATTTATTTTCTTCTTGATTTACAAACTAATTTCACCATTTTCTTTGTTTCGTCGTACATGCATCGCCTGGGGTGAATAAGTGGTTTTTCCCAAGGTAAGCGGCGTGTAACGATTTGCATGTGCCTGATTTTGAATTACATGAAATCCGGAACATTTGTTTCACGTAGTGCACGGTAATCTTGCCGTGATTTCTGCTCACCTATTTGAGGGTATATAAGGCAGAATATTTATGATCAATATGACGGGACCTAAAGTATCTAATCACAGGATAGATAGCTCGTCTTTCAATCTCCAGCCAAAGGGCTGATAACGCTTCTGATAACATCTCTGATAACATCGTTGATGGCGCATCTGATGGCATCTCTGATGGCGTCTGATAACGCATCTGATAACGCATCTGATAGCGCATCTGATAACATCGTTGATAGCGCATCTGATAGCATGTCTGATAATGCATCTGATAACGTCTGATACCGCATCTGATAACGTCTGATAACGCATCTGATAGCGCATCTGATAACATCGCTGATAACGTCTTTGAGATGATAACATCTGATAACGCATCTGATAACGTCTCTGATAACGCATCTGAAAACATCTCTGATAACGTCGGCTGATAACATCTCTGATATCGTAGCTGAAATTGTTTCTGATTTATTGTGCAATCAAATTGAAGTATCTGACTGTCTGTCAGTCAGATTGTCTGTCCGTCTACATCTGTCGTGACGTGTAAATATCCGGAAAGCTAGAAGTCCGAGTGTCGGAGCTGTCTAGAGTTGTAAACATCCGGGGCGACATCTAGGGTATTGAGGAACGTTAGTTCTAGTAGATGTTGTATGCTGTCTGTACGTATAACTGTGGTGAATCCGTGAAGGGCAAGTGACCGATAAAAGTATTGAGTCAACCCTAGGTCTTCGGGGAAACTGGGCGGCGATTCAACTGTGGGTGAATCGTACGGTTATACAGGGTCGAGACACGTGTGTGTTGCAATTGTATTACAATTGAATACATTGTTATATTTACATGGTTACTTCAAATCACAATAGTATTTCAAGGGATTGCATGAATCTCAATAAAAGCTAGCAACTTGATTGAATACATGTATATGTTCGTGCTAGTTGTCGCAATCCATACGTGCGATAGTATAGTTTGATGTTTGTGTTTATTATCGTGATTTATACTTGCGTTAATATAACTTTTGTAAAGGTTCTTTGGATCTGTGGATAGTCCAAGAGATTCCTTTGTATCTGTGTTTTATTTTGTATTAATATTTCATTTATTCATGTATTGTGAATGGTTGTGAGTGTAATTGTGGGTTGAACGCATGAGTTATTGTGTTGATACATCATTATTTTTCATTAATAATTTATTTCATAAATTTATATTTTCTTTCACATATTGTGTTTGTGTTGTTCATTTAATCCACCATCCTCTCGGTAACAATTCTGTTACAATGGTGTCAGAAGTGGGATCGCTGGATTAAGTGAACTGTCAATCATTTTTGTGAAAGTATACATTTAACATTTATATTTATATTACAATTGTCATGTCATCCCTTAAGGACTTGGTTGCCTTAGGCAAAGAATTTGGATATGAAGGTGAAAGCTTAAGGAAATTTATTCAAGAAGAACAAGCCCGGGAAAGGGAAGAAAGGGTAAGAGCAAGGGAATTAGAAAGGGAATCCGATGATAGGAAATGGGCCTTTGAGAGGGAAAAGATAGAATTAGAGAAGCAGGCCGAAAAGGACAGGATAGGATGGGAAATGGAAGCGGAGGAAAAGCGAATAGAGTTAGATAAACTAGCAAAAGTAGAAATGATAGAGTTAGAAGAAAGAGCAAAGCAACGGGATCATGAGCGTAAGGTAGAATTAGCAACATCTGGAAGAGAACACGATTCTGCCACTAACAAATTAAGTGGCCCCAAATTACCTCCCTTTGACGATGAAAAAGATAATATGGATAGTTATCTTCATCGGTTTGAGCGGTATGCCGAAAACCAGAAGTGGAGTCAAAATGACTGGGCATTGCATCTTAGTGCGCTATTAAAAGGTAAAGCACTGGATGTATACTCGTGACTTCCGAGAGACGATGTGTTTAAGTACGACGTCCTGAAGGAAGCACTTCTCAAAAGGTACGAGCTCACTGAACAGGGTTTTCGTAAAAAGTTCAGGTATAGCAAGCCCAATAAGGGAGAAACCTTTGGTCAGTTCACCGTGAGAATTGCGAACTATTTTGAGCGGTGGATTGAATGCGGCAAAGCGGTGAAAACGTTTGAAGGATTGACTGATTTCTTGCTCAGAGATCAATTATTTAATACAGTTGGGCGAGAATTAGATCAATTTCTGAAAGAGAAAGTCTTCACAAACGTAAAAGATATGGCTAAGCAAGCCGATCTGTTTGCCAAAGCTCATGGGGGAACCCAGAACGTGGTTTTAAAAGATTTTAAGTCTGGAAACCAGTCTGCGAGACCTATGCCTAGGGAGCTTGTAAAATCAGCTGTGGTAAATAGGTCAGTTAGGAATCCAGTTATTCAGCGTCTGCAGTGTTTCTTGTGTAATGCATGGGGTCATGTTCAAAAAGACTGTCCTAAAAGAAAGGGACTTGTACATAAGGTAGCAGTGGCTATACAAAGTAAAGGTATATCTGATAATATCGTACAGGTAGAACCTTGTATTCATTTGCTTGGCACGTGTCTATTTCCCGAAGCGCGTGTACCAACCGCGAGAGGGTTTGTCAACGGTCGAGAAGTCGTAGTATTACGTGACACTGGTTGCACTGGCGTAGTGATCAAACGTAGTCTCGTGCAGGATAACCAAATGCTCGGGTGGGAGTCCCCATGTATGTTACTTGATCAGACGATCGGTCGCATTCCCGTAGCAAGGATCACAGTAAAAACACCTTTCCTAACGGGAACTGTTGATGCCCTTTGTATGGAAAACCCTATTTACGATCTGACGATCGGTAATGTTGAAGGTTCCCGTCTTCCAACAATGGCCGATTTTAAATTACCTTTGGCTCAGGCAGTCGAAACGCGAGCGCAAACATGGCGAGAGAAAACCACGTTTCATAAATTAATAGTCCCTGAATCGATCTCCGGAATTTCACGTGATGATTTCAAACAAGAGCAAGAACATGATGAATCCATCAGAACAATTGTTGAGAAAATCACGTCCGGCACGATTAAACACTGCAAGCGTGGGGGTAGCTCGAGATTCGTACGCAAGAACGGATTAATTCATAGGGAGTTTAGCGCTCGGGAGGGTAAGAAGTATTGGCAAGTGGTCATACCCCAGAGATATAGATCTCAAGTACTTAGGGTGGCGCATGAGTCAAGCATGGCAGGACACCTAGGTAAGGCTAAGACCACTAGCAGGGTAGTCGCTGAATTCTACTGGCCCGGTGTTAATGGCGATGTCACACGGTTCTGTAGGTCGTGCGACGTATGTCAGAAAACCGTCTGTAAGGGAAGGGTCACAAGGGTGCCCTTAGGACAGATGCCATTAATAGATACACCGTTTAAAAGAGTGGCAGTAGATATTGTAGGACCAATACACCCGGTTACCGAAAGAAAGAATCGGTATATTCTTACTCTGGTTGATTACGCGACCAGATACCCCGAAGCCGTAGCGTTACCAACTATTGAAACGGAAAGGGTAGCTGAAGCATTAGTTGATATCTTCAGTAGGGTAGGGGTGCCAGAAGAAATCCTCACTGATTGTGGTGCCCAATTCACCTCTGACCTCATGGGTGAAATAAGTAGGCTGTTGTCCATCAAACAGCTAAACACTACCCCATACCATCTGATGTGCAATGGACTGGTAGAGAAGTTTAATGGTACCCTGAAAAGCATGCTGCGAAAGATGTGCGCGGAACGTCCACAAGACTGGGACCGTTATTTGAACGCTGTTCTGTTCACGTACCGTGAAGTACCGCAGGAAAGTTTAGGGTTTTCACCCTTCGAACTGTTGTACGGTAGGACAGTTCGAGGCCCGATGCGGATACTACGCGAACTATGGACTTGTGATGTCGCCAACGAGGAAATAAAAACAACTTACCAGTACGTGTTAGATCTAAGAAATAAACTTGAGAGTACATGCCAGATGGCACGTGACGAATTAATTAAATCGGGGCGTAGATATGCCAAGTATTACAACCGCAGAGCGCGAAATATGAAATTTCTTGTAGGAGATCAGGTGCTATTGCTTCTTCCAACGAGCTCAAATAAATTATTAGTCCAGTGGAAAGGTCCCTATGAAGTTAAAGAGGTAAAATGTGACATGGACTATAAAATTGACATGGACGGTAATTTAAAGACATTCCATGCTAACATGCTCAAGTTGTATATCAAGAGACAGAGCGACAATGTCAATAAGGGGAGTTGAAAATGTAGGTGCAGACTACTTGAGTAGGGCATGATGGGAAATTTGTATGGATTTGCCCAGTAATAAATCCAGATTGTAGTATAACCAGTGTAAATGTTGTAAGATATCATCAGTAGTTATTTTTCTTCTATTCTGTGTTAGTTTTAAAAATGTGTACATTTTTATTCTTAGGGGGGAGGTATTGTCACAGAATTAGGCGAAAATTGAATTTATTTTCTTCTTGATTTACAAACAAATTTCACCATTTTCTTTGTTTCGTCGTACATGCATTGCCTGGGGTGAATAAGTGGTTTTTTCCCCAAGGTAAGCGGCGTGTAACGATTTGCATGTGCCTGATTTTGAATTACATGAAATCCGGAACATTTGTTTCACGTAGTGCACGGTAATCTTGCCGTGATTTCTGCTCACCTATTTGAGGGTATATAAGGCAGAATATTTATGATCAATATGACGGGACCTAAAGTATCTAATCACAGGATAGATAGCTCGTCTTTCAATCTCCAGCCAAAGGGCTGATAACGCTTCTGATAACATCTCTGATAACATCGTTGATGGCGCATCTGATGACGCATCTAATGGCGCATCTGATGGCATCTCTGATGGCGTCTGGTGGTGTCTCTGATAACGCATCTGATAATGCATCTGATAGCGCATCTGATAACATCGTTGATAGCGCATCTGATAGCATGTCTGATAATGCATCTGATAACGTCTGATAACGCATCTGATAGCGCATCTGATAACATCTGATAACATCGCTGATAACGTCTTTGAGTTGATAACATCTGATAACGCATCTGATAACATCTGATAGCATCTCTGATAACGCATCTGATAACGTCTCTGATAACGCATCTGAAAACATCTCTGATAACGTCGGCTGATAACATCTCTGATATAGTAGCTGAAATTGTTGCTGATTTATTGTGCAATCGAATTGAAGTATCTGACTGTTTGTCAGTCAGATTGTCTGTCCGTCTACATCTGTCGTGACGTGTAAATATCCGGAAAGCTAGAAGTCCGAGTGTCGGAGCTGTCTAGAGTTGTAAACATCCGGGGCGACATCTAGGGTATTGAGGAACGTTAGTTCTAGTAGATGTTGTATGCTGTCTGTACGTATAACTGTGGTGGATCCGTGAAGGGCAAGTGACTGATAAAAGTATTGAGTCAACCCTAGGTCTTCGGGGAAACTGGACGGCGATTCAATTGTGGGTGAATCGTACGGTTATACAGGGTCGAGACACGTGTGTGTTGCAATTGTAGTACAATTGAATACATTGTTGTATTTACGTGGTTACTTCAAATCACAATAGTATTTCAAGGGATTGCATGAATCTCAATAAAAGCTAGCAACTTGATTGAATACATGTATATGTTCGTGCTAGTTGTCGCAATCCATACGTGCGATAGTATAGTTTGATGTTTGTGTTTATTATCGTGATTTATACTTGCGTTAATATAACTTTTGTAAAGGTTCTTTGGATCTGTGGATAGTCCAAGAGATTCCTTTGTATCTGTGTTTTATTTTGTATAATATTTCATTTATTCATGTATTGTGAATGGTTGTGAGTGTAATTGTGGGTTGAACGCATGAGTTATTGTGTTGATACATCATTATTTTTCATTAATAATTTATTTCATAAATTTATATTTTCTTTCACATATTGTGTTTGTGTTGTTCATTTAATCCACCATCCTCTCGGTAACAATTCTGTTACACTGGCAGCCACTTTGAAAATCTTTTTGCTACTCCGCCTAAACTAAAGTCATATGAACATGGTGGTTTAGATGAGGTCATGTTATGATTGGACCTAAAGGAAAATGGTGCTAGTCTGATCTCAAATATGGCCGCTATGGAAGACTCTCTTGAAAGCGTATCACTGCTTTTCATAAACGGGAAAGCATTGAATTTTCACCAGAATATTTCTTATCATGTTTAGTTGGCCACATCAACATGGAGTTTTCACTAACAGACTTACAGTGCTAAATGAAAATCTGCAGGCATCCATTATGTTATCCATATTGAAAATCTTGTCACTAATTTTACCTGAATGAATAGTCAATTGGCATGGTGTTTTCATCTAAAGAAATCTTTTATTGTTGTTCTGTTTTTCCAAGTGAAAATGGTTCCAATCTTAATCCACTAGGGCTGCCACAGTGGGTAATTTGAAAATATTGTCATTCAAGAAAATCAAGGCTGCTTTAAACATTTTGTGATTGAAAAGAACAAATGGTCTTGTCTTTAATTTCTGGAAATTCTTTTCAGACAGTAGAATGTCAGTTGTGATGAACTTTTGTTTCTCATACACTTTAGCATGTGGTCATAAAAATTGATCATTGTATTATTATGGAGGGTATTCTCATCTAAAATAAGTGGGTCATTGACATTTTCTTGCTTCATTGACTTTGATAGGTACTGGAATATGCCTCATAGGGGCAGGCAAGACTTGGGCATTTTGCAGAATTTTTTTATGGTTTCCACTTTGTACTCTACATACGAGATAGCATCAATAATCGAATTGAAATTAAAACTTTATAAAGTAAGCCCCATTATTAAAAAATAAACAATCACAAGGTTGAATCCTTGTTACAGATCAATGTAAAATCATTATTGTTTGTGGGTACCAGTTTGGAGATTTTCTTGGGTCAGAGGGACCTTGAGTTTAATGTCGTAATGAAAATTAATATTGCCATTTTATTGCTTTCCATTTTAAAATACAATATGATGGAGAAGAATTTCTCACATGTGCTTTTTCCAATCAAGGTTATTTAAAGGGCCATGTATATATACTTACAAGTGTTAATGATGAATTTTAGATCTTTGCTTAATTTTCTCTGGATTTGTTATGTCAACATTTTTGTGGATATACACTTCTCCCTCAATAACTCATGCACAACAGGGTCCAAAAACATAGACCACACTATATGCAAGGATGCAAGTTACTGAGGGACCATCAGAAATTGAAAACTTCTGCTTAGACTTAAGAAAACCTTGCAGGGTGTGTGTGTGTGTGCTAGGAAACTGGGCAGTTTAATATCTGAATCCTCGTTTTACAATCACATCAATAAAAATTGTTAATTATGTGCTTTTTCTAATGAAGTTGTTTGCTATTCTGTATAAATAAAATTTATTTTCAAAATGTCCAACATGTGTGAGATTATTTAAACTGGTTTCAACAACAATCACAAGTACGCGAAAACATGTGTAATTATGTCTCTGCTATTTTGTTGTTGATTAGTCTGGTTCTTGGAATGGTATTTTATAGTATAATGTCAAGTCTGGAATTAATGAAGCAGGGAACTAAACTATCTCTAAATACACCACCAAACAAGATTCCTTTTTTTATAAAACAATTTGACAATTTTTTCATGAGACAATCATCTACATTTTTATATTGTTCACTTGGTACAATATTGATGTAGTTATTTAATTGGAAGTAATAGTGCAACTTCTTATCCTTGAGAATATTGCGAAGTGCTATTTCAGAAAGTTTCTAAAACTCACTTGCCCACATGGAATATATCTGTGAAACCAAGCTCTTTATTTTACAAAGTATTAATTTTGCTTGGTTGCCTTGCTATTTTTTTGATCAGTTATGAATGAGTCCATTAATTTAAGGTAGTTTGTTACATACACAATAACATTTAAAACATTATTTGAGTGATCAACTGAAGTGAGTTCACCTGACATACGACCTGGGTCATTAGATTTTAAGTATGTAGGATTTGCATCCCTTTTACCTTTTCTTTTATTCCACCTCCTTTATTTGATTCAAAAAACATAATTAAATGAGGCCAATGTTTAATTCAGTGCAACAATACAAAATACTTCTGCAAATCAGTTATATCAAAAACATGGTCAGCACTTAATTAAGTTTTGAAATGCTTGCAGACATTGCTGTTACGATAGATTGCCAAATTTTATGTTTAAATACACATTGCATTTATGATGATTACACTTAAGAGGAATGAAAAGTTTGAGTTAAATCACAAATTTCACTTAATAAAATAAAAATTATTTAATTGGCATTGAAATATTAATGTACTGCCTGTAGCTAAACATTATCATTGATTGAAATTTCCTTGAATTTCTTTAATTACAATGTACTAAGAATGTTATTTGGAGAAGAAAAAAAGTAACCAATTATATGACTTCTAATTAAGAGTTGATAATTTGAAAATGTTGACAAAAAACAGCAAGTGATAAAATCAGTGTTTCACTTACCAATTTTGATCACGATTTTCTTCAAGTTCAAGAACTAGGGATCAATTTGTCAGGGTATTTTCTGGTTTAAAAAATGAGATCTTATGATATAAGTGGGTCCGCGAGTTATCAAGGCACAAGTTATTGAGGGAGTGGTGTATTGTCATAGGTAATGTCCATCCAAGCATCCCTCTGTTCTCACTTTCACTGTTTTCTGTCAAATGTCAACTCCATCTACAATAATTGAGGAAATGTGATCAAACTTGGTATGATGTTACATGGTAAGGAGATGACTGAACAAGTTTCAAAATCCTGATGCAGCCACCAGTGCAAGAGGTGGTGGAGGTTAAAGGTTTGATTATCAGTTAATTCCTTGAGACCTGAAAATTTCATCTACACTGATTTGAGGGAGGGTGATCAGCTTTGGAATGATTTTCCAGAGATGCTGCCATGACACACAAGTGCACAAATCATGCAAATAGTGTTGAGCTTTGTGCACTGGGAAAGCAATGATGCAAGAAAACAAATTAGTTCAGTGACAAATATAAAAATGCACCCATAACAATATAAAAAATTTATTTAAGTGCCAAGACAAACCAAATTAATAAGAATCTTAACAAAAATTTAAAAATTTGGATATTTTTTTGATCAGAATACTACTGTCCATTCCAAAGTATGTAAGTTAATATAAAAAGATGCTTGGAAATCCTGTTAATTGTTTTTAACAGGAAAACCTTGTGTCCTAGAGGGGTTCTGCAATAGATGCCCTTTCCTTTTATTTGTGTATATGCAAACTTTGGCCCATTTTTAGCATGTGAGACTATAATCAACCATAGTTGATTTGAAAGCAACCCAGAGAAAACGCAGCAGTTCATCAGCAAAGTGCAGGAAGCTCTCACCAAAGTGACACCTGATGACGCCATTGACTCCAAGTGGTCCCATCTCTGTGACTCGGTGTACAACTCAGCCATCATAACTTATGGGAAGAGGGAATGGAAAAATGCCGACTGGTATGAGGCAAACTGGGAGGAGATGGAGACCTTGACTGAGGCATAGAGGAAAGCCGTCCTGGCATACAAGGCTGTACCTAGCTCAAGAACATTGCATGCCCTCATGAATGCAAAGAACAATGCCCAGAAGACCACCTGCCACTGTGCCAGCATCTACTGGCTTAACCTTTGCAACAGTAATACAGATAGCTGCGGACACCGGGGATACAAGAGGAATGTATGAGGGCATCAAGAAGGTGACAGGCCCCCACACCTCAAAGACCACCCCCATCAAGTCCAAGACAGGCAAAGACATCACAGACCAGGGGTAACAACTGCAGCGATGGGTTGAGCACTATCTCAAGCTATATGCAACCCAAAACAGGATGCTATTCCAAACCTGTCTGTCAAGGAGGAGCAGCCCACCCTGGAAGAGCTCGGAAAAGCCATAGACTGCCTTGCCTGTGGGAAGGCTCCTGGAAGTGATGGCATTCCGCCTGAGGTCCTCAAGAGTGGGAAACCAGCACTGCTCCAGCCACTACACATACTCCTCTGCCGCTGCTGGGAACAGGGATACATCCCACAGGACACACGTGATGCCAACATCGTCACTTTATACAAGAACAAGGGAGACCTTAGTGACTGCAACAACTACTGTGGCATCTCCCTTTTCAGCATTGTCAGAAAGGCTTTTGCCCACGTTGCCTTGGCGTGCTTGAAGATCCAAGCCTCGCGTCTACCCAGAGTCCCAGTGTGGATTTCGAGTTGGCAGGTCAACTGTAGACATGATCTTCTCACTATGTCAGCTGCAGGAGAAGTGTCATGAGCAGCAGAGGCCCCTCTACATTGCCTTCATAGACCTGGCAAAGGCATTTGATCTGGTCAGTCGGAGTGGACTCAGATTCCTGCAGAAGATTGGCTGCCACCCACGCCTACTTGCTGTCCTCATGTTGTTCCATGAGAACATGCACAGCACAGTGTGCTTCAGTGGCGCAACATCATAGGCCTTCCCAGTAATCAGTGGAGTCAAACAAGGCTGTGTGCATGTGCCTATGCTTTTCGCCATATTCTTCTCCATGCTTTTCCAGTACGCCTTCAAAGACTGCAGCGATGGAGTGTACATCCATACCACGGCTGACAGAAAGCTGTTCAACATTGCCCGTCTTTGTGCTAAGACTAAAGTCACAAAGGTACTCATCCGTGAATTGCTTTTTGCCGATGATGCAGCCTTGACATCCCACATGGAAGATGGACTGCAGCAGCTGGTATGCCGCCTCTCCAATCCTTGCAGAGAATTTGGACTGACCATCAGCTTGAAGAAAACGAACATCATGGCGCAAGATGCAGACTGCCCTCCCTCTATCACCATCGATGGGTACAACTTGGAAGTTGTCGAGAACTTCACATACCTCGGGTCCAACATCTCCAGCTCACTCTCAGTTGATTATGAGGTTAACGGCAGGATTGCCAAGGCAGCTGCAGACTTAACCAGAGGGTATAGAACAACCCCAACCTCACCGAGAAGACCGAAATGCTTGTCTACCAAGCCTGCTTGCTCAGTTCACTCCTCTACAGCAGCAAAACATGGACCATCTATGCAAGACACGAGAGAAAACTTGACAGCTTCCACCTGAGATATCTGCGACCCATTATGCACATCAAGTGGCAGGGCAAAGTACCCAACACAGAGGTTCTAGAACACACCAACATCAACAGCATGTTCTCCATTCTCAGCAAGAGGCGCCTTCACTGGCTTGGCCATGTCAAGAGAATGGACCCAGGCCACATTCCTAAGGACCAGTTATATGGGGAGCTAGCAGAATGTGCACAACCGACTGGATGTCCACTACAAAGATGTTTGCAAGAGGGACATGAAGACAGCCAGCATCGATGTCAACAACTGGGAGAGCTTTGCTAACGACCGTACCACCTGATGCTTAACTGTCAGGCAGGGAGTTAGCAAAGCTGATGATGACAGGAATAGAAAGCACGCTTAAAAGAGAGCCAGAAAGAAGGAACAGCTGAATCTGAAGCTATGCCATCATCTCACGTAGACAGACAGATGCCAAGGAGGAATCAACCATGGTTGATTTGAAAATTACAGAGACTCATCTTCAAGTTTGTGCTGGCACATATATTCATGGTGAATGGCATTTTCATTGTCAGAAACCAAGTTGAATGAACTACCTAAGAGACCAAAATTTGATGTAAAGTTTCAGAAATCCTTGCTTTTATAGTAAAACATGGTAAAAAAATCGCCAGAACACAACAAGATAGGAGATATTTGTGTAATTTTGAAAAATTATAGGAAAAACAACTTATTTACATAGGAAATGAGTGTTTGAACTTATGACATCAATGCACGACATGCAGTCACCAGATAACATGCATTTTGGGATAGAGATATCCATGAGACATTGTTGAAGCTGACTAAGCTAGCAATGATTGTACCCCTTCAGGTTGGCAGACTGTAAGAACTTAGACCCAATACAAAGAAATATATTTCCTGTTGTACTGGTTTTAAAGGGGGCTCTCACTGGTCGAGTGGTCTGAAGCGCTCTCTGATACAGATCACAGCCATCTGAAATCTGTCTGGGTTTGAGTCTCAGATTCGGCCAATGTGGGTATGTGAGAAAGCTTGCCAGTAGCTTCTCGTGGGTCAGTGGTTCTTTTGGGGGATTTTCATGTAACAATTATTAAAAGTAGATAAACCTTGAAATAGCTTTTTGTACACCAGTTTATCATCAATTATAGCCACTATTACTAAAAAAAGAACTGCGCTTACAGGACAAGAGGTAAAAAAAAAATTGTTTTAGAAAATTTAACAAAACCTGTGATTTCCTATTAAGAATTTCAACATTTCATGACATTGAATCAGATTTCTGGGCACTAACTGCCATTTTCAGTGATAAAATAAACAATGTATTAAATTTACAGTTACCAGTTTTGATAATTATTTTCTTCATTTTAAACAAATGGGACAATTCTTTTGGTATTTTCTAGCCAAAAAAAATGCAATCCACACCTGACTGGACATTATACACAGGTTTGCGAGTTATCAAGGGATAGGTTTATATGGATACTGCAGTTGAAGAGAGAAAGAACTGAAATGTTTCTTAAAAACAATTACTCAGTTGGATTAGTCGTAACTTTTATAGAAAACTTCCTATTATAAAGGTCTTTCAATATAGGACAAATGATGCTATGGTGTCATCAAATCTGGATGAAGATACAGAAAACAGAAAAATTTGGAAAGAATCGTATTCATGACTCATGCAATCAACAACATATGAAATTGCTTCAGTTCTAAAGCATCCTACTGACTCATATTTTTGGGCCAACTACTCTTACATTTAGTTTTTAGGCAGATATCAGTGGATGTTTTAAAATTTGTTCTTGTTGCAAAATTAAGTACTCATGAAAATTTCTTTTTGAGCCTTAGCAGAAATTTGATACGATGAATTAAAGGACAGTATTCCTTTTCCATTTAGCTAATGAATTTTGTTTACTTGATTCTAGATTGTATCTGATGACTCCAGAAGCAATCTTTTTGCCTACAAGAACTGGTCACCTGTTGTATGTGGGGCTCTGATAGGGATGTTGCAGCTGCCTATGATCTTTTTTGTCAGAAGTACACTAGGTAAAAAAAATACATTTATTTAAATATTTTAACACATGTATTTTGAAATTTCATTTTTGGGGTTGTCCTTGTGTAAAAATTAGTTTTCACTGGGGATATTTTTCTTCCCTTTAGAATCAAACTTGTCTTTCAGTAACCTGGTCTTAAGAACTATTCCCACCCATGAAATTTTGTCTGCAAATGTCCTCAATATAATTATCACCAACATTCTGCAGTTAGTGGCCAGCTGTCACTTGAGCTCATCATGCAAATGAGGCTTGTCGTTAGTCTAAGACATGCAATATGATCGAATCATTCAATATGCCTTAAATTGCTTATATTCAATGAGTTAGTCTACAGTTAGGTCAGTTTTAAAATTTGCTGATCTCTCATTGTAGTTTTAAAAATTGGAGTAAATTCCCAATATTTCTTTTGTGGTTGAGAGAAATACTCCAGGTAAACCGCTACAATTACAGCCTCTCCCTGACTTTTTTGTTAGGGGCATAGGATGCTAATGAAAGAAATTAATAATAAAAAAAAACAATTTTGCCTTGCATTTGCTTTTTTAAAAAAAATCAAATTTGATCTATTGAACAATTTCTATTAGTGTTTACTGCATAATAAACGTTTCAAGATCAAGATCATTGTAAGCTCATCCTTTGTATTTATTATGTATAAATACTATAATGTGAAAAATCATATTCAACTTTCAAAGACTGTTGTATCAATCAGTGTAATTATTGTTGGTTTTAAAACAAGCACAACAGATAAAGTATTATAATAGTAATGAAAAGTATGAATAAATATGTATATGCAAAATGCATTGTTGTATGAGAAAAATGAACATAGATGTCATTGATCCTTATAGAAAAGACTGGGCTTCATTTGATCCATCACTGAGTGTGACCTTAATTTATGTCTTTGCCATTGCTATTTATAGCTCACTGAGCATCTGTAGTATAGTACACCCATAGGGAGGGCAATAAGAGTTACCAAATTGTGGTTCAGCAATGAATTTTGGATAAATTTTCAATACAGAATTTTCCCTTGATGATAATTTCAGCATATATACATTTTTAGTTTGTAATAATTATTTGTTTTGCAAATATTTCTTGTCTGGAGACTAGTTAGAGTTTTCCAACATTTTTCCAAGTTCTCCAACATGCAATACTTTTCAAAAAGTTTCTAACTTTCAACAGTTTTCCAGCAAAATTCCAACTTTATGGTATTTAAGACTCTGGGAAAGTTCAAATCAGTAACGAGAAAGCCGGTGTACAAGCAGTGAGATGATGTGAGTGTCTGAAGCCCAAATTTTTTGGGTATGTACAGCAGCATGTAGCAGTCTGGTTTAAGAATCAATATAACAAGACATGGGTGCTTTAATTTTGGATTTAATTACTTCTTTAAGATACTTAATATTTAGTTGGAATTATTTTTATCACATTAACAATTTTGCTAGTTAAAGAATTTTAAGACATATAGCTAATGCTGCAATTTCAGATTTTAGAGTAAAACTTCATTTTTCTGTGTATTCTAAAAAAATATTTTCTTAACCTCTAATATTCACCAAGGATCCATTTTCATGAGTTTGAGATGTTCATATATTTGACATTTAATTCCTGTTCTTTGAGAAAAATTGTTTGCAAATCCCAGCTGTATAAATGTAAAATTGTTTGCAAATCCCAGCTGTATAAATGTAAAATTGTTTGCAAATCCCAGCTGTATAAATGTAAAATTGTTTGCAAATCCCAGCTGTATAAATGTAAAATTGTTTGCAAATCCCAGCTGTATAAATGTAAAATTGTTTGCAAATCCCAGCTGTATAAATGTAAAATTGTTCACCTTGACACTCGAGAGATTGCAGTTATAAAAAATTTGTTTAGGTGATCATTGTTGCCATTTTCACACTACTTATTGCTCCTTTCTTATTAATTGTGTTTGGTCATTGAATGAGTCCAATTTCTCTTCACATAAAACACTTTTACTTTTGCCATTTTCTCACCACTTATCGCTCCTTTCTTATTTGTGTTTGGTCATTGAATGAGTCCAATTTCTCTTCACATAAAACACTTTTACTTTTGCCATTTTCTCACCACTTGTCGCTCCTTTCTTATTAATTGTGCATGGTCATTGAATGAACCCATTTTCTCTTCACATACTAGTAAAGATGTGATCATTGGATGAAAATAATATCTCCTCATATCACACCTATTCATTCTTTAAATGTATTTGTGATCGATGAATGTATATATTTATCTTCAAATATCACACTTTTCTTAGAATGAAACTCTCAATCTAATGAACTTTTTTGTGTTGCTTGAATGAACATAAATTTCCTACCACACCCATCTTCAAGTAGTCGTCGTTGAGGACCTGGTTTAAGGGACACAACTCTTCCTGTGTTGGAAACAGTTGCAGGACATGTTACCTCCCTTGTCCTATTGCAGTCCTACTATTCCCAGTTAACATATCAACGTGAAATCTAAATGATAAAAGTAATTTTCTGCTCAGGATTGCCCAAGATTGTATTTTATATTAATAAAGAGAATCTTCTACATAGTAGCCCCCCTTTTTCCACAGCCAGTAAGCAATAATAAACTAAGCTGGAGTCAAGACAGAGATACAGAAAGATGGCTAAATTTTCCCCTACACATCTGTGACTGCAAGCAAGCATAAAAGTCAGCTGTACAAGAAGAATACCTGAATGTCAGCACTGATCTCAAAGTTCGTATCTCCACCACTATGATGTATTTCCTTGAATCTAGGTGATTGCTGAATGTTCATTTTATTGCTGTATAATTTTTTTAATCTCGCATCTTGAATAAATATGTATGGTAAATGCCTAACAAGGGTCTGACTCTGTCATGCTTTTCATACAGTTTATTGCATGAGGTGTCTTTAAGAAATAAAGTGTCACTAGTGTTGGATGTTGTAGCATTAAAAAGTGACAGAGAAATAAAGGACCTAATGGTCAAAAAAATATTACAAAAAAAATATTACAGTGTTTTGACAACTTTTGTATTTGGCCTAGGTATGTTACTTCTAAGATAGCTGACATCAGGTGCAATATAAAAAGAGCTGAGATAGTTACGATATATAAGCAAAAGCATACAAGATGAAAAGTAGATTTTAAAAAGTTGAACAAATCTATGAATGGAACCCTTGTTCATCAGAAGGAACGAACAATATAGTAACTAACCTGGAAAAACACTTATTCACCCTAGATAACATTGTTTGCATGTACAATGAAAAATTGTTAAATATTTCTAATGCATAACCAAGTTATTATTTTTTTCCCAATTCTTTGACAGTGATAATGATATGAGTTCAAATTTCTTCAATAAACAAATAAAGTATAAGGCTATTGGCTACTTTTTTGTTCTTCTTCTTAATGACCTTATTTTTTGACCTGATAAGGGTCACTCTGGGCCCTACTTTTCCATTTTTGGAATGAACAATGGAGATAACCTGTATGCAAAGGCCAGTTTTGCCTTTTCGCATTGGTGGCTGCAATTGACAGGTTTGACTGGAATTGTATATAGTTGTAATCCAACTGCTGGCAGCAAAGAGCCTGATAATCCATCAGCAGATTAGGGTCTATGATGTTTGTTTTACAGATTATTCCTACCAGACTGCAGACTAATGTCAGTTCTGGTTCCAAGTTGTTTGCAGTTGGATTTGACATGTGGATAAATATATACCATACTTGAAACGCTTTTGAGATATCTTGAACTTGTATTTCTTCAAAAAAATTGTGTCAACATGCTTTGTATCATTTGGGATCTTAACATTTAAGTGTATAAAACAAAATTGTGTTCTGAATTGTCAATGGGTGGGGTGCGTTACCAATTTTGGCAGTTTCTTGGTTGCTACAAGCCACATATTTCAATACCAGATGTGAAGGCAGTAATACTTTTCCTTCTCAGTGATATATTTAGGAATTTGCATACCCACAAAAATGCCATTTTCTGTAACACTATGAGATTTGATACCCATGTGTACAGTCCCATTCTTTGGAAACCATATATCTACATATGAACAACTTATCTTTAGAATTCTTTGTATTTTAGGGTCTAACAATTAAACTCAGATAACAGCTTGTTGGACTATGAGGAAAAGAATATGGTAGCCAAACTCAAGTTCTGGTTTTGGCCTAGAGAAAGAATTTTTATATGAAACCTTTTATATCAAGACCATTTGTCTTGTTGCAAGTCATATGAAATTGTTTTCCTTTGTGTAGTATTTAATTAGTAATGTTTCATAAAAATGAGGATGAAGTCAGAACACATAAGCCTGAATTCAACATCAAGTAGTGCAGGCACAGGATTTGTTGACATTGTGCATCAGAATAAGAAATATAATAAGGATGATCATTGTGAGCATTTTGTATTCACAGGTGCAAGCAGTAGTTTTTGTACTCTTGTTTCCCAACTCCAAGTGACAGAAAAGTTACAGAAGATGTCACCGTATCTCTGTAAATATAGATCTGGAATTGGTCATTGGTCCAAGGTAAGTTTTTGTGTAAGCTGAGAAACGTTTAGATCTTATTATTTCTAATGGTTGTACACCAGGAGAGCTTTTGGTGTTTGTCATCTGTCATATGTCCATCCATTAAAACAAGTTTGTTATTGCTACTCTTCCTAAACAGCTTTTAAGATTCCCATGAAATTTTACACAGGCATTCAACCTATGGTATGGTTGGGCAAAAATGAAAATGTTGCTGCTTGGACACCTATTACAGCTACCACAGTGGCCATCCTGAAAATCTTCTAATCACTACTCGTCTTGAATGGATGGTCATTTGAAGATGTCTCATTAGTCCCAAATGAAAATGGTGCTGATCTGATGTCTAATATGACCTTCACAGTAACCATCATGCTATTGCTACTATTCCATGGGGTTTCCACCAGAGGGCTTCTTATGTCATTTTGGTTCAAATGAAAATGATTCTGATCTGACATACAGTCATGATGTCTGATTGGTCCTAAATGAAATGATGCAAACTCAAACTCAGTATTGAAAATGTTGTTAGCAATTTTGATTAGCATCCCTGTATAAAGAATGGGATAGTCAAGTTATAAATAGACTCGTCTGATAATGTTTAATCATGTGGTATCTGGTGTATATAAAGGCCAAATCAGAGCAGATTGTTAGATTTTGATGTGTGTTAATCTCAGCAAGAAACTAAGAGATAAAGTGTGATGGTCAGTATTATCAAGGTAACTATTCCAACAGTTTTTTTTATAGCAATACTGAAGGCAATAAAAATGGAATAATTATTTTATTTTGGCTGCATAGGTAAGTACTAGGGCTCAAGAAGATTTATGGGCATCAATATCACTCTCTGGAAACCAAAGTAAAACTAAGATTGTTTAATATTTCTCCCGCTAAAATCAACAATAAAATAACTTGAGAAGAGGAGAACACTATCACAAAATAGTTGATATATGTAAAATATAGATGATGAAACTTTTATATATAAATAATTTCATGTTTAGGAAAGGATAAATAACTTTCATGCAGATTTTAAAAGATTGTGATTTAATTTGGTCAGATTTAGAGGTACAAGCCACAGAGTTTTCAGAAGAAAAGTATAGGAAATAAATGTCCATGTATGTTAAGTCAGTAGGACAAAAATTAGAGAATGCAATAAGAGAAAATATTCATAAATCAGTATTTTTATTAAGAAGAAACCATTTTACTATAATGTTTGGGAATTATGATTCTGTTTCAGATAATTAAACTGTTAAATTATTCATCAGTATGTAGTTGGAGAAGAAGCCGTTTAATTAGTCAGTTGCAAAAACTTTGTAAACACTGCCAGTATAATACAGCAGAAATTTAATTTTGTACTAATTTTTTTAATCTTTTGTTTCTTTCAACTTAGAGTGGTTTTTGAACATCGTTTGTACTTTTGGTCAATCAATTCAGGGATAACAGTCTTTTGAGGATTTAAGATTATTAGTAGCTGTTATATTGATACAGTAAGAGTTTTACTGGCAAATAATTGATGGTAAAATCTTACAGTGTACCATATATACTATCTTATTAGTCAAGTCCAACTGCAAACATCATGACCCTAATCTGCCATTCCATTATGCACTGGGAGAGTCACGTCTGTTAGATTGCAGTATTTGCGAATATATTTGGTAAATCTTTATAATTCTACAAGGAGACTTGTGGCATCACCATTTTGTTGGTTTAGTACATTTACAGCAGCAGATTTTGACACTTTACCATTCATAAAACGTGTTATATTCTTGTATTTTAAAATATCCATTGATAATGCCTGGTTTGAACTTGCTTACATACAGTTTAATGGGCTGCTTACAGTTTTTGAATGTAAGTAGTAACTCCAATCATTGGCTTTGCAGTTTTTTAAAGTCTACATTAGATGCTTAATCAACCTTCTAAGCATCTATCAGATTAAGAAATTGTAAGGTTGATAAGTGATTATATAACATCTTTCCAGGTGTTCTATGTGGGGAGTGCCATTCTTGGATCCTATCTATCTGCACAAGCCTCTGGTTCATATGGTGAAGTGACTGGTGTTTCTCCTGCAAGAGCCTTCTTAGGAGGGCTTCTGATTGTGTTTGGTGCTAGAATAGCTGGTGGATGTACAAGGTACATTAAAAATATAATAAATAAAAATTTGCAGTTATTGTAATGGCTGAAAGTTAAGAAGAAGGGGTCTTCATACTCAAAAAGATTGGAAACCACTATATAATGTCTTAGAAAAAAAGTAATTACCTTAAATATCTTACAGAAATATGTTGTGAAAAAAAGATATGCAGTTAGATTGTATCTGGGTATGTATTAAGTGTTTGACATTGCACCTCCATCGGAGTGTTAACCAGATGTTTTCGGAGTGGACTAACAACTTCTAAAGGAATTTTTATTTATTTGTTTCAGTAGTTGCTAACCCAAAAGGACTGCAAGTTTTGAAAGTTAAATTTGAACCTTTTAATATATTACTGTGTAATTTATTATCTTGTAGTGGCTTAGTGATTAGAGGATCCATCTGCCTCAAATGCAGATATCTTAGCGATGTGACTGAAAAATTGTTAAAGCTACATTAAAATCCAAATCACACACACACATTTATAGACTTAAGAAAAGTCTTTTTTTAAAAAGCTGACTTTCTTTTGGGTATTTTTTGATTGCTGATTAAAGATATTTATTAGTGTTACAGCAATGGGGTATCTTGACAGCTCCTGATTACCAATATCTTCATGTTTGTTTGCATGGAAGTTTTGGCTTGTATTCCATATAATCCCTTTTTCTATGACACATCATGAGACATAAATATTGAAAATCAATATATGACGGGTATTAAAGTTAGACATTTTTTTTATGATGCAGAAGTGCTGCTGTTTGTATTTGAAAGAAACTTGTAAAGACATGATAAAGCAAATAGAGTTAGAAGTGAACACCTACAAATAATTGAAGCAAAGTGAAATGTAATCTTTTAAAACATAATATTCTTCAGATTTTATTTCTTTCATTGCAGTGGTCATGGTCTTTCTGGGTTTGGACTGCTTTGCATCTTGTCCATTTATGCAACAGTTGGCATATTTGTTGGAGGAATTGCAACAGCTTTCACAATGAACTTAATTGGAGCTTTGTGAAGGCAAAATGTTGCCAATATTGTCATGTATATACTAAAGTTATCATAGGTATGCGCATTTATGTTTATGCCTAATATGGTAATTCCAGAGATAATGAATGTTGGTGCTGAAATGGGGCATTATTTTTGTTTATTCAGAAAAAATCAGAAGGTGCTAAATTACAACATTACTTCAAAACTTTCACAAAATGAGAAAAAAACAATATGAAACTATTAGAATTACTATATTTGATAAGCCCTAAGTATATCTGTTGTGAATTTTTTTCCACTGCAAAACTATTGAAGGACTTAAAAAATCAAATTCAATCTGAGGCTTTATTTTAGAAGAACCCAATTCAAATCTCATTTCCACCATTTTCTGGCAAAATTCTAATTTGTAGACTTTGGAAACTTGAAACTCTGCCTGCACCTATTGAACCTAGTTTACTTCATATTGGGAAGGGGCATTTGTGTCAAATGGACACGTCTAGTGAACAAGTTTTTGTTGAAAAAGGAGAAATATAAGTAAATACATTGTGTTGTTATAATGACATAGTTTAGTAAGATATTGTAAATGAACTTTTTCAATAATTATAAATATATTTGTCAACAGATCACAAAATTTGATGTCTGAACATGCAGTTTTACAATCTTTATAGTTATTGCCCTGTTTAAGAAAATCAAGTTGTGGTATCCTTTCATATTAGATTTATCATGATTGAATTATTAGGGTCATGTCATTTAAATATGCATGATGCCCAGGAAAGGGATTTTTAAAAACATATTTACAGTAATCTGGTACTTAAGATGAAAATACACAAGTTTAAATTGCCCCTGGGGTCTGTTTTTGTTGCTTTTGTTTCTGATTTACATCTTAAAAGCTATGTAAGGTTCAGGGATGAACATTGGTGCACTTCTTTGATGATGTATCATAAAAAGGTTTTCTTTTTTAAAGCAAAAATCAGTGTCTTCCCCATTTATGTACTTTTTCTTTAATGTCTGTTGAGATTTATACATAAAACGTGGATAATTTCATATATGTCAATTAAATCTGCAGTTCTTTAACAAAGGGCAGTCTGAGTTTATCATTTTACATATTTAAAAACCTTATATATGTGTAAGACAGTTGTTTTTACTCCCATTACGTGAAAACAGTCTCACAATAGGTGTGTGATTCCTGTATTATTGAAGCATTTATCCCATCTATTGTAGTTATGATGCCTATTATCTTTTTTGTATCCATGTCAAAGCCTTTCTCAGGGATTTTTCTTGAACTTCTAGAACCATATCAAGCCTTGGTCAAATACTGTGAAATCTGGATAAATGTATACACCTGCACCATATATACTTACTAATAAATTGATCTTTTTTACTGAAAATTTGATTCATGCAAAGTAGGGGACGTACAAAAAAAATAACTGAACAATCTTATAGGTATTTCAGGAAATGAGAGATGTCAGGAGTATGCACTGTGAATTTATATATTTTTATGTTTTTATGCCACTTTTCCCATTCAGAAATGTATTTATGGTATGAAATGTTTATCCTTTTCATTACAATATTCATTGCACAACACTTCTATCTACAGTTATTTAGATTTTTTTAATTTGAAAATATTACAGGGAAATTAAATGCCATCAACCACAAAAATGAGGTGTCTGTAAATGCTGTTTACCATGGGCATTTACTATAGTTTCCATTTTCATGCAAGTTCTAACAACCTGTATTTGTATAAAAAAAAAATTGTACTGTATAAACACTGTATTTAATGCAATAAAAGTTTTAAGTTGTATTGTTTTCCTTTTCCATAAGTAAGATTTTATTTCCAAGATGTTTCCTAAGTTTTCTGCCAGTGCACATGAACCCTATATCTTCCAGTGAACATTTAACATTAATACTTTTAGCTTGTAAAGGCGGTACCCTCTTTTTTTTCCAATGTGACAACCCTTTGATTGTGCTATATGTGTGATACTTGCTCTGTGCCAGATAACAGAAGGTAGTTATTTGAACTTCATGAGATTTTGCTTCACAGTTGATATGTGTTCAGCTGCGTCCTTTAATAGATTTCACACATTGTACAAATTAAGTATTAATTATAGAGCCTAAAATTGGTTTCTACATAAGCACTCGCATAGACAGTGAACCCGATGAAACTGAGTAGAACAGCATTTATTATGATTGGACAACACATGGGTGAGGCCAGATAGGTATGTTGGACTGGAGTCCATCAGTGAAACGTTGCACAGAGAACAGCTTTTGTGTTTGATTCTGGATGAAATGGATAGCCAGTGTAGGGTACAGTGCAGCGAGGTGTTGTGCTCTGATATACTTTTAAAGAAAAAAATATATTTTAATAAATTATTGGAAATGCTATTGAGCTCTACTGGTCACAGAACAGAAGAGCTTATATGATGGCATGACATCCCTTGTCCATCTGACTGTTAGCACATTATTGGTACAGTAAAACCTGTTTAGAGAGACTACCCTTCTGCCAACCAAAAGCAGTCTCAAGACAGGTGGTCTCATACGAGGTGTGTGAAAATGGACTGGTTTCCAGGATCAAAAGTTTGCATTGATGAAGAAGAAAAAATACCCATAGTCACTGTACATGTATCATATTCTTTATTTATAAATCTCGTTAAATATTGCATGCATTCCTCTCAAAATAACTTGATCACTTTTCTTTAAAACAAAAATTCATTATACTTCTTGGTGACATTTTTCACTCAGCTAATTGGTCTGAACATGTATCTCCATTTCTGAGCAAAGAAGCCTTTCTGCCATTCATTTCTAATGGACTCCTTGTCTTTGATAACGGTATGAACTTGTGTTTTACCAACATTTAAGCTGGCTGCTATTTTGTGAGCGGTCTCTCCTTTTTCACTTTTGTCAATTACATTCTTTCTTCCAGTGTTAGAATATTTATTTTTTTATTGGAGGTTCTGCCATTATTAGTGTTGACGTAATAATGACTAGATGTATTTAGACTTTGATCAGCTTTAAGGGAAATGTGGAATAAATATATATATTATGCACCAATGGTATGAAACCAAAGGACATAATTGACTCATCAAGAAACTATACATTTATTTGGAGACAAAGTTTAAATCACAAGCGCTATTGCTTGATAAACAAAGTTGCATCCATCTGCACCCAGATAAACAGATGGTAGCTTGGTGAAACACTGTAACGAAAGAAGAAGAAAAAGATTCACACTTGCTAGAGCTCTTTAACCCCCAAGCATTGCCAATTAATTGGAAAGACAAATGATGTACTCAACCCTGCACTGAAGCCCTTTCAAAAAATTTCTCACTTGGAGATTAGGACTACCAGTGTTGTGTGGGTTTTCACAAAGATAAATATAAAAAAATACAAACCTCTAATTGATTGTGCATGTCCATCATTACTCCTTTTGATGAAAAAAATGGTTAATCTTGCTGGCTTTCACATGACTTTCAGCACTAAAATGGCGGTAAGTGACATGTACATTAGTCTGGTTTACTGCAGTTTACAAATTACATCATACGCTTGACTTGTCAAAATGCATATTTTGCCAAGACTTTGCGGTCGCGTTAAGCAGGTGGTTGCTCATAGTAGAGCGTTTATATCATAAAATTGATCCATGCAATATGATTGTGTTTGAATATGATAGGTGTCTGCTCATAGCAGAGGTTGCTGAAGACAGGTTTTGCTGCACTTCTAAGCTTCTTGGAAGATTGCATGAAAATTTACACATATCTCATGGTCTATTTGAATCTTAAATAAAAAGGTGCTTAGACAATATGGCAACTACAGTGGCTATCTTGAAAATCTTATCACTACTTTTCCCTGATGGCTGGTCTTATCAACATTTGTACTTTACCAAAATACTTCTTATGATGGAAATGATGTGATTATGTTAGTCAGTATGACCACCATGGTAGTCACCTTAAAAAATCTTGTTACTCCACCAAAACAATTTTTATCTACATGGGGTTTTCACCAAAAGACATCTTGCGGTGTCTTGTTAGTCCTAAATTAAACTAAATTAAAATACTGCCGATCTTATGCTCAATATGGCACCCATCATGGTCATCTTGAAAATCTTATTGTTATTCCTTTTAAATGGAAAGTCATTTTGACATGGGGGTTTTTATCAGAAGACTTATTGTTTAGTTGGTCCTGAATGAAAATAAAGAAAACCAACCCTCAATGTGGCCACCAAGGTGACCCTGCTGAAAATATTGGCACAACTGATCCAAATGAATGGTATATCAACATGGGAATTTCACCAATCGACTTCTTATAATGCTCAGTTTGTTTTAAAATGAAAAGGGTGCAAATCATACATCCATTATGGCTGTCTTGAAATCTTGATGTCACTACTCTTCATGAATGGATGGTCATACTGACATAGGCTTTTCACCAAAAGATTTTTAATAATGTATCATTGGTCTTAAATGGAAATAGTGCCAATCTGACCTCCAGTGTCATCTAATTTATGGGGTTTTTTTTATTGCTGAAGATTGTCAGAGATGGTTTCAGCACATGGCAGTTTATGGTCTTATCTTGAATTCTGTTATGTAAGTAGAGGATCTGTCCTTTCAGTGCCCACTTGTTATAGTGAAAGGACCATAAAAATTCAATTTGATTCAAATTTGGACTCTTTTGAAAAATATCACTGGACTCTTTCTAATTTTTCTTGGATATAAAGTTGCACAATATTTCGAAACTTTTTAAAGCTGTTAAATTTCTTGCTCATTACTTCAATAGATAACAAGCATTTTGGAGAATCACATCACTGGTATTACTCAATAGGTTTAACAACAAATGGGCAACATGTGACTGCCGGTCACCAAAGGTTACTTGTCGCGATGTGCATACAATTGTAATGCTGGCCCAGCTATTCCACCAGTTCACCCACAGAAATCACATGGTCGTTGTTATTAGACTGGAAAATCGCTATTATTTGGTTGTCCTCTTTCCTTATGGACAACCAGTTGTGTTTGATGCATCTAAGATTTATGATAGCAAAAAACATTTTAAACCTTTTAAGTTTAAAAATAAACTCCAGTATGCTTACATTTGTTGTTAGATTTGTTACATACTTTTCACCTATCAGTTTGATGGGTACTTGGGGTGCATCAGATGGACTACATTTTATATCCAGTGTTTATCTTTATACTTTATATACTTCTTACATAGTTTGCTGTTTAATATTTTTGTTATGTTAATATGTTACTTTATATGAATCTGATTGGTCCAAAAAAGCCCATGTAGTAATCCGATTAATTTTCCTTGCCTAGCCTTTTGGAATACTTTTTTTTTTTGCTGCTACATGTGCCATCAACTTTATGGCATCCATCTTTCTAATTGGAGACCCAATGGAATTTTTATATAAAAAACAAATTGGTATGTAAGAATATGGCCAATTTATCCCATGTAGAGATCTCTAAATGCCAATCTAAGACTAGAACATGAGTATATTCCTGCTTCCACGTAGCATGGATCTTGCAGGACACAACAAGCACGGTTTAAATAAACCTGTTTCTATAAAAAAAAAATATGCTCCAACTTAAGAAAGAACATCATGAAATGCTGGTTTCCAAACTGACAGAAATTAGCAATATAAAATTGTAGTTTAATGAGAAGTGACCCACCCCCTCCCCAATCCCATTCTTTATACTTTTAACACAGAATTCTTAAAGACTACTACTTCAACAGTAGTTACTTCATAGATATTATTACCTTGCCTGGGCACATATCATGTCCTTTTATTCTGTGTCATGAAAATGGGGGTGGTGGGTGGTTTTAGAACAAAAATTTGTAAATGGCCATAGTTCAAAATTTTATATAACACTTCAGTATCCATCTCTAACTGCTTGACTACAAGACCCCTATTGAAAATCTTTAAAAGATTGGTCTCTAGTTGTTTAAGCATTAATCTGTTCATCTGTGTATGAATATCTGTACAGAGAACCCCTTTTTTCACAATTTGCTGCCTTAAGAGGTTTATTCTTAGCCCACTGGAACAAGTGCGAAAAATGTTGATTATGGTTGCTGTGTACAATTTTCCACAGCTCAATTGTCTCTTGAATGTTTCTGCTCCAAAATGATTTTTCCCTAAAATATGCTTGCCAAACTTTTCTTGAATCTGCACTCTGTTGACTACTATAACAGGTTTACATTTCAATAATGTTGTATTAAGCTTTCCAAGTCCATTAATGCCATAATCTACTTGTTCAGACAGGAATTTAGATCCAATAAATACCTTTACTTTTTAATTTTTTTTTTTTTTAAAAATCAGATTTATTGTAACCTTTAAGCTGGGTCTATATGTTTATTTTAGCACATGATCATGCAGGCTAAATTGTAATGAGAAAAGAAAAGTGCACTCTACTTTTACACTACATCTTAATTTGGCTTTTTTGTCTGCCTTTTTCTACATTTAATTTAGAAATACTGCTGAAATGAGGAGTTGGAAATCATGCTGTCTGTTTCTGTTCATCTATCATGTACACAAGATTCATATTGAGCACAATTTTAAAAATTACTGATATCACCATTAACACTTTCCCAGCTCCAATAATCGGATGTACTTCCTAGCTTTAAAATGTCAACCAAAAAAAGTGGCCAAAGATGATCCATGCTGAGAATCAGTTATTTTGGGTCTTCTCAGTAGCCTGCATTATAAATGTGCATTTATGAAATTTCTTATTGCAAGGTTCAAACTATGACAGAATGTGTTACAGGCTCAATGTGCCAATCAAATTTTGTTTAACAACCAAGCAAAAGAAACATGTACAAGGTTAGTAGCAAATTTCTTTCAGAAATTTCAAGGGTTTTTCAACGTTCAAAATCGTTTTCAAGGTGCATTATTACGTTAAACAGAAATGAAAAATAAATAAGTTAATACTTAATATACTTCATACAAGAAATATTTCTTGCAAATGTATTGCTTAAAAAGACTGTAAAGAATATGATCACTAATCTCATTCCCATTATACTACACATCCTACGTCTGTACAGTCACTGAATAATGTTTATTTTACAGTCTACACCGTTGTGCGAGATTGGCGTTTTATTTCCAGATGCATGAGATCGTAAAGCAATCTCACCCATAGCACACTAATCAACATCTTTCTGACATAATTTGCATTTTTTTTTAGAATGATCGCATTATCCAGAATTTATAATTATCTTCGTCTAGCCATCGAAGTTGGAATCGGCAGCCCTCGATTTCAAAGCACAGGGACTCGTTACAAAGCATATTAGGAGTATCCGTCCATGAATCTGATCTAACCTGTAACAATATTTTATTTTATTGTTTTTTTTTATATATATACTGAAATCTGTAAAACAAAACATTTTATGAATTCAAGAAAATCAAGGCTTTTCAAGGTACCCTGACAATATTTTGAATTTTCAAGGTGTTTTCAAGGCCTTGAGGGACAAATTCATTTTTCAAGGCCCGCTACGGACCCTGTATGTAAACAAATAAAAATACACATCACAACAAAACTACATGCTTTCTGTTAGACTTTTATATCGACAAGCACTTTAAAGGTGAAGGGTGAGTATAACTGTATACTGTGCAGAGTACATTTTCATGTGCACGACTTGAAAAGGGCCCCGAGTGGCCGAATGGTTTAAAGCGCCGTCCGTTACAGATCACTGCCATCTCACCTCTGTCTGCGTGGGTTCGAGTCTAAGATTGAGCTAATGTAGTTATGTGAGAAAGCTTGCCAGTAGTTTCTCGTGGGTCGGTGGTTCTTTCCAGGTTCTTCCTCCACCATTAATACTGGCCACCATGTATAGCTTATATTGTGCTTAAAAATGGCGTTAAACCATTAAAAAACAAAACAAAACAAGCATGACTTGAAACTAATTTGTAGGAGTTTTTATGAATTAGATTTCCAAGTGCGTAAATTCGTACCAATTTTGCACAAATCACAATCCTGGAGTATCTCTGATGATTGCTATTTTGCCACTTGTTGTAAATCCTTATTCTTATCATTCACACAAGACAGTAAACATTACTATGGTTTACACCTTTAAATTCATGCCTCCTCCTCCTAAAAAGAACACAAAAGTGATGCATAATTTAAATGAGCAATACTCTAGTCATACCATCAAAACTTAACACACTTAAGCATCTAGAGTTTTATTCCACTCAAGGTAGCAGCACCATTAAAATCTTGAAATGTCTATCAGTGTTAAGGACATGTTTGCTATATTAGCTTTATCTTGATTTCATGTAAAATTAAATCGGTTTCATGGCTTCATATAGTTGGGTATAAATACAAGGATTGGACCAGATACAAAGCCACACCTCATATCTTTCCCAAAGTTTTAGAATGACTGCAGTCAACCATTTTCTTTTGTCCTTTTATTTATATACATGTGCTGATCTTTCTCAGTCAGATTAACATGTATTTATTAAGTACTTAATAAAATCTCCTGCTTTAAATCAATATTGCTCTCTTCAGTATAAATAACGTACATAAGCAAAGTTGAATTCTTATTAAAGAAGCAACAGACGTATGGTCTTAGATCTATAAAGTTTGGATGGATTTGTTGTTATTGTGTGCCACTGCATATACAATTTTAAAACCTAGAATATAGGAAGGAAAAAAAAATTATATAAGGGACGTAACAGACATTTTGCCAGTTTCAACATTTTAGTCTCGACATTTGTGAAATATAGTAATAACCAAATTTATATGGACTTAATGACCTGTATATTTCGCTATTCTACTTTGACAGTTGTATTGTTGCTTGGTAGAAATAAATATTGAAAATGTAATCCTTTGACCTTGGCCAGGTTGACCAAACACATTATTTTAATGACTTATCTCAAAAAAAAAAGCAAACATTTACAACATGCCAATATCAAGTGCAACAGAGATTAATAACAAAAGTTAAAAGCTTGATAGAATCAAGTTTCTTCAACCGTCCAATTTGTTTCAATGCCCCTACCAATTTAAAAACTGAAGGCATTAAGGATGTGAAAAATGCACCAAGTTTCGTCATTTCATTCACTGATTTACAATTTCTAACCAGACCGTTGCTAAAGGGTCCCAAACACCATCACCTTTTTGGCATCTAAAATCAGACACGAGTTTCTTAAGCAACATGGTCACCAGTCTACATTTTCAAGGAACAGATGTGATGTCCCCAGTCTCAATAATTCTATAAATTTGGAATTTACATCTTTGTGAACTTGTGTATACAAGTGATCCTCCTTTTTGTTCACCTTGCAAGAAATATTATTTCTAAGAATTGAAAATATTGGATCAGATGACTTTTATTAAATAGTGAAATAAGAATAAACACCAGAAATAGCAAGCGGTTTGACTGCTTGTTTACACTGGCAGCATCAGTTAAAAGTTGAAATAATAATTCAACTGTTTTAGGGACCCCTTGGTGAGAATAAGGTTAGAAATTATAAATCAATTTACCTCAGTTCTGTGCATTTTTGTATTATTTCCTTGATGCTTTTGTAGCTAAAATTGGCAGGGAGTGCCAACAAACAGGAGGGCGTGCAGATTCTCTATATATTTGTTTTTGTCAAAAATGTTCAGGACAATAAGGAACTGTATGTCACTTTTATAATTAACAAAAGACCACTTCTGGATAACTCTTTAAAAACCTAGTTTAAATTTGTTTACAAGATGTGTATAATAGATTTATTTTGTACTTATATTAACAGTTGCAGAATTTTAATCAGATTAACTCAGAAGTCAGACGTGGTCCTGACAGTATCATGGTGTCATCACCTAGTTTTCCAATATCATTTCTTTTTAATAAGTATATTGGTCTAGTTTTGTGGGATTTAATGCCATTTTTTCAGCATGATAGGCTATGATGGCCAGTACATTTTAGCGGAACAAGGACCTACATGTAGCTACTGGCAAGCTTTTTCACATACTGATATTGGTCAAACTCAAGCTTAGAGAGGCATAGGCAAGACTTGCTAATGATCTGCAAAGGCAAGAACCTTAGACAACTTGCAGTAAAAAAGTATTCTATCAAAGGTCATTTTTCTCTTTCTGGTTAAGTGATGTGGTTCAAGTATGGATGGACATCATTGCTAGATGTCTGTCCTGAATTATGAAGAGAAAACCAACACATTTTAAACAAACGAGTTTATTACAAAACCAAAAATGTGTGCAGACAAAACGACAAATAATAGGAATTTGTCAGTCAAATGAAAGTATATTTCCTCATTAAACTCTTTCACTAGTGGAATTAACAATACATTGCATAGGAGTAGATGGTCTCATTAGTGAGCATATTTAATCAAACTAAGGTAATTTTAACAGTATCAATTTTACAATGGAATCGGATTGTATTACTCCAATAATCAATTAACTTTACTGGAAATTCACATCCATATAATCAAATTAAAGAACATGCACAACAAAAGTTGAGCAGAAGAGAAAAAAATTATATTAGCTAGTGAAAAGCTGTCACACAGGACGTTTTTGAAAAAAGAAAAAAATTGCAATATTAACCAATGTCTTAGCTGCATTTTGAAACGCATATGAATCTTATGTTGTTAAACAACTGCAATGACTACAATATAGCAGTTATTTTCTTGCAAGTTAATGGAACAAAGCATTTCTGTGCCTGCATGATGCTCTCTTACATTCAATTACATCTGCATGAATAAAATCCTAAATTTTAATTGTTAAGAAAAGATGATGTCCATCAAAGTTGCCAAACCATAATGAACAATTCTCAACAGCGGCAACACATTAATTATATATTTGAGGTCTTTTAAATTACCTCCTTTATATTTTCAAATTTCAGCTAATTCAATCTATTGCATGAATGCTGTGATGCTTGTTTTTTTAAATTTATAAAATGTAATTAAGAGGTAGTATGTATGGAAACGCAAACACTGAAAGCTCAATCTGAATCTTTTAAATATCATGCTGAAATGTGTTGGAATGACCTATTGCACTGACCTGTACAAAAATATGAATAAAACAAGGATTACATTTGATTACAAATAATGTCTGCATTTGGTATGACAAGATTTGCAAATCCCACACACTAACATTAATACTTGCATATATCACTTTAAACAGTCCAAGGCAGTCATTGCTTTGCACAAATTATTTTCATGCACACTAATACAATCTTTTCTGCAAGAATGTTCAAAATACAGAGTACTACACCAATATGTATTTATATGGATGTTAAATAAATTTCGTCTAGTTCTTGTAGATATTGACTTTACAATCTCCAATTAACATTAAAATTTTCTTTTAGACATGTCTTTATAAATCAAAGATTTAGGGTTGGCTTTTAAAGAAGTTTCAGTACAAAACTTTACCAGGAAACCCATTACCATCCACACAAAACAAACAAGTGAGCAATAGTACAAAAGATATTTATTGGAAAATATGGTATCTTGCTAAATTCAGTTTCATATGTAGCTCCAAATTTGCATATCACACATGCCAATCCACTTGAACATTTATGAAAACATTTTTCAAAATTATGTACTTTGGTTATATGGATTTAACTTTTAAAACTTACTTGACATGTACAGTTATTTTAAAAGAATTATTGGTCAAGTTGAGATAATGATCAGAATTTGCAAAGACCAAAAAAAATTACAGCTTGTTTTGTGACTGTAGACTTTATATTGATACTTTGGGTAATAAAAAGTCAAAATATGGAAAAGAAATACTAATTAGGCTAAAACAGAGTAAAAATAATAGTGTTGGGGATATGACAAAGAAAAAAAAACGTGGAACATTTTCCTGTTAGAATCTGACAAGAGAGCAACAACAAAGGCCAAGTAGAATTAGAGCCAAAGTCATCTCTTAAACCTCGGAAACTTGACACCACATCTGTGTTTAGTCAGGTCTCTTCATATGCAGAAATGGCTGTGGAAATGACCCCACTAAATGCCTGAAATAAAAATCAAATTCAAAATATGCAATTTTGCAAAAAAGCTATGCAATGAATAGTTGTATCTACTCAACAAAGCAAAAGAATAATAAAATACTAAACCTTGGTGAAATTTTGAGAGAGAAAACCTAGTTTAAACTGCAAATATCCATCCATGTTATTCAATTGGCGATTCATAGTTCATGTGAACAATGTTCATGTACAATGAAAACCTGTCAAGAATGGCCACTTGAAGCTCATAAATGTGTGTTCTTAAATAAACGCTATGAAGTTTTCATTTATTCTGATAACTCTGGGGACTGGTGTGATACTTTCAGGGTGTTTTAGCCAACTGTGCTTGAATGAGCATGTTTCTACTTGCACACTACAACTGGACTTGTACACCAAACTTTGTAACAAGAAAAGCAGCTACTAATTTGAGGATGAAATTTTTTAAAAAGAAAAAACAGTTTCCACATTTCTCTGTCACAGAGATCACTAGTTGTTATGAGATGCAAAATATTAATGGTCACAGGAACTGAAAGAAGGATAAACACTTTCCACAGATCTAATCAAGTTTTACACCAAATGCCTTCACTAAACATTGTAGATCTGACACATGGAAGCAATGTTAAAAGGTAAAGGAAATACCAAACTGAGAGCAGTTTCCATAGAATTACTAAGCCACAGATCAAAATCAAACTTTGTGGATGGCCTAAAAGGAATATGAGAAAGTTACCTTTCTATTTTTTTAAGTCAATAGGTCAAAGTTCACAGTGACAATGACTGAAAGAAGAAAAATCATTTCTGTTAATAACTAAAATATTGCAACATTTTAACAGACCAAAATTTCTGCTTCACTTGCATTTAATAAAAGGAAAATACATACACCTCTCCCTCGACAACTTGCACACATTGGGATCCCAAAAAATAAGACTACATTATAAGCGAGGTGCGAGTTATTGAGGGACCTATAATTAAAAAAAAAACTAAAAGGATTGACACAGAGTAGGGGTGGGTGGGAATTTGGCAGATTATAGTGTTGAATACTCGCTTTATAACTGTGCTGAGACTAACTGAATAAACATCTGTTCACAACGGTGTACTTTATTTTTACCTCATAGAGTAACATTAATTTCAAGATAAATTACAGTATATTGAGGAGATCAGCAAAAACATTATTCCATGTTCGCTTAACATGTGTACTACGTCACTAATTAATGTGTTCAATTGGATACATTCTAGCTATATTGTTTGTTACAAATTAGGCATATTTTTTTAATACAAAAGATACTATTTTCAAAAAACAATGTTGATCGATAGATTGGATTGTGGTAGAAGTAAAATGAAAATAAAAAAAGCAAAGGTTAATCATTACTAATATGAATATAATGGGTCTACAAATATAAAACAATATAAATTAGAACACGACAATACATGCCAGTTGTGATACGCTTGACAAATGTCAATTCACTTTGAAAAAAAATCAGTTAATTTTTTGTGTTACTCCTTGATTTCTCTGCTGCCTAGCAAAATCTTTCCTTGTTTGATGTGATACAAAAGATATATTCAAAGTGATAAAACAATACAGGTCTCTTTTAATTGATTATTTTAATGCAACTAACACTTCACCAAGTTGTTGATCAAAACATAGCTGGCAGTTAAAATACGGTTGTCGCAGACATACATACGGGTTTTAATGTGACAGTTGATTTACTCTTTTCATGTTTTCATAGAAAAGAATATGTTACAATTATAATGTTTACACTGAAATGGAATTAAAGGCTTAGAATGTGACTTTCACATAGCAAGACATTTAATTACTGTTTATTTCATTCTCTGTTGCCACCTATTAGCATTTACCAGACGTTTTCATTGATTGCTATTTCAACAGACTGTTTATTTAGTGTATTGATGACTATTTATAAATAAATAAACCATAACATAAAAGGTGATATCTTGTTTAGAACTTACATAGTTTCAGGATTGTTCTAAATGTTACTTTATTAAATCTTAAAATAGCTGATTGAAAATATTAAATAATGACTATGATATGGCACCAACTCAAGTACTACAGCAGTTTCATATTCAAATGCAAACACTTTTTTTACATCTGAATTTATGCTCAGCATCAAAGCAATGATTTTGTATTTGTGCAAGCATAAGCACAGACAAAGCATCACGAAAGAAAAGATGAATGGCCTATTCCATGTTAAGATGCAACATTTATTACTAATTTATTTATTAAGACCCTATCTACCTCTTTGATGCAGTCTTTCATATCTTGTTCAGGACACTACTTTAGATTTGACTGAATGCCATCCATGATCTTCTTAAGCTTGGCATCTGTATCCACATATCCATCTCCACCCTGAAAGAAAAACAAATCAGGATACTGGTAAATTGATATTTTATGGAGTCACAAGGGTACCCACATTTTTTAATTGTATTGGGTCCTTACAAGATATTAAAGGGGTCAGACTTTATAATTTCTACAGTAAAATGTGTGTGTGTGAGAGAGAGAGAGAGAGAGAGAGAGAGAGAGAGAGAGAGAGAGAGAGAGAGAGAGAGAGACAAGACAAGACAAGAATTTTGATGAAAATAGGACTTCCACCAGCAAAGTTGCAGTCCCCTCTCACAAGCATGTTGGTCATACATGAAGTGGATAAATGTCCATTGTATTAGGCCAGGAATAAAGAGTCACAAAACCTTGTCCATTTTAACTTATTTGTAATTCTTCACATATTGATGTATTAAAAATTGATATCCCATTAGTCAACTAGGGAACATGCTACACAAAGTAGTTATTTAAACAGTAATACAAATCGAAAATAACATATGGGGCAAGGGGTCTCAATTTCAGCACTGGATGATCATGAATGTTAAATTCATAAGCATCCATGTGCTCAATCCCAAGTGCTGTATTACGTTCCTCTCATATTCTTCTTTCAAAGTTTGTAAAATGGTGTTTGTCCTTTTTTTCTGATCTGACATGTTTTTAAGTTTGCAAGATACATCTGCTCTAACATTTTCCAGGATTCGAAACTTTTTTATTAACTAGTCAAGCACACTAACAGGACAAAAGACATACTAGTCTGCAGCAAAATCCATTAGTCCGTAAATTGGAACACAACTACAATGAGCTTTATTTGCATCCTCCGGTTTTGAATGCTCTTTGCGGACACTGCTAAACATTTTATTTACTTCAGGGTTAAAGTTAAGCCACGGTCGACCGCTTTTCTACTTGTCTAGAAGAGTTTGGTTCCTGCTTTCATACTGTTTGTCGCATTCCCTTTTGTCCTCATTATTGTCAGTCTTTTCTGTCGTTTAGCCAGATTTTCCATACCTTGAACAAATCGCCACTTTTTTTGTTGTTTAACTATGATCCTGGACAGCGCGACAACAACACTTCGCATACCATTTGTAATGCTTAATGTAAAGCGCCTAGGTGATTTGGATTTATATACGGGAATTACAACAAATTCAGCAAAAATAGCAAGTTATTTGCCCGCATTTCTGCAAAACCATAGACTGGTCCACTACCTAACTCTATTGGGAATATAATGAATCTATGAGGCTATGTTCAAATTGACGAAACCCATGTTTTCTTGGAAATGAAATGGGCCCAATAGCATTGCTTGAAATAGAAAATAATGAAAAATCTTATGCAGTAGTTTTTAAAGCAGATTCTCAAATTTATACAAGTGGAATCAAAAGAGATGATACTAAAGATCATAAACAACCATTTAATGACTTGTACTGATTTTTAATTTTTTTTAATATACCAAAACAGCGTCAACTATATAATGAGAACACAAAAGGTAATTTATTTAAAAAAGCACAATGATTACAACAAATGCATGTTATAAATGTATCTATATCTGCCCGACTTAATCCTTAATATTCTTTATTTCTAGACACTTTCAGGCTATTTGCATGAATGTTTTCACAATTTTCCCAGGTAGAAGGATAGCAATGCTCCGCTTACTATCAAATCAAGGAATGAAAACAATACTGTACAAAAAAACCACCAAAAATGTACCTTATATTACATTTAAAACTGGAGTGGCAGAATTGGCATGAAAAACTAACTGGAGATTTTATAAAAGATGGGAAAATGCTTATGTATGCGCTTAACCCAAAAATTACTTGTCACATTCCAAATGGTATTTTGTCAAAGTCTCGACATGAAAGCAAGAAATGGTAGTAAATGTAATACTTTTTTATTAAAAGGTTTATCTTTTAGTTTAATTTGTATAGTCAGCTATACTCAGAAATTAACAATGCATAATTAATGAGCATGACTTCAACGGATGAAGTGGAAACTCCATAAGACCTGTTTTGGGAAATCTCAACCATTTCTGCACGCTAGAAATCAACATGGTCAGCAATTTTTATTGCATCATATAGGACTCTGAGGCTAGGATTTTAATAGCCATTTGTTTTAATTTACCGAGACGGGGACACAAATTTGTACGTTACTGGAAGCCCTAGACTTGTTAAAATTAGATCTTCTCTGAACTCTTTTTCAATTAATATTTTTTTATGCAGTATTTTCTGAACATTTTCAATGAACAAAACATTTTATTTCTGCTGTCTAAAATTTAACCGCTGAGAAAAAATTATTTCCAGTCCTAAAGATATTTAAGTAAATGAGCCCATTAAAGAATATATTTTAAAAATATCTTTTAATAAATACTAATGAACAAAAAATGTACTTTGCGTATTGGGGGTGGGTTACTATATAATTTAAATGATGTAATATTTGCATGCTGCTACTGAATAGGCAGCCATCTTTCCAGATGGATAATAACCTGACCATATATATAAAAAATACAATCCTATTAGGGTGAACCAGAACATTCTAGGACATAACTTCACCTATGGTGAACCCCACAGATACACTGCATGTCCACTGTCCATCATTCTGTTCAGCATGCAGCCACAACTAATGGGACATCAGTGTGAGACAGGATGAGAGAATCTGGCAATAGCAACTGGGAAGTACTATATCATTAAATTAGTCCCCCACCCATTACAATTTAATATCAGTAATACATACCTGTTGCCATTGCATAAATAAATCTGTAGGTGTGATGGCAAGTCAATGATCCCACAATGGGTGACAAAAATAAAAGAAATGCAAAACCCACCCTCATTGAACAGTCAAGTACTGCAGAATGGACTCAATATGTATAGGGGAACCAGCTCAACTGCAGAGTTTAAGGTCCAAAGCAAAGCATGAAAAAGACAAGCCAATGTACTCTTTGTTCGAAGGGCTCTTCCATTTACATTTACACAAGGAATGCATTATTTAAAAAAATAAATGCCTGGGCATTTTGATTTCACAGAGTTCATATTAAATAAGAAAATTCTAAATTGCATCTACGAGTGGAATCACAAAACTACCACATTGACGTGCTCTCTGCTTGATGAATAAAGTTGTCTCCAGGTTACTGCGACAGTGATAGGTTTTTGATCATTGCTCTCAAAAAAATATACTGAGAATTAAGTATGTTTTAGTTGCTTGTACAAACATTGTGATTTTCATTAATATTTTCGAACAAAAAGGGGTTTATTGTTGCTAACACATGACTATTGGAGTTGCAAGACTTGTTTAGTCATTGGATTAGCAATAAAAATGGAGAGTACCAAATCAAATTTCATAAACAATCAGAGCTGCCAACCCTCCAGGCTTGCAATTCGTGAAAATGTGATGAAAATTTGTGAATTTCGACATGAATTCGTGAAGAGATTCTAGAGTCCACTCTGGTTTGATTAGGATTTTTGTAAACGTAGCTTTAACAATTTTTGTCATATCGCTATGATGTTTGCAGTGAGGCAGTTTATAGTGATGTCTAGCACTGGGACATCATGCTGCAGACATGTAGCATGATGTCCCACCCAGTCACATTATCCTGACACCAGACTGACCATTCCTAACACTAACCTCTTAATGATGAGTGTCGAGTGATGCAGCTGTTAGTACCATTTTTGCAAGTCTTAGATATGACTTGGCCGGGGATCAAACCGGCGACTTCCCGCTTCCGCGGCGGATGCTCTAACCACTAGGCCACCGGAGTGGTTCAAGTCCACTCTAGTATGGTATACACAGGTTACGTGTCACCATGAAGAGATGCTAAGTTACAGGAAAGATATTGTCTTTCATTCTTACAATCAATTTGACAGTTTCATGTTACGTGTACTGTTGTTGGAATGAACACCAGATTTTGGAACAGAACCAATACAATTTCACAGGTAGAGGGTAGATCACTTAGCTGTTATTATCAAACAAGCCTTTTGTTATCAACACAATTTGTACACAATATTCCATTATTATTATTATATAATGTTAATTTCCTTGATTCTTGCCACTTGCTGAGAACTAAACATTTTGTTGCTGATTCCTCTTTACGGAAGAAATGTAATGGTTACTCCATGTCAGACGTGTATAATTTTCACAAATACCTATTACATAATAGTTTATTTCCAAGGAATTATATATTGCTATTCAAATGGAATCAAGCCGATAACATTAGATTTTCATACAATGAGACCCAGACATGTATACATATGCATAGTGAAATGACATCTTTCCTCATACCTCCATCTCATGTCATGTACAGCCTAAATGACAAACATGCAATACAGTAAAACCCATCTTGAAAGATCACTGCTTTGTGTGACCACCTGTCTTACAAGACATTATTGTCAATGCATAAATTGTTTTGATTTATATAGCATTATCACTTGCTATGAGAGGCCACCTATCTTGAAAGACAATACTTTATTGGCAAATGGGGTGGTCTTTTAAGACAGATTTTACTGTATTTCAATTTTCTTGTCATACAAGATTTGACAACATAAAATGACTTGTTTCAGTATTGCATAACACCTTGTTCAGCCTAATAATTAAGTTAAAGTTGGGTTTCCTTTTATAGGGAGAATTGCATTTTAAGAGTGACATTTCTGGCTTTGGCAGGAGTCCAACTACCTTCTTTGAGTGCAGAAGTTTTCCATCCACTTCCACCTCAAACCACCCAGTTACAGTAGGAGTGGCTTCCGAAGACTGAAGAAAAAAAAACACAAAACGATATATATAGTACTTGTGTTGCTGGTGATAGGTGTAGAAGAGCAACTCAATTTATCATTTGTGATGATTTACTGTTTTCACATATAGTTTGGTATCCATATATCTTACAACTATTGATTATTGTTCAAGGTTCACTTACGACCATCACTCAAGATAATCTTACTGAAGCTTCTGGTTTAAGAAACATGCATTTTAAAATCAAAAGCAATTTCTATTTTGGAATTTACTTATTACATGTATACTAGCCCACAGGATGTGGCATTAGAAGGCATAAATTTATAAGCATGTTGATTTTCTCCAAGAATACTTACTTGATAACATAAATGTTATCATGTATGCCTGATACCTCTTGAACCCAACCCTTCTAAAAAATCTTTTCTTGCTACCTCATCCAGAGGACAATAACTATTTTGATAACCTCCCCATGCCATCGACAGGCGTCACTAGTTTATTTTAGCTGATATACCAACCATGTTACTTGCACAGTAAGGGGAGGTAATCAAAGTTATTTTCTTTGTCTACACAAGATAAAAAGAAGACATTTGATCTTTTAAATAGAGTTGGGTGCAAGAGGTTGCAGGCATATATCCTAATGTTAGAGTAAATAGGTCACATAGCTGCCAACCCTCCAGGCTAGCAATTAGTAAAATAATGATATAAATTAGTGAATTTTGACTTGAATTCGCGAAGCTAGTCTGGAAATATTTGTCAGAATAAATGTTTAGCATGGTCTCGAGCTGATAAAGGTAAATTGTGTTCAACAAGAAAACTCACAAACAATGCAGGTCTTCCTTTGATGGCTTAAAATATTTCAGTTCATATAAATTGTCTTTGATGCAAGTTGATAAAAAGATACCGACGATTAAAGTATGACAGGCTCACAATTTTGATCACTCTAATTCTAACAAAAGGCAAAACATTCTTTCAGACCATCGCAAGCCCAAATTTCTAATTTCTTGAAGCTTAGTTTAAATAAATCAGTTTTCAAAAAGATTTCTTTTTAGAAAATTAAACCCATTAATGAAAAAACCTCCACTAATCTTGAAAAGTTATAACATAATTTTATTTGATATACATCGTGCATCGATCAATCTACCTTTATCTTTCAATACTAACACCCAAATACAACAACCCTGCATACAAAGTTACCAGATCAACACTGGTTTAATTCTTTTTCACAAGGCTTCCAAAGTAAGCGTAGTATCATCACATACATATTATAAAATCTTTTATGCTGTTCTTTTTCTGTTTCAGGATGAGTTGTGATCATACAGGCAGAAAACATCAGCACTGAGAATCAATATGTAATGCAGTGGACAATAATATAAGACATTATAAAAAGTTGAAACCCATTTCAAGAAATAATGTCCACATTTTTTCTATAAATGACCAAGCAATATTATTATTTCTGAAATTTGCGATTTCTTCAGTTTAAAAGAAAATGGGTGAAATCTTTGTTCCATTTCTCACAATCACTTTGGGTATAAATCACACATGAAAATACTTACAATTTCCAGTTTTCCAGGAAATTTCTTCTGCAGCTCGCCCTCCAATTTGCGGAACTGTGAATTATAAAAACAAACTTCATCACATAATCTAACATAAAAAAGAGCAAGAAATATCAGTGATAAATTTAAAAGATCAACCGTATTTTGATAAGCCCTTGCCCACTTAGCTACTATCACTATGCCTACCAAGTCACAGAGTGCCAGCATCAAAGATGGCACCTAAGGATGTGCTGTAAAGTGACCATATTAGCTATGTTAGTATGTTATCACCGTTTTAATTAAACTTTCTAAATAGTCTAAATAGATACAGTAGAGAATGTTTCAAGATTTCATTCCGATGTATTTATTGAGTTACCTTCAAAATGTTTGTCAAGTCACAAAGACTTCATCAGCCATTTGATTTTAAAGCGTGATGATCCTAATGTCAGTCATTTATAGGCCAACTTGTAATCACAAAAATGCTTTATTGACACAATGGGCAACAAGATGCTATCCATCTTTTCATTCTTCATTGTTGCTAAACCCACCCTGACACAAACAGAACTGAAAGATTACTCTAGAATCTTTGTGTCCATAAATATTTGTCCATTCTTAATCTAGATTAACCTCAAAGTTTGCTTTGGTGGTCAGTTTCTCAAGAGTTGACCAGAAAAAAATCATGCTGTATAGTATGTTAATGCATCCTAATGTGTGCTACATTAATTTACTAAAAAGCATGGTAATGAACTGATATCTAGGCCATGCTCAGCTTCTTGTCTAGCCAATGAAATCAACATGATAAACAAAAATTATTCGAAGTATATATAAAAGATAAATCTCATATACAGATGTGTCCTCTGCATTATCTTCTGACAAATATCAAATACAGCACTCATATATAGACCTGTCCTAGGTATTAACTTGTCAAAGTAAAAAATCAAATACAGATCTTGTATACTGACATGTCCTTAGTGTTCACATGTGATAGTCTAAACTCAAATATTGATCCCATAAATGATCTTTCATTCATAACTTGTGACATACCTTAGCTCCGTAGCCTCATGCTCCGCTGCAAAGAGAAAACAACAATATATGAAACATTCAATAATTATAAATTCAATAAAAATTCATGTCCATTGTAAACACAAGCATACCGTAACTGTAAATTTAAGAAAGATGAACAGTATTCCATACAAGACCATGGAAAAACACTGCAAATATAATGTACTCAGCAATGATATATGGAAGTATAGGTGTACAAGGAATCAAAGAAAAATCTGTTTAATTTTAAAAATGGTGTCCCAGTCCTCCCAGAAGTTTGTGTATGGTAATTCTTTTTTTCTGTACAATTATCTAGCACGAATAATGATAATCTATAATTTTTGTACACTTGTCAAGCAAATAAAAGAGTCAAAATCAACCTCCTTTGCTTTCATCCATTCTGTATCATAAACTTCCAAGTAAAAAGCAGGGTAGCGGAGACCATCGTGCTTGTCAAAATTCTGATGAAATGCATGGAATATTTCTTTTTAATTTCCTCATAATTACATAACAATAGAAATGGAAGGTATGGGAAATGTGACAGCTGGTGATAAAATAATTATTAAAAAGTCAACTATCCACACAATGTGCAGGCGAGTTCATTATTTACCAGAATCACTGAGATCACTGGAATTGTTTTAATTAGTTTTGCTACCATTTTAGCCTGTATGTATCCCGTCCAGTGCCCATGAGTCAGACATGAAAGATTCAGATCAAGTTAATCAATGTATAACCAAGAAGAGAAAAGCCAAATGAAAAAGATAAATAATGGATTAAAACAGACTATTTTGGGTTGAATGTAATTGCAAAGTGGATGTATGAAACATTGTAACCAAAACATTTAATATATCTACTCCAAGTTATAGTTTCCCATCTCATGTTGTCACACTCTTCAATGGTGATGCTAGGATATAAACATATTTTGATATGTAAAGACCAAATTTGCTTACAATTGTTAACAAGAACGATCCATTATGGATGGAGAAATTTTTGGAAAACCATATCAATAAGAGTTGTGAATAAAAACCAAGAAAGGTGGCACCATACAGTTTCATATTTTGCATAGGGTTAGAATTATTTTAAAAAAATAGAATTTCCCCAGGTTTCCTCACTGGTTATACTGGCTATTTAAAAAAGACGTATATCTTAGGTAGTGTTCAAAGAACCTTTAATTACCTTTATTTTGGAGTATGATTGATAGGTGCAATATGGGCTTTAAAGTACACAGCTTTGGTCTTGCTCAGATATGTACCTTTCAAAAAACTGCTAGCTCCACCTGGCCATTTTCACTTCCAGAACTTCAGAGGTAAATAGTCAAAAATGTGCCAGTAAATTTCCTTATATATTTCGTAATTCATTCACTGCACTTACCTAGATGGGCAAAATTGATTTACCCTATTTCAACAGCTGCTAAATAAAGATAGTGTACTTCAGACTACTTCAGGCTGATTTTTTTTTTTAACACAAGGGAGCAGTCATTCTATTTAGCAGTGTGCTTAGATCATGTACAATTTCTAAAAGTACAATTACCAAAGAAATGTCAGCCACATTAAATCAAAGTAGCATAGAGGTATAACAACATTCTCTCCAATGTGCACGTTTCAAATTCAAAGAATTTCACCTTGCATACATCACTCTCTCAAAATTACATAACTGTGAGAATCTGAATTAGAAAAAAAGACATCAGAGAAAGTTAAATCTGACAAAAACATGACATTAATTTGTAGAAAGCACTGATATGGGCTGCCAATGTGAGATATCCCTGAAAATTTTGCCTCTCTTCTAATGTTAGTCAACACCAGAACACAACACACAGCACCATTATTTAGGATAAATTGGTCAAATTCCAACCATAAATGTATGTCCTGCTGTGTACAATAAAGATTGGCAAAAATGTTACTGTATTGTGTTCTCTTTATAAACATGTGTATGCAAATCAGTGATGTTTTTGGCAACAAATGCAATACAGGAAAAAATTACATAATCACCTCATTACTCTAAATTCTGCTATCAGTCAATACTTTCTCTTTAAAGAGTACAAATTGCAATAGTTGTATTACAAACAAAATATAATAGAGTTCTTTATGGTGGTTGAATTTCACTACAGGCTATTTCATATACGAGGGCAATTCCAACATAGAACACATGCAAAAAGATAATGTAGACTTATGTTGAGAAAAAAAGAAATATCTAAATAAATAAAAAATAAAAAGTAATATGGAGCTATTAGAGGTATGGAAAAAATGTGAACTCTCTCCACAAGTATGTAGATAACAACATCACTTTGCATTTGCTATATATATAAATCTTTAAAAACTCAAAATCATGAAAAGCACTGAAAGAAAAGCCTTAAAATCTGTAACAGTAAAACAACTATTTAACAAATGAAACTTGTGTATGCACAGTAGATATATGCGGTTGGAATGCACCAATAGGGTCCATGACAATTTGAAATTGTTAATCTCTACTATCTGAAGAAAAAAATGAAATGAATAATAAGTCCATCCTTTTGATAAAAATGCTTTTAGTGTCAACCAAGATTAAAAATTTTGAAGGCATGCCACTTACTGCAAAAATTATATATATAAAGGCAAAATGTGTCTTAAAATCCTGGGAAAAGAACTAGTCCTCGCAAAGATATATGATCAAATTAAAGAACTGCTGTGTGGATTCTATTTAAAAACAGTTTTAAATATCGTGAAATGTTTTATATAAAAGCCTAGAGTATTCAGTTCTTTCTCTCAAACCTCACACTTGACATTTATCTATTCCCTCCCCCAATGCCCAGAAAAAAAAAAAAAGCATCCACAGTATGAAGCAAAATCACTTGAATATGATGGAGATGCTGTTTAAAATAGGTATAATAAGTTACTGGACCACAAGTCGACAATTTTGCAATCCTTAAACGACAATTTTCAACCATAAGGTCCATATACAAGAACATTATGCCCCTGCTTAAACACCATGATATCCTATCGTAATTCCAGCTAAAATTGAAAAATCTATTGTTGACAGGGCCATTGAGGCATCAGAGAAGGGATTTGGCATTCCCAAGCACCAACCTATTTTGAAAACAGTTCCTCGATGCAAACGATCACAACGGAAGACCAATTGCAAATATGGCATCTCTGTGGATGGGTGTTAAATCAAGACACCCGGAGTAAGAAAACCTAAAATGTCTTGTGCAAGAATGATGAATAAAACATAAATCCAACTTTTAGATAGGGAATGTGCTCTGACCCTACACCATAACATAAATGACCAAATATCAAAAATGGGGTGGCAAGGGTCAGAAGACACTCGGACTACCTTACGCCATGATAGCGCCCAAATTTCATTCAAGTACTTTATTCTTGACAGCGCGCATGTAACTTTAAATTTGTGTCCATCTTTTCGACTTACCAATAAGTTACTTTAACTTTCAAAGGCATTCTTCTGACGCCGCTGCAACAGTACGCTTGTTATGGAACAAATTTCCAATTAGCATAAACCAATATGGTATCACGGTACCAATTGTTTTTCCATAGACCTCAATGCTAATATCTGGAGAGATAAATATATTTTCTATCCTAATTTAGCGTGCATCTCACACACTGTTATAGAGAACAATGTTAGATTGTCAATTTGATGATGACAAAACCAGGTACTCCATTGCATTTAAGAGAGATAACTCTGCTGGAACTAGACAGGGGTATGAGTTATCTAGTCACAACATACCTATTTTCAGTCATGTGTATTACATTTTCAAAAAATCATAAAAAATACAAAATATGATCTATATAGGAATTAACATAAATTCACATGTTGCCAAGAGGCTAAACTATTTTTTAAGCCTAACAGAAAGTACAACTCTTACATAATCCACCAATCAAAGCTCGTGTTGTTGTTTACTTTGGACTGCAATGGACCCTACACCTTATGCACCGCCCACCTGGTCATGCGCAATTGGTACCGTTATACCTATAGCAAACCTTGATTTTTCCAATAATCTGTGAAATAGCTCGGGACTATATAACTAACAAGTGTACTTAGTCTCGCTTGTCAAAAACAATTTTATGAAGTACTAAGCTATGTTTTATATGATTGTGTATAGAAATGTTATTCAGCTGTTTTAACTCCTGTTTTCACACTTTTGCTTCACTATCAAACTCATCTTTTGAAATAAAATGAATTCTTTTAACTATGAGTTGTGTTTTATTCATATTAGCACTTATCATACTTCACTTTGGTGATATGGGATAAATCCCATTATGTCATATTATGTAATAGTAAGGTCAAAGGTCAATGCACTAGTTAACATGTACCAGTTCTACTCTTAAAGAGACATTTTGATATAAAGTAAAGGACTTATATTTGTGTCACAAACACAGAAAGTAACAACAAGGACAGGTGGACATGGCCCAATCTAATTATAAAGTATTAGCTTTGAACACTTTATACTGTCTGCATATGCAAGAGGTCACTAACCTCTAGTCCTCACACAAAGGTCAAGCTACCCAGCCTCTTTGTCATACAAATAGAAAGCTTCCCTCCTTTCTGTAGTGCATACAATTGATGCAATAAGCCAATCTGACACCAAACAAAGTAGATAACAGCTTTTGTAAGGGGTTATCATGGATTTGTGTGTGAAAATGTTTACTTGAATACAGAAAAAGGCTAAAGTTTAACAATGAGCATAGTGAGTCCAATGGATTTAAAAACAGGAGAAAAGTGTGTATCTAAATGGGAGATGTAGCGTATGATAATGGAATTAAAGGAGACAAAAGCAGCAATGAGAAAAATGAGAAGTGAGAGCTTGATAACATTATCTTGGAAAATATAAGGCAGCAGTGGATCATAGGTGCAAATACAATTCCAAGGCACCTGTGCTATAACATCCCTTACAGGCACCAAATATCAGGTGACATGGTGTTCATTCCTAGCTAATATAAAAGGGGGAATAATGTAGATAATATAGATGCATATAAGTTATATTTTTTCTAAATAAGAAATTAACAATAATGGGCTTCTGTTAGACAGAAGAAAAAAAAAATACTTAAAACAAACAGAGCATGTTTGATCAGTTTTCAAACTTTTAAACTTTACTGGGAAATTTTTTTAAAGTACTTCTAGTTCAATTTGCATCAAGACCATGGGCAAATATGATAATTCAAAAAACTTATCTTGATTTTCATACAAACTCACCTAAATTGTGGGTTTTTATCTATTGGAATTTTAGGTAGGTCTGGTGTAAGGGAGATAACTGAATTGTATACATAAGGTTTGTACTTTTCATTTTCTCCACTGTATATTCTCCATGTTATACAGATGACTTCAGAAACACATGTATTAACTTCAATGCAATTAAATTATCCAAAAATGTATTACCGATAAAGCGAGAACCTAAAATCCAGGTTTATATATGTAGTGGAGACCTCAAGAATGATTATGTAACTAACTAGAGAATCGCACTTATAATTTAAAGACACAAAAGTTTACAAAAAAAAGACAATTAGAGCAGGACAATTAAAATCAAAATAGGAAGGAATACCATATCTTTAGCAAACTACCTAAAATACTTATACCAGAATATTCTTTATGATACAAGTGAACTATCTACACATTGGCCAGGAATGTCCTCTATCTTCTCTATAACATGCTTTACAAGAACAAAAAAGTTGTATTTTATCCATGATTTTTCATCTTTTGCGCATAAAATAGTCAATACTTTGGCTAAAATTAACTATATTAACTTTATATAACCTTTTTTTTTTGCCTGTATGCTAATATTGGAGCTTACTACACAGCCACAAAGCAATCAGTCTATATATGCTATAGATATAGTTACAAAAGCCCCATTCCAAAGCTAATGTGTGTTATTTTGTACATTTTCTATGTAAAAGTCTGTCAATATTAGATCAAAACATCTCAATATCCATTGTTTAACCAAATGACACTATGACAGTATAGAAGTGGTGTCTATATATACTCGTTACTATGGATACACTGTGAAGCTGGTATTATCTTTTAGGTATCACGGTACCAATTGTTTTTCCATAGACCTCAATGCTAATATCTGGAGAGATAAATATATTTTCTATCCTAATTTAGCGTGCATCTCACACACTGTTATAGAGAACAATGTTAGATTGTCAATTTGATGATGACAAAACCAGGTACTCCATTGCATTTAAGAGAGATAACTCTGCTGGAACTAGACAGGGGTATGAGTTATCTAGTCACAACATACCTATTTTCAGTCATGTGTATTACATTTTCAAAAAATCATAAAAAATACAAAATATGATCTATATAGGAATTAACATAAATTCACATGTTGCCAAGAGGCTAAACTATTTTTTAAGCCTAACAGAAAGTACAACTCTTACATAATCCACCAATCAAAGCTCGTGTTGTTGTTTACTTTGGACTGCAATGGACCCTACACCTTATGCACCGCCCACCTGGTCATGCGCAATTGGTACCGTTATACCATATGGCGGAACATATAGCTCGACTGGTTCACATACTCTAATCCGACCTAATTTACAGCAAACACTCCAATAATGTATAATGTCGCGGAAAAGATGCAAATGCTGTGACAATTAGAGTAGTCTTCCACTAAAGTCAGTGCATTTAGAATTATACCAGAATTAATAGCTTGTGCAATTTTTAAATAAAAAAAAAAACAACATTGCAAGCAGGTTTGTGATGTGTTGGAATCTCCTGCATACAAATGAAATATAAATTATAAAATATTATTTGATTCTGTAGAAAGATTAATAAAGACATGTAAAAATAATAACATTTAATATGGAAACTGAATTCCATGTAGAAATAATAATCAAATATTTTTTAAAATCTCTATTTCCTGATCAATATTTAGATATAGGCATATAGTCCAATACAAAAGGTAACATTAAAAATAAACATCTTGCAATTGAATAATTCCAAGCCTTTATTCTGGTGATTCTCTCCATCCATTTAATCACAGTTGTGCAAGACTCGTAAAATTGTATAAATTCTTACAAAATAAAATATAATATAAAAAATTAAAAAACATGCTAGACTTGTAACTTGAGAAGTAAACAGCTATTATCCACAAACTAATTTGAGATATGTTTCTTCATTGCAATTCATGTTTAAAACAACACACTTAATTTCTGAAGAGTCATAACTTGGTGATAATTGAAACTTGTATCCTATACGAAAAGTGCACATCATGCTAGGTATGCTGCTGGGAAAAAATATGGAGCTACCTAACCTGTAATCATCTTTTAGAGGTTAGTCTACATTACATGTATTTACTTGTTTTATAGAATGCTGTACCACATTTACCATATAAATGTATATTCAGACACCAAAAATGATTTTCTGCAGAGCTTACAAAAAAAAAAGAAAAGCTACAGAATGTTGATGCAGGTATACACTGGTTTGACAAGTATGAATGCATTATTGCATTTGGTGCATTACCGTATTTTGTTGTGTATAACGCGCACTTTTTTTACCTAATTTTCTTATCTTAAGTCGGGGGTGCGCGTTGTATACAAGAACTAAAAAAAAAAAAGATTTTTTCCAGGTCGATCTGAAGAGGATGAAGGCACTCACTACTTGTGAAATATTAAATCCATTGTACATTGCATTGTAACTAAAATGTTTACCGGTACTAGTCGTATTAAAGAAATAAATAATGCTTACAAATAATCTTGTTCTTTGATTGCTTATGTTAATAAACTGGTTTCATTTCACGTCACTGTGTTAAGTTTTGTTCTGTGCCACGGCCGGAAATACATGTACATAACGACTTGCCTTTGTTCAAAAGCTGTGCAAAGTGCCGCATTGGAGCGGAACAAATACCACTGTGTGGATTACCGTACTTGTTTCGTAAATGTTCAGTACCGTATTCCATAACTGTTGATCTAATCGAATTTTTCTTCATTTATTATTGGTCGAATTGAAATATAATATGTGTAGAATTCAACTAGTGTTAATGTTCTCATCAGAGCATCTGTTGTGGACATATATATTTTTGCGACTACGGGTTCTTTCTTACGGGAACACTGATACGTTGTGGAACAAAATAATCAATGTATGAAGTCGGGAAACATTTTTTTTCCTCTTTGGAAAATAAGCTTGTTACTTAGTTTTATTTCTCATCTTAAATCATAGTATTTGAGATATCTTTGCGATTATACAGTGATCAATGGCTTCAATGCTTCATCGACTCGGTGTGGTCTTTTCACGGTAACCGGCGCCAGGTAAGCTTTGATGCGCTCAACATAGTTACAATGCTTTGTCTCGGTGAGCAGTATTTAATTGATTCAGGACATACAGCAACTTTTCGAAGGTAATGACGACAAAGTGGAATTTGAGGGATTTGATGCAATAGACTGCGTCAACTAGACGAACATTTAAAGGGCCCTTTTAAAATCGGAAAGATACAATATCAATATTGCCACTTTTTCATTCACTATCTAATATGACCAACTGTTGTTGCGCTATGAAAACGGAGCGAAATAGCGGTAGTCAAAATTTTAAAATGCATTATATCAAATGCGCGTTATATGGCAGAACTACGTTTTTTCCACTTATTTTGGGTCGAAAATCGGGGTGCGTGTTATACATCGGTGCGCGTTATACACACCAAAATACGGTACTTCTTGATTCATATATTCAACCTCACGAATATGTCACATGTGCTGTTGCTGTCTACCACCATTACTGCTTAAGAATAAAGCACATCCTGTGGATTTCAGTGCTTTTGTTCTTTTCCTTATTTGAAATAGCAATGTTGTCATTTCGAATTTAACTGTCCAGAGATTTTCTTTTCCATTATAACAATAGGATAAATGTATGCGCCTGAAAGAAAATCCATGAGGTGTATATCTTGTCAATTGGTATACACATTTTGTTTAAATTTATTTGAATAAAGAAATAATGTGAAAACAACTTTGCACAGATTATGATGTAAACTTGTTTGGCTACAGTGTTCAAACTTAATTTGGAATGAACACACATTTTTTATATTGGCAATAACTGCAAATACAGCTATAACAAAGAAGCAGAACCACCTTTTATTTTCAAATACACGTAATGACTACACAAAACTTGTCTGAATGATTTTTAAAAATATCAAATACAACTGAATGGTCATAATGGTATCTGATTGTAAATCACTCTAATGTCTTGGTCTTCCTTCTTCGTGTACTGGCTGGCTATTCAAATATAAAAAATGTCAACAGAGGTGCAATGGTATAATGTAAATTTTCATCTAATGACTTTGTCAATTCTCAAGCTTTCCTAATTGGATTATTTAGGTAGACTTATTTTACGAATTATATTCTGTATTTATATAATTATTATACTGCTCCATCTATCTTCTATAAATCTAAAGCTAAACACTTTTTCTGCTAAAATAATAAAAGTGAAACTTATACAACAAATGTGTTATATATAACTGACTATATTTTTATATCCATGAATACACTATATTTATATCCACAAATATGAACAGTCTTGTTATTAAGCAATATATTCAGCGACCAATATCAAATTGATCTTTTCTTTGTACCTCATATTAATTTAAAAAAATACATTTTTAGTAAAGTTTTATCCTTTTGTGAAGCTTTATGCCCAAAAACAATTTTGTAAAGAACTTAAAATCTGACAACCATCCTGCTCTCTAAATATTAATGCAGAATCAAACTGAAATGTGTTCTTGGGAGCAGTAATTACACATCACTACTGATAAAAAATGAAAGTTTTACAAGCAGCTCTAAGAAAAAAAAGAGAGAAAGCAGTAATCCAAATCATCATGAAAGTATTACCATGCAATTTAAAGCACATGTAACGATATCAATATTTTTCAAAATGTGAAGTGTTTTATTTGCAAATTAAGGATCTGAAATCTCTTGTGAAATTCAATGAATTATGAATTATAATGATTTAAAATATGTGACTTAAAAAAAGCTTAAAATTGCACAGATTGTGTCACTTTGGCTCTCATTGCTATGTAATGGAAAGGCAAACCATGGTATATGTAAAAATTATGTAAAACGAGAACAAGGCACTCCAAAATATTTAATAATGAAAAAGACAGCATGTCCATTCACATCTTTAATGCAAAGAAAAGTAACATTTTTATCAAGAAGAATGCTGGAAAAACAATTTAACTGTATACATGTACAACCTAGCAATGCATTATCTTCATATGTTAACTGGAATGATATAATATAGGCGTCAACACTTTCTCAAGGTTTGCAATTAAAATATTGCATGATGTTCACAAACTGTGCCAGGGATAGGACTAATTTCTCACCCCCAATCACCCCGGCTATTATGTGATAATTTCCTGTGCAGATAGCATCTATTCAGGCCAAGATTTAAAACAACATCACAAAGAATTCCCCTTGCTTCACTGAAAACAGTCTATGAGCTGCATAATTTGGTGTTGTGATTTGAATTTCTCAAAATGCTTTTTAAAAAAATCAGTCATATCGCTATGATGTCTGCAGTGTGACAGTTTAGTGATGTCTAGCACTGAAGCATAACGTAACACCCAGTCACATAATCCTGACAACAGACAGACTAGCCCCAACACTAACTTCTTAATAAATAGCACCAAATGAGGCAGCTGTTATTACATGTACCATTTTTAAAAGCCTTTGGTACGACTTGGCCGTGGTTGGAACCCTCAACCTCCTACAAAAGATGCAGACAATCTAACCACTTGGTCAATGAAGCAGCTAAGCATTGTAAAGTAGGTCATAAAGTCTGACAGAGGACAAGTTCTAATCACTGACTAACTGTTGTCATAGTGATAATATATTATGAACAAGCACAAATGTTTAATTAATAAGCTTACCTTTAACTCGTTAACCCCTGCAAGACAACTTAATTCGGCAGAAAATATTGGTTTATTCCAAGTCATTTCCTAATTATGCAGATAGTTTAACAAATAAAATTTTAGTTCATATAGAGTGAACGTTGCTGAACAAAGGGAAAAAACTGTCTTTGAAAGTGGCAGAAATAGTGGAAATATTTAGATTTGAAAATGATGGAAATTAAAAGAATCAGCCATTGAGAGTAGACTTTTACTTGACAGACTCTGACTGTATTTATACGTGGTTAAATCTGCAAGAGAGCTGACAAGTGGAATTTCTGTGTACATAAAATAGAATTAATTTCACATGGTGATACAGTGTTAAATAGTCTGTGTGAATTCATTATGGATTTTGTCAATTATTTATGGCAAGAGAAACAAAGTGGTTAGTACATCATTTATTTTTACCTTAAGGCATAAGTTTTATTTCTGCATGAAATTTATACCATAATGTACATAATTTGTTTGAGAACTCGGGAGTTAACGAGTTGAAGCAACTATAAAAAAAAACTTTTTAAAATCACATTCTCTTAAATGTAACTAAAATATTATGTACCTTTTAAGCTGGGGGCCACAAAAAAAATGCTTATTGTCTCTGGCTGAATAATGAAGAACAGGTCCTTAGCACTAATTATTTATATTAATTAAATATATATTTCCTAAATGGCAGCAGGCTGCACAAAGTGATGGACTGGGTCATGAGTTGGACATGCCTGTTTTATAGATATGCATAATAAGTACCAATTCATTTATGTTGGGAGATATTACTCCTTGAGCAACAACTGATATGTGGCAAGAACTGCACACTGCCTACAGTGGGTTAGCTCTATCTGAAAGGATAACACCACTGTCACAAGAATCTGGTGGTAATATGCCACATAGAGAGAAGTATCGTTCACACTGTACTGCAGTGGTGTGATCTTTTCCCTGCAGTGGCTTTAGCAGCAGAATATGGTGATCTTACCTATATAACAAGTCACACGGGTCATGTAGGCATTCAACACCCGTCATTTCAGTAATGGGTGTTAATTTCAGAATTTGACTCAACGTACCTTTAAGTGGCAAGTATTCACTTTATTTAAATTTGTATACATAAATATCCATTTGAAAGGTCATTACTATTTTGATGTCTCGGGATGTGCATACAGCAAAATCAATGCTCAAGTACGTCTACATTTTTGGACGAAATGATCCAAAGGTGTGATCCAGTACAATCCGGATTGAATGTAGCGTGCTGTGTAGTAACAATGAAAGCTACGCATATTGATAGACAAATTTGCAATACCCTTCCTACAGCGAGTACGAGCCGTGAGGTGCATGCGAGAACAATCAGTATAATTACCTTGTTGTTGATGTTCTAGGGTATAACGCCATTTTCAGCACACGATATTTACATGGCGGACAGCATTACGGGTGGAGGAAGAACCCAGAAAGAACCACCGACCCACGAGAAGCTACTAGCAAGCTTTCTCACATAACTAAGTTTGCCGAATCTTAGACTCGTACCCTATAATAATAATTAGGACTTTGCAAAGCGCCTAATCTTTAGAAGCTCTAAACGCTTTACAACATCTATAATGATATAACAACACTACAGAAAAACAAAAACCTTGAAATTGGAAATCATAAAAACATAAGATACAAAACATTATTAGGTCTCAGCTGCTCAATGTGTTATATAAACTCACCAGTACGTCACTTTAACTTTCAAAGGCATTTTTCTGTTACCGCTGCTGCTCAAGAACAAGTTCTTCGATAAATATTTGCGTTACTCAAGCCAATGGCGGAACAACCAACAAAATCGTTCACTGCCTACAGAGGAATGTTTGCACATCCGGGTACTGTGAAGGGTTGACTAGATAGCAACAATGTTTTGTTTGATATCACGTGACTACCGCGTTGTCGCGTTCCCTTCTGCTTGATCAATCTGGTTTTTCTAACGGTTCAAAAGGCACTTATGCATGCTTACAATTTAACTGTCAATTATATACAGTAGTAGTATCAAGATATGCAATGTGTATAACTGATATTTAAGTTGTAAGCCCCTATGGTTTCTTGTTGTTCTCTGGAAAAATATGTTGAGAATTATCTGTCATTTCGTTTTCTTAAAAAAAGTATGCAACTTTAATTTGATACTTTGGAAATTGTTTTAAAACAATATAGGTGAGTGGTTCATTGTTGATCTCACGTGACTATTTGACCTCTGTTGTCATGGGCAGGTGGGTTGCGAGAGTTGTGTGGTCATGTGACTTGTAATAAGATAAAAATTCTTTATTTCAGACTACAAAGTCCATACCTCTAAATTAAACAACAAAGTTTCATAAAAATAAAAAAACAAACATTTTAAACATAAAAGCACACACACACACACACACACACACACACACACACACACACACGAAGCTCTAAGCGCTTTACACCATCAATAATGATATGACTACACTACAGAACAACAAATGACAAAAACAATGAAATTGGAAAACATAAAAACAGGCTGAAAACATATAAGATACAAAACATGATTAGGTCGCTAAGTTTGTCCCTGCAGTCGAAACAGGTGAATCTTAAGAGCACTCTTAAAAGGGACCACTGTGTCATTGTGTCTAATTTCAATGGGCAATTCGTTCCACATCGCCGGGCCCTGGTGTGCAAACGAACGTTGTCCATATGACTTTGTTTTCACCTTGGGAACAATGAGTATACGATTATCAGAAGAAGAGCGTAAGGATCTAGCTGGTGTATAAACATGGGTGAAGCTGGATAGGTATGTTGGACTGGAGTCTGTCATTGAAACATAGCACAGAAAACAAGTTTTGTGTTTGATTCTGTATCGAATCGGTAGCCAGTGTAGGGTACAGAGCAGTGGTGAGGTGTGCTCTGATCGAGGTACTCTAAAGATGATCCGTGCACCTGTGTTTTGAATTTTTTGAAGTTTCTGGAGTAAATATTGTGACGAACCAGACAGAATTGAGTTACAATAGTCCAGTCTTCAATGTACTAATGAACACACAAGTGTTTTAGTGGCATAAACTGAAACATATTTACGAATGGAACTGATGCATCTCAATTCAAGATATGCAGCCTTGCATATGTCCATGACATGTTGGTGCAATGTGAGAATACTGTCTAGAGTAACGCCTAGGTTTCGTACTGACTGTGAGAATTTAATGTTGGTGTTGCTGATATTTATTGTCTGAGGTAAAGGATGTGAATGAGAAAGTCTTTGTGTTGTGATCAGAATAGCCTCAGTTTTATCATCGTTCATCTGCAGCTTGTTACATGTCATCAATGATTTCACATCAGAAATGCAGTTCTCTACTCCATGGATGGTAGCATCAACTTCAGTTGGGTGGCTAGACTTGTATATTTGGGTGTCGTCAGCGTACAGTTGGTGCGACACTGGCTGATGATCTATGACACTTGAGAGCGGCTGAGTGTACAGAATGAAGAGAACATGTCCAAGAACAGATCCCTGTGGAACACCACAACATACGTCAACTGGGCTGGAGTGTATTACATTTGCAGATATAATTTGTGTCCTGTTGACTAAGTAGGACTTGAACCAATGTAAGGATATATTCAGAATGCCAAATACATGCAGGAGACAGTGAAGTAATATATCATGTTCTATTGTGTCAAATGCTGCAGATAAATATAGGAGAGTGAGGACTGTAATCTTTCCACTATCCAAAGAAGAGAGAATGCCACTAAATACTTTCAGAAGAGTAGTTTCCGTACTGTGGCGGCAAGGGCGATATGCAGACTGTACATTGCTAAAAAGACTGTTTGAATTCAAATGAATATACAGCAACATCTACAACTATTAACTGCGTCATGCATTATCAATCATAGTTCCAAAGAGATTTCAAAATGCAGTTCTTACTATTAGATATTCTTGTCATCATTGAGAATACATACTTTCTCATTATTTCATCAAAACTGAATACATTATAGTTAACAAACATGTTGGAGGCACTGTTCCACCTTGGAAGACCTAATAGAAAACGAAGACTAATAGTATGACCAATAACTAGTTTTCTTTTCATACATTCACTACAGTTTGTCCACAGAGGAGCGCAGTACATGATGCAGCAATAAGATTGAATAATCTAATTTTGATATGCAATGAACAATTCTTGAATTTACGCAGAAGCATGTTTGTTCGAGTACACAAGAGATCTGTAATGTCTCATCGTATCTTCATTATCCGACCGATTGGATTTCAAAATATGACCCAAATACGTATAAGTGTTGACATAGATAAGAGCATTGCCGTTAAGATATACAAGGGGAGGAGATGGTAATTTGAAAGAAGCTGTCTGAAAGACCATGTATACTGATTTTTTTGTATTATACATTGTATCATTCTCAAATGCGTACTGTTCACATATCTTTAATAATTTCCTTAAACCTGCTATAGAAGGACTTATCAATGACATATCATCAGCAAACTGAAATTGTTAAGAAATAACACATTTGGTGGCAGACGTCCCTACGTTACACTGACTGAGCTTACGATACATCAAGGTATCACGGTACCCATTGTTTTTCCATAGACCTCAATGCTAATGTTTTGTGAAATAAATATACTTTCTATCCTACTTCATCATGCATGTCATACACTGTCATAGAGAACAATGTTAGATTGTCACTTTGACAATAACAGAACCAGGTACTCCATTGCATTTAAGAGAGATAGCTCTGCTGAAACTAGACCGGGGTATGAGTTATCTAGTCACAACATACTTATTTTCAGTCATGTGTATCACATTTTCAAAACATCATAAAAAATACAAAATATGACCTTTATAGGAATTAGCATAAATTCACATGTTGACAAGAGGCTAAACTTTTTTTTAAAAAAGCCTAACAGAAAGTACAACTCTTACATAATCCACTAATCATAGCTAGTGTTGATGTTTATTTCTGAATGCAAGGTTCCCTACACCTTAAGCTCCACCCACCTGGACTTGCGCAATTGGTACCGTTAGACCTATAGGAAACATTGATTTTTCCAATAATCTGTGAAATAGCTCTGGACTATATAAGTAACAAATGTATTTAGTCTCACTTGTCAAAAACAATTTTATGAAGTAGTAAGCTATGTTCTATATGATTGTGTATTGTTACGTGCTTAGGCTCGAATAAACAGTAACATAGAAAGAGTGAGAATAACAAGCTTGTAAAAACTTAATAAACAATTTATTGAGCACAAATATTTTCCAGAAAAGAAAACTAAACTTACGGTTTTAAGAATCAATTCCAAAATTAATCCAAAAATAATTCAAAATATAATCCATTAGTGAAATTGCAAAAGTCCTAGTAATAAAATGTCCTAAAAATTCCCAGTTCGAATCTTAGTGAAGCATCCAAGATGGAAGACGATGTCACGTGATGAAGTCAGTTCTGGACTTATGAAATTCAATGAGCACAATTATTTTCCAGATAAATAACAAAATAAATCCTCTTGATCCAAACGAAATGAAATAATTTCCAGTACAAGGTAATTTAAAATAACTCCAAACGACACAAACTTAGTATTCTAACAACCCAACTTCTACTAAATAGTTCGCTCCAAAACATAATTTATATAACTGTTTTTACGTAAACAAGGAAGGGGTCACATGATCTTTTAGAATCTTTCAGAACAAATTTACGTTCAAAAAATCTCGTACACACCATATGACCCATATGAGAATCAGTTATTTTAACTCTCAAAAACTAAAAATAGAAAGATGTTTATAACAAAGCTCCATAATGTCCTTGGAATCAACCAATTATTTTAAAAGCTTGTTTACAACTATGAAGCTAGGTCAGAAATGAGGTCAACATCTGGTGTTTATTTGCAAAGTACAGATCATCCCACTTTAAAAAATATCTCCCAATGAATGAATCTCAAACATAAAATGTCAAATTTGAATCTGACAAACAAACAATTAAAACAAAAATAAATAACTTAAATCAAATATACGTAACAGTATAGAAATGTTATTGATCTGGTTGAACTCTTCTTTTCATACCTTTGCATCACAGTCAAACTCATCTTTTGAAATAAAATAATTCTTTTAACTATGAGTTTTGTCTTATTAATGTTAGCACTCATCTAACATCACTTTGGTGATATGGGATAAATCACATTATGTCATATTGTTTAACAGTAAGGTCACGGGTCAACGCACTAGTTAGCATGTACCAGTTCTGCTCTTAAAGAGACATTTTAATCTAAAATAAAGGACTTGTATTTGTTTCATGAACACAGAAAGTAATAACAGGGACAGGTGGACATGACCCAATCTAATTATTAAGTATTAGCTTTTAACAATTAGCAGGGAGGGCGAATAGGACAACCTTTTATAGAGGCGTCCATTTGGCTAACCAAGGCTTCCTTCAAAATCGTAAAAACAAAAGTTTCCTTTCGGGACGCAAAGTCTTTGCCGCACCCTCCCTGCTGCTATGGGGGTAAAAATCCTTTTACGATTTCAACCAAATATTTGATCAAGTCTGACACAATATCTTGATCTAGGATCATGCAAATTTATCGTTATAAATTGACTGAGCGTGACTAAAGGAATGTCTAAAAAGATTGTAATCCATATCACCACCGCAACAAGTTTGCCAAATATTTCGTAGCGTATGTGTGTCAACTCCGTTGAATACAGCAAGAATATTGCAGTTATCTCTGATCACTTTTGGTATTTGAGTGTATCGTTGAGTGACATATATTACATCAGTATTTTTATGCCTACCTCTGGAAAATATCCTAGCGGGATTCTTTTGATTGTCTAACATGACATCATTATATGCGACGAAATTGTAGTTACGGCTATTGGATTTAAATTATTTATTTTGTCAAATCCAAATTTGTCATTTAGGTTTAATATTCATTAATTGTGAGATTTTTCTGGAAAATTCAGGCTGACCTAGACTCTAGTAGAATCTGGGCTTTTTAAAGTTAATAGTTGTGTTTTATGTTTGAGTGTTAATTTTAATTACCTTGTTCTGGACATTGTGTCATTTCGTCGTAGCAAGAGAATTTATTGTATTTATCTGGAAAAGGACGTGTTTCATAATTTCATTTGGATGATTATAAAACAAGAACTGCATCACGTGACATCGTCAGCCATTTTGGATTACATCGTCAAGATTGGAACCTGGAACTATTAGAACATTTATTTATCAGGACTTTTGCAATTCCATTAGTGGATTATTTTGTGAATTCTTTATTAGATTAATGTTGGATTTGGTTCTCTAAAACCATAAGTTTATTTACTTTATGAAAATAATTGTACTTAATAAATTCATTGTTAAAGTTTTACAAGCTTGTTAGTTTTCACTCTTTCTGTGTTGCTGATTATTCGAGCCTAAGCACGTAACATTGTTAATACTTCCATCATCAATACTCGCTGCTTCATCGATATCGGTTATAAACTCAATAATATCTTCATCGATTTCCGATTTTGCTTTCTCGTTAAAATCCTTTAACACTTCGTAACATCGCTGATCGTCTACACTATGGGTTATTAAATACAACGTGTCCCATTTCATCCATCTCCTTATCAAATTAAGTAGCATTGTGTCTTGCCACTTTCAGATGGTCCGATTATAATCATGCGAATAAAATTTGGTAGCGCTGCATAATGTTTAACAGGTTCTCGTTTTTTGTCGCCGAAAAATCAATTACATTCATGTTATTATAAATAACTTATGGATCTAATATATTGTGTGAAATGTAAGAAGCGTACTAGCACAAACGACTTCACGACGATTACAACTAAAAATAACAGGTCAGCACTTGCTGGTAAGTGTGAACAATGTGGTACCAAAACATTTAGATTTGTTTCCCTTGATAAAATCAAGGATTTAAAAGAATCGAGCAGATTGCAGCCAAGTTAGTAAAACACCCGGGAACACCATGGGCAAAATATCCAGGAGAAAAACACCTTCCAGGATATAGTTATTGTGGACCCGGGACCAGACTCGATATCAGACTCGATGATCAAAACCAACCCCGACCCGGTGAGTATCCAATAAACGCCATTGATAAGGCGTGTCATGCTCATCATGTTGCTTATAAAAGCAGTAATCTGCAAAACAGACATATCGCAGATGTAAAAGTAATTCATGCGTTGAATTCTATCACTGATAAATCCTTCAAGGAAAAATTGGCTTCATGGTTGATAAAATCGGCGATGAAAAGTAAACTGATGTTGGGTGCTGATAATTAATAACAACATGGAATCTATTTATTATTCTCCAAGAGGATATTGGAGGGGTAAAGCAGCAATCGGTAAACTCGCTAGCTCCGCAAAGGTGAAAAATACCACTGCAGCGGATTGGTTATCCAAACAGGCGATATGGAAAATTTATCTACCACAACCTAAACAAATTAGCTACTCGCATTTTGATGTCAGCGTCCCTAATGAGGTTCATCAGGCTGATATATTATTTCTGCCGTATGATGGTGTTTACAAGTATGCGCTAACCGTAGTTGATGTTGCGAGTCGATACAAACAAGCAGAACCGCTAAAGACAAAAACATCAACTGAATTTGCTTCTGCGTTTGAAAGGATTTATCGACGAGGTCATCTGCACTGGCCAAATCTATTACAAGTTGATCCTGGCATGTAATTTCAGGGTGCAGTGTCATCAACAATGAAGCATCATAATGTCACTATCAGACGATGTCATACTGCATTACATCGCGATCGAACGATTTAATCTTACACTTGCTGAGCGGTTATTTGGATATCAATACGCAAAGGAATTTATTCAGGATAAACGATCTCGTGAATGGGTCAAGAGATTACCAGGCGTAATTACCGCGCTAAAAATTGAGATTACTCGAACAATTAATATGACACCTAACAACGCGATTTAAAAAAAAGTATATACCCGTAAAACCGCAAAGTGGTTTTTCAAAACAACTAGTACTCGACAATGTCACTGTTAGATATTTATATGAACCAGGAGAGCTCGAAGGTGGCAAAAAGGAGCTACTGATCCTATTTGGAGTGTTACTACTCATAAAATATCTAGTATAACGAGATCTACGGGTAGACCGCCAGTCTGTAGATTGGATTCAACTGCTCCTCAGCAAGGATTTACTCGTGAACAACTACAAGTGATACCCGAGGATACTCAATTACCGCCGCTTGGTCTTAACTAGCACCTCTGCGTCTGTTCCACTCAATACAAGTCAGCATCACATTATCTCTGGTATGACCAATACTGCTTTTTTTCTATCTACTGTAAATTGGCAAGAGCTTTTATCCGACCAACACGAACGCATTATACAATTGCAACTCGCGCAGTGATTATTCTGCTGCTGTTTCAGTGTGGTTATAAATTCGGCATCAATATAAAATTTTCTGTTATTTTTTTTGTCCTGTTGTTTATAACCAGATAATTTTTTTCTGATTATATCATCGCTGACAATATCACTTATTGTAGTGTCATTATAGTCTAAAACAACTCTTCGATGTTGATTTATTCTTCGTACTCTGCATACCGCAAGATAAACTAAATTCGACCACTCGATGTGATTATCTATGATCCAAACAATTGTATCGGATATAGTCAACCCCTGCGATGAATGTATCGTCGCTACGTATCCTAACTTCCATGGGGATTCATCAGGGAGCAATGCATCTTCGACGTCATTGATATCAACTAACACAATATCATTTAACATTAAGTTCTGATTTTCACTCTGTCCTTGAATATCAACTTCGATATGTTGTCTTCGTGTATCCTTGGGTCTATAACACAGCGGCACTGGAAGTGTTGCAAATTTTTCTGTATGCGAGTTAAATGACTTCATCTGAAGTGTATCTCTGACTATCTTTCTACTCGCTACTATCAAATCGTTTGGTCTCCACGCTTCCCAGAAATCATTTAATGGGGTTTCCGAACTTATTTCACGCGCTTGGATTCTATCCGGTTGTAATCTGATTAGTTTCTTGAACTCGCGTGATTCTTCATCAAGTGATCTATGATCAGTACTAATTTCTTCATAATAGTCTACACAATTCTTTAGCCAATTATGTAGGGATAAACCGACAAATGGTGGTGGTTGACTATGATCGCCACACAGTATCACTTTTGTATTTGCTAGCAATAGCCAGTCAAGAAACTTTTGTAATGCATCTAACGACACTGTGCATATCTCATCCCAAATAACGATTTCAGGAATATATTTTTCGCCCATTCAATCAGGAGTCCATTCGTCACCTTTCCATCGAAAAAAACTGATAAGTGCAAGCATTAATTCCTCGTTATTTCAACTCTCTTGCAAGTTTGTGTGTTGGTGTTAGCACGATCATGTTTGATTTCCATCGAAATAATTCAATCGCAGGAGTAGTCTTCCCTGACCCACCACAGCCGTTTAAGTAACTGGTTTTATATCTACATATTGGATCGGAACACGACGGTGCATTAGATAGTTCTGATATCTGATTATTTTTCAAGTAATTGTTTTCAATTGTAACATCTGCTGATTTGGAGTAATCATGCAGTATTTCTTTTTTACTTCTCCATGATCCCCAACTCTCGTATGATTTAGTGAATTCAGCCACTGCTTTGCTCTAGTTTACGTCTATATAAAATGAATCAGTGGCTACTCCAACTGCTGATTCAGGAAATCTATTTGTCATCGAAAGTAAATTAATAGAAGCATAAGCCAGCAAATACGACCTTAAGTACGTGTATTGAGGATTTTCTCCATCTGTGTAAGTAACAATTGTACCTAATTTGGTTCCATCGGATAAGATAGCGTCTTTACGATCGACGTATATACCTCTAGATGTTACATCTGCGATTATAAAATCGTATTCAGTATCATCTATAATCATCCACGAAGAATATCGGTTGTGGTTGTATTTTCCACCTTGTGTGAACTTACCAATTATTCTTCTTCCGAAATCTTTTGCGCGTTTATTTCTAACTTCTTTGGACCATTTCACGATATATTCTTCGTCGAGATCAGGGAATTGTTTTTTGTTTTCGCTGATTATACTATCTAGACTATAGGGTTGTGGTAACCAGTCTTCAGTCTGCGCTCGATATGATATAATTGCTTCACTGATAATCAGGTATATCAGCATTTTAGAATCAATCATATACCGTAATAACACTATTGGCATCCAGTGTTTTTCAGAAATTTGTCTACCAAACCAAACATAACAACACGGATGAAGTCCTTTAGCCAATTCAAATGATACCACACGAGCGAATCCGGTGAGATCAAAATCAGGCAGTGGTCCATTAATCGCAACACGGGTCATCTGATGTGTGGGATGTCCAAATCTTTTGAAGTACTCAGTGCACTCTCCGTACCCAAGAAAACTCCTCGGATAATACGCAATCATATCAACCGAAATAATACTTTTAGGGTCGTATTTTGTATTCCATAATCCACCATGTTTGTACTCGATGCTGCTTGACTCGATATCTGAGAGAAATTCTGCGTGTGTTGCTTTCCATAGATTTCTCTTTCTCGTGAAATGAGCTGCAACTGATGGAATTGTAAAACAGTTTGTTAGTAATTGTTCGTCATAATCCGTTGAAAAACCACTAGCTAGTTTTTTCATCTCGTTGTGGAGGGCTTCAGTACGGTATAATTCGCCATTGAATCTTACAAATAGAAATTCTGCGTGTGTTGCTTTCCATAGATTTCTCTTTCTCGTGAAATGAGCTGCAACTGATGGAATTGTAAAACAGTTTGTTAGTAATTGTTCGTCATAATCCGTTGAAAAGCCACTAGCTAGTTTTTTCATCTCGTTGTGGAGGGCTTCAGTACGGTATAATTCGCCATCGAATCTTACAAATTGATCGAATTTACCCTCTTTGTCTTCAAAACTGTGAAGTAACCACACTGACACAGGATCTTGTTTACTTAACTTGTAAATAAAATCAAATAAATTTCCCGTGTAATATTTTATTGTTCTATCCCGTGGAAATATTGTCACCGCAGGTGTCCATGCACGTTCGTTACGGTCAATAATTTTTATAGGAGCTCCTTTTGATTTATATTTTGATTGGTGTAATACCTCTCCTGTTATCGTCATTACGGTTATTTGGAATCTTAATGATGTTTCTAATTTGGTTATATCTTGAATTGTTGCTCCGCTCTCCTTCACTGTTAATCCCCATTAGTTTATTTTTTGTGTGTCTTAGATCCGTTAATTTGTTTCCACGTAACGCATTTGTGAAGTGTTCTATTATTCGTTCTGCTACACAATTTTTTCTCCATGACAATTTCATTGGTTTTAATTTTTCAATACTCGGTTTATCATTTATCGGATAGATTCCATAAACTACCTCTGTTAAAGGATAGGATCTCTAGTAATACGGTTTGTCAATTTCAGTCAGAATTCCTGGTTTGGAATCTTGACTCACATTGATAGTTCTCTTACTTTTCAGGATGGGTTCAAACTTGTCGCGTATAATCCAATTCCCGTTTCTGTGCGGATAATGAATTTCACTCTAAAAAATACTTTTTCTTGTCAAGATGTGAGATTATCACTGATGCTCTTTCGTCGTTCATGGTTGCATCAGCAATAACATCAATTCGAAATGTCGACCAACAGTGAGATGCTCCATCGCGCTTGAATTCATTAAAGCCATCACGGATTCTACCTATCATGCTTCAATCACTTATTATACTTTTTGGTACATCAGTGGAGACTCTATCGAGATTGAATTCAACATTTTTCCAAGGGGTAATTTTCGATAATCTCTCGAACTCCTCCATGCTATAATTAAAACAAGTATTTAAATAAAGAATTTATTATATAATGAATCATTGCAAATGGCTTATGATAGGATCAGTAACCGCTTGTAACAAATTATGCAGACATGAATTCTGTGGATATCATTTACAAAGTGTACGTCGTGGGAGTTTAGGTCCGCTACCATGCATACGATGTGGGGTAGGTGTTCGTGATAAATCGCAATTATATCTCAGTTGTGGTGGTAAACGATACAGAGAGCTAAAGCGCTATGATGATAATAGAGTTAAAAACTCCATCAAAGATTCCGTCAAGGACTCCATCAATGACTCTGACTCTGACTCTGTCCATGACACCGTCCTTGACAGCGTCAATGACAAAATCATAAGAACATCTCAAGACTATATTGATAGATTCCCAAGTATATGATTAAACCAAATAATTAATTAGACAAATAATATTATAGTATATAAATGAAACAAGAATTTCAACAACATCCCGTAATTATCAATTATGAAGCATCTCGTGACGGTATTGTCAGACACCTTAGACTGAAGATCCCAGTTGGTTTTGTGAATAATCATGGATATTTGAAGTCTGGCGCTGGAGAGAAAACTTATTATTGTCATCGATTCGTCCACGAGGTGTTTAATGGATTGATCAAGGATGGTTTTGTTATTGATCACATAAATGGTACAAAAACTGATAAATCTTTATCGAATCTACAAGCTATTTCACAAAGTGAAAACACTAAACGAGGAGGGACTGGGAAACACTAGAAAAATTCGAAACCCATAAAATCATTTAATACAGAAAAAAAACGAGCAAACAGTATTTCAATCAAATGACTGAAGCCTGAAAATATTTCGATATTTGTATACCCTCAGTACGAAAAGTAGCAGAGAATATAACCCGATCGGCTTTTTCTAAAAAAATTTAAAACAGAATTCAATTTACATACAACTGACGGGGAATAACTCGTGTAGGCTTGTGTGTGTAGTTTGAAAGAACGATAACTCTTTTGTTTTACTCATGTGTATCTCAATGGGATAATGTTTTTTTTGGTGTGGTTTAATGTTTCATCGGGTAGAAGTTTTCCGCATAAGGCAATCTCTTTTATCAGTTTCTTAGTTTGAGGCAGAGTGCTGTTTTGTTACATCTTATTAGTTTGTGGGGGGATCACATATGCCATCTGGTTGCGGTCAAATTGATATAATGATGACACAATTTCCCATACACTACCGGAGTGAAACAACACAACCCTGATTGCCCTACATGTACCCAAATTCTTTCCTAACACGGAATGAAAAACCACAATAATAACAATAACTGATTTGTCGAAAGCAACAAAGTGGATACAAAAATTGGAAAATATATCACGGCATACAGAATAACTGTGATTGATACAAATATACCATATTCAAAAGCACATACCTGTAGATACGGACACTAGTGTATTGTATACACAGATGGAATCTCGTCCTGCGACCCATCGTTCGAATCTCGTGGCAGACATTATTGTCGACCGTACCGATTTCGAGGTTTTTCTATATAACTGAGGTTCGCCAGCCAAAAGGTACTTCGTGAACACCTCCCGTGACGTCAAATACGTGACGGTGTGATTTTGCACCCCCGGGAAATTAATTCTTGGGGGGAGGTGTACAACATCAATGTCCCCCCCCAAAAAATAAACAATAGCATGGATGCAAAAGCTTTATGTCACACACTAGGGTAACCCCACAGGATAGTTTCAGAATGAACTATCGGCTAAAAGAAACGGTCAAAGAGAAAAAGAAGAGAGAAATCTCAGTGAGAAAAAAATCTGAAAAGAAAAAAAAAGAACAAAGAAATCTGAAAGAGAAAAAATCTCAAAAGAAAAAAAGAGAGAAAGAATCTCTCAAAGAGAAAAAAATCTCAAAGAAAAAGAACCCTTTGAAAGATAAGTGAATAGTAATCATCATGGCTATTGTTTATTTTTGTTTTTTAAAAATATATTAGAAATATAAAATATTATTATATATATATGAATTCTGAAAATATAAACGAAACCAAAATTTTAAAGATCAAGGAATTCGATTGTCAGATAAATTAAATTGTTATCAGATTTTTTTTTTGATTTTCAAGATATTGAAGATAATGCTCGGAGTAATAAATATGTGTTGCCAAAATCATACTCTTTGATCAAGCGAATTCAGCATGTTATTTATGACTCCCTTGCATTCTGTAAAGACATTAATAAGTTCGTCCTGTTATTCACTGTTGTCGCAAAAATAAGAAAATAATTGGAGCAGCAATATGAAATCAAACGCACAATTAATTCGAAAATGAAAACAATACAGAGATTATCCGACAAACTGAGAATCCCCCTTTGATTGCCTCAACACAGTAAACCACACCATACATACATGAATAATACAAGGTATGAAACAGACAGGTATGGCACTTACTCACCTAGTACAGAATTCTATGCGCTTACTCATATAGAACAAAATTCTATAGACGATATTTTTGCACAGTAATTTAATCAATGGTGACTTTGTCAATGGTTTGTCTGATTTATCACTACGCGAAGTAATAGTAAATTGGAGTGTGTGAAGCAATCTACGGATTTTTCATTGGTGACAAAGTCACTACATTTAGATTGTACATTAATTTATAATTGTGGGTGAAGCACTGACAACTAAATTAGCACACCAACGATTAGATGCGATTAAAAAATTAAAGAATGCATTCTAAGGAGTTATGAGTTAGTCCCTGAAGCTTATCGGCAAAAATTCAGAAATTACAGAAAAGAAGCTGGACAAATTCATGTCAAATTTGCTAGAGAAAAAGAGCAGTTGTTTGATAGATGGTGCTTAGCCAAGAAAGTCGAACAAGATTATCAAAATCTCAAGCAAATTATTTTAATTGAAGAGTTCAAAAACTGTGTCCATAGTGATGTTAAGTTTTATCTTGATGAGCATAAAATTGAAACTTTGGAAAATGCTGCTCGAGCTGCTGACGAATATTCTTTGACACATAAAGTTCCTTTTGTTAACAACAGTCTTCTGGCAGAAAATTATTTCCGCCTAATACAAGCCCTTCGAAAACTCAAACTAACACAACTTTCAAAAATCAGACTTCAGAGAAGCTTGATTCTAACTCCTTGTCTCTTCCGACGTGTACCTATTGCAAGAAAAAAGGACACGTTATTTCTGATTGCTACAAATTGAAAAATAGGCAACAGAATCAAGACAGACCTGTTCCAAATGCTCTTATTTCTAAGAGGTCAAGGTCATGGTCATGTATTGAAAGCAATACATTTGTTGGGTCTAATAAATCCCAGTCTGATTTTATTATGGAGAATTATGAACCATTCATATCGAAAGGTTCTATATCACTCTTGGGTGATTCAGCCAATCCCATCCCTATTAAAATTTTAAGGGACACAGGAGCTTCTCAGAGTCTTATATTATCAGATACTTTGCCTTTTTCTGAGAAGTCTTCTTCTAATGAAAGTGTTCTTATTCAGGGAGTAGAGTGCAACTTTGTTAATATTCCTCTCCATTGTGTAACAATTGGAACAGTCTCTGTTTTACCCGTAGAGGGTATTCGTTTATTGCTAGGCAACGACTTAGCTGGAGACAAGGTTGTGGTTAATCCACTTGTAACTGACAAGCCTAATTTGGATCAGAAAGTTGATCCAATTGAAAAAGAATTTCCTGATATATTTCAAGCTTGTGCAGTTACCAGAGCTATGGCAAAGAAAGCTATTGAGAATGATGTTGATGACTGCAGTATTCCTTTAGCTGACACGTGTATAGGTCAGGCTTTTGATGAGGTCACTTTTACTCCTTGTTTGGATCGATCAGAAGGTATTGATCATAGTGATCCTCTTTTAACAACTCATTCTCTTTCTTCTAATCAGGGTGATAAACGACAGTCACTTGTCGTCGAACAGGAAAAGATCCTGAGATATCCTGTTTGTTTCAAAGGGCCATAAGCGAGACTGAGGCCACTGAAGTTCCTGTCTGTTATTTCATTAAAAATGGAATTCTTATGAGCAAATGGAGACCTCCCGAGGTACCTGCTGGTGATGAGTGGTCGATGAACTATCAAATAGTAGTTCCAAAACCTTACAGACAGGAAATACTTAATCGGGCCCATGAAACTCCTTTGGCTGGTCATTTAGGGATTAATAAAACTTATCACAAGATCCTGAGTCACTTCTATTGGCCAAAAATCAAAAGTGATGTTACCAAATACTGTAGCTCTTGTCATACTTGTCGAATGGTAGGTAAACCCAATTAGAAGATACCTAAGGCTCATCTACAACCTGTTCCTGCCTTTGACGAACCATTTAGTAAGATTATGGTAGACTGTGTAGGTCCCTTACCCAAGACAAAGTCGGGTAACCAATACCTGTTGACCATTATGCGTGCGTCAACAAGGTTCCCAGAGGCAATTCCGTTGAGGAATATAAAATCTAAAACAATAGTAAAATCTTTGATAAAGTTTTTTTTTACTCAATATGGCCTCCCAACTCTGTTCAGTATGATCAAGGTTCAATCTTCATGTCTGGAATTTTCCAGCAAGTTATGTATGAATTGGGCATTCAGCAATTCAAGTTAAAAATGAAACAATGGTTTGAAAGAACTACAATGGAGAGAACTTTTGAGTCTGATAATGGAGTTGTGTCACTTTTGTTCATTCTTCATACATTTCCTCAGATTACAAAGTTAAGAAGAAAATGAATTAGTTAAATTATAGTATTAGTACTCCTGGCATCTAAATAAATTATAGGAGTACAAATATATTGAAAGAGATAGCCATAATAAACATGTAATCAATTTAGTTGTACCTGTCCCACTCAGTGAAGGAATATCATCAGATTCTACTGATATTGAAATGATGACTGATATTGAAATGACGAATCCTTGTAATTCAGAAATTATGAAAAATCTAGACCAGAAACTTTCATATTTACAAGTGCAAGAAAGAAATGAACTGAAACAGTTATTATTTGAATATGAGCACTTATTTCCAGATATTCCTACAAGGACAAACAAAATTTTCATGACGTAGAAATTAAAAATTCCAAAACTATCAAACAACATCCATACAGGATGAATCCTCTCAAACAGGAATACTTAAAAAAGGAAATTCAATATTTGCTGTATAATGATTTTATCGATCCCAGTAAAAGTGATTGGAGTTCACCATGCATATTTGTTCCAAAACCAGATAATACTTTCTGTATGTGCACTGATTATAGGAAGGTGAACAGTGTGACAAAAACAGATTCATTCCCATTACCAAGAATTGACGATTGTATTGATAAAATTGGGAATGTCAAGTATGTCACCAAATTTGACCTTCTAAAAGGGTTTTGGCAAATTCCACTAACGGAAAGAGCAAAGAAAATCTCGGTATTTGTGACTCCAAATGGACTCTACCAATATAAAGAAAGTACATTTCAACGTCTCATGAATATGATCACCTCTGGTCTAGAAAATTGTGATGTCTATATAGATGACGTCATCATCTACAACGACACCTGGATAGAACATCTAGCAACAATTCGAAAATTATTTGACAGACTCACTGATGCATGTTTGACAGTTAATTTATTTAACAGTGAGTTCTGCCGTGCTAGTGTGACTTTCTTAGGACATTTTGTGGGACATGGACAAGTTAAACCAATAGATGCTAAGGTTGAGGCTATTTCTAAATTCCCTGTGCCTGAAAATAGTAATTTAATTGTAGATGCTCTTTCCCGTGTATAAATATTTTATATCACATACACTGTATAATTTATACGAGTTTTTTTTTTTAACTTCAGATGTAAATTGGTTTGTGATAAAAAGAAAGTTTTATCATATAAACCTTTTTTTATGGGGGAAGGTGTTACGTATATTTGATTTAAATGATTAATTTTTTTCTTTTAGATTTAAATTTTAAATTTTGGATTAAAAATTCATTCGTTGGGAAATTTTTTCTAGAAATGGATGACCTATATACTTTACAAGTAAACAACAGATGTTAACTCATTTTCTGACCTTGCTTCAGAGTGTAAACAAGCTTCTAAAATAATTGGTTGATTCCAAGGACATTAGAGCTTTATTTTAAAAATGATTTGTTGATTCCAAGGACATCTTTCTAGATCATAATGTATATGTGACTTTGCGAGCATGGGTTCGTTCTATGACCTTCTAGAAAATCACGTGACCTCTTCTTGTTTACGAGAGAATTAGTATATAGTTGTGTTTTGGAAGATAAAGGTTGAGTAGTTAGCCTGGGCTTTGGAATACAAAGATATGTGTGTTATTGTTTGAGTGTAAATTATTTCAAATTCGTTTGGGATCAAGAGGAATTTATTGTATTATTTATTATTGTGTTATTTATCTCGAAATTACTTGTGCTCATTTGAATTAGAATAAAACTAAAACTGACTTCATCACGTGACATCGTCGTCCATATTGGATTACATCGTCAAGATTCGAACCGGGAACTATTAGGACATTTTATTATCAGGAATCTTGCAATTCCATTAGTGGATTATATTGTGAATTCTTTTTGGATTAATTTTTGGACTTGAATCTCTAAAACCGTAAGTTAAAATATTCTCTTTTATGAAAATATTTGTACTCAATAAATTGTTTGTTAAATTTTTACAAGCTTGTTATTTTCACTTCTTTATATGCTGCTGCTTATTAGAGCCTAAGCACGTAACAAATGTTAGATTGTCAATTTGACAATAACAGAACTAGATACTCCATTGCATTTAAGAGAGATAACTCTGCTGAAACTAGACAGGGCCCAGGTCTAACATTCATATCATTAGCCCCTTTTTAGGGGTATGATATGACGACCAAATTAATTAGCCCATCAATGGCGTATCGACCACGAAAAAAATAATTTTCTTGTAGATTTCAAGATGTGTGACTATGTAACATAGTTTAAGGTTGCTCGACCCGCTAGGAAACGGTTACCGTGGACGTTATACTAACATTAGCCAAATTGTATTAACGGAGCAGCCGGGTATGATTCACAAATGTTTTTTAAAAAATATAAAATAAACTAACTAAAAACAATTAAGCTTGTTATTTACAAATACTGAAAGAAATTAAGTATTTCTTTAATTAAATAGCAGAATTGCCGCTCGTCGTTGTAAAAATAAGTGTCAAATATCGTTTACCGTCTTTGTTATTTTGCATCGTCCGTCATTTAATCTAGAAGTAGGTCTCCACGCAGAGGCGTAGCGAGGGGGGGGGGGGGGGGGGGGCGGGGGAGTACATATGTCCCAGGGCGCCAAGGTACAGGGGCGCCAAAATGAGGCTTGCAACGTTACATTATAATAAGACAACAAGGGTAATAAATCTGTCACAAGATCGCTGGGGCGCCAATTTTATAGTTTGTCCCCGGGCGCAAAATACCATCGCTACGCCTCTGTCTCCACGTGCTGCAAACATGTATGCATGGTGTCCCACCCAGTCACATTACCCTGACTCCAGTCCTAACAATATCCTTTTAATGTTGAACGCCATGCGAGGCAGCTGTTTGTACCATTTTAATAAGTCTTTGGTATGAGTCAGTCCGGTTTCGAACCAGCGACATCATGCATCTGAGGCGGACACGCTAACCACTAGGCCCCGGGAGCGGTCAAATAGTAGATTTTAATAATAGTCATATTTTTGTCTTTGACAATAGTTTATTTACTCCAATGTAAAGTATAATATCAGATCGTAGCCTCAACCACAAGGCTACGACGCCATCGCTAAGTGGCGGCGAATTCCAACCTTTCTAGTCATTCGGCCCAACATAATGTCCAAATTTTTTAAATGAGGTAAAGAGTCAGAGGAAACTCGGACTATCCTGTATCTTTGCTGGGAGCTGCTGTTGTTTTTCAATTCCACCAACAAGAGGTCGAACAAGGCCATGCTAATTAATTTATCCTTAATGGTCATCAAGTTGAGTTTCTTAATCTTACCGAGACTGCTTTGTGCCGCCGCGAGAAGTTCTGAATAGAGACGCATTTTATGGGCGTACGCACGGGGGGGGGGGGCCTGCGCCTACTCATCCGTATTTCATCTCTTAACATGTTTTAACCTATAACAGTAAAACTTAATGGCTGACCACTATATGTTTGCCCAACGGAGGTTGGTATTTTTATTTACAATTTAACTATCAGTCATACATGTACTATATAATAATATAGCAAGTGTGTGACTGGTATATTGTATAAGCAACGATACAAGCCCCTGTGAATTGCCTCACTCCCCCGAAAAATTCTTTGGGTGCCCTTGACGATTTGTGAATGCTGTCGTATCAACAACCAAAAAATCTTAGAACAAGCAGATAAACAGGTCACTATAGATACAGCTATTTTTAAATAACAGTTGAGATCTTTCTTTTCTCAGTTGAATAATCCCCGAGTGTTTTCATGCCAGGTAGTGCAATCAACGTTTATGTGTTTTCAATTGCTAATGCAATGGCTCCAAGTTGGTGTCGAGTTGGTATTGGTACCCAAAACTCAACTATAAAGGCTGGGGCGTATGGGCTGTAGATTCTATTAAATAAAAACAGCACAGAATTCATTCAATTTAGGGGGGGGGGTGAGTTTGTATGAAGGGACATCACCGCTGGACCAAAACCGGAAAAAACATCAGGAGAGAAACAACTTCAAAGAACCCAGGACAAAGGAAAATGATGGCTGGTCCGAGGGAACAACCATGCGCTGGGAAACCATGAGAACAAGATGGCAGCCTGATATTAGGGGCTTCTTTTCAGACACGAGAAAGCAACACAGAAAAGAATCCGATTGCTTTCATTGCCTGGTTAACAGGGTCCTCATTTGGTACGAGAACCCTCTTCGAACAATCTATTTCACGAAACCTGACTTGATCATGTTTGTTTGCACACCGTTCAAAATTAACAAGCTATTTTTACCAAACAGTGACTATACTTGTTTATGTCGCATACACATCTTAGTATTCAATCTTGTTAGGGGCTTAGTACATGTACACTTTGTACTAGAAATATTGGAAAGTTAAGATAGTTATAAAAATTTTACGACTTCATTGATTTGATTAAATTGCATAGGTGGCTCACACATTATTGGTATTTTCCTGTCCATTAGTAATAACTGGACCAGATTTGAATTAAGCACGGAATCACGATGTTGCGGGCTGTACGACATCCTTGGACGTAATGGTACCTCTCTTTTATTGCCACAACTCGGATAGCTCCAAAATGGCGGAGATGTGAAACTAATTTCCAACACCTCCACTTGTGCCATTGCACACCATTAACACACATACTTGGCTGTTAGGGTTGAGTTTGTGTCGGGTCTATTCCCACTCACCCAGGGTCCTCCATTCATGTCGATGGTTACTTAATATCAATCCCGACCTGACGACCAAATTAAATAGTACTCCTTGAGTACATTAATGCCTGGGGGAAGCGTCACCATTCCTCACCCCCAGTATAAATTAAATATCCAGCGTTGCTGTAAACTTAAAACAGTGCTACATGCCCCTAGCGGGCTATACAGCACTGTAATTCAAATTCATCATCATATCACGATGATCCCAACGGTTGATTTTTTTTGTGTACTCGGACGGACGCTTGAGTTTATATGTCAAACACGGCCGTGAAGGAAAACATCCCTTACAGTCACTTCACATATAATATCATATCCACACCGAAGGGAAAGAAAAACAAACCACAAAATATACTTTCGAAAATCCCATTATCTACTATCAACACAGAAGGGAAGGAAAACAAAACACACATATACTACCAACACAGAAGAGAATGAAAACAACCACACATATACTATCCACACAGAAGGGAGTTCCAAAAGTTTCGATATTCTGCTGCTCATCTTTGATTAGTTGATGCGACAGCGATGGGTAGCCAGAGAGAGAGAGAGAGAGAGAGAGAGAGAGAGAGAGAGAGAGAGAGAGAGAGAGAGAGAGATTTAAATTAAAGACGCTTTCACCCAATCGGACATGTGCGTCTGTTTAGACCCATAAACGGGCTATTTAATTGATCGTGGGGACGGAATGGTGCCACTTCATCACGTATTAGTGTGCGATAGCATACTATGTACTTGGCATGCAAGCACTAATTACCGTTTCGCAACCACATGTCCAAATGCAAACGATTGAACAGTTCTAAACTACGTCCTTGCATCTTTCGAGAGTCGATGAAACCTTCAATGTGAGGATTGTCATCTGCTGTCAAGGCCGTGTCGTTAAACGTATCCTCTCCTACTGTATCAGGTTTCCATACCACGGAAGCATCCAGATGAGTGTTCTAGGCTTCCTTTCCGTATGTCATGAGATTTTCTAGGTACGCTCGGTAAGGTTAAGTATCCATGCAACTGCTGACCAGTTTGTTTTTCAAGTACAAATTCACTTCGCTGAACAAGGAATGCATGAAATTGTTGACGGGAGCAACTCTAGAATAGGCTTCCAGATTGGTGTTGTCCGTTTTGATCACTTTCACGTTTAAATACAATTAACATATATTTAGATCTATGTAATCTTCGGGTTGCCCTTTGATTTAAAACTCGATGGGAGCTGAGAGAGGATACAGTATGAAATTCAACCCATTGGGATTCTTGCATGGTCATCATAGTGGTTGGCATGGCAAACAGATCTAGTTCCGACTTGGAACAGACGCAAGATTCTCTATGCATCAGTTTTGTCTGCCTCTATGAATATTATTAATAATCAAAAACGTCTAAGTCTCGATCGATTCTGTTTTCCTAGTCTTTCTAGCTTTAGGGGTATGAAGGCCTCTAGAGGTGTGTCTTCGTCGTCTTTTTCTGCCTTGTCCTTGGTGTGTCGTCAAGGAAACAGGGGTGCCTGACTCAGTACCGTTCAGGGCATTTAAAGGAGTTTCTCGTAGGTCCAAAATCTCTTTACCCGTTTGAAGCAAGACAATTTTGCCTGCTCTCAAGAAAGTTTCTTTGGGGTTTTGTTTGTCAATGATGACATTTTGAAGAAATTCTTTGCCGTGCATCAATGCGGCATTTTTCAAGGCGTGTAATCCTCGTGTCACCATCGGTTTCAAAATGGGGACCATTGAACGAAGGACCGATTTTAGCATATCTCCTAAACATGTCCTTGTTATCGAGCCACCCCTCGGTATACATGATACATAAGTTGTCAGCTGTTAGAGAATCGTTTTTGAAAACAGAATTTCAGTGTGACTTTCCCTTTGGTCAAGATAATATTTTGTCCCAGATCTCCTTTTATAGTACTGTTGACACTGTCATAATTCGCGTTACTGACGGGTAAATAATGAGGATGTACGAATTCGTGGTGAATGTGATAGGTATTTCCACCTTCCTCGTCAGAGGTCGGGGCAGAATTCACTTTGAAAGGAATGACACGCAATAGCGGTACAGAGGTGTGTCCCGACACGTTGTACTCCAGAACATCGATGTACACACAAATCAGATTGAGTCCTTGGTTCTACAGGGAATCGAAAATATTTCCCAAAATCCAAGTTACTGGTAACGCCTGATATTTCGTTTTTTATCTTGACCATCCCGTGGTCTCCACCCAAAATATCACACAATTCAGGACAAAAGGTAAGGGCCAAAATGTATCCTCTGAAAATTTTATCATTAGGCGACGAGTCACGTTATGGTACTCAAAAGTAACTTTGTTGCCTTTGTCCATGGCTTAACTAAACACTGTATTCAACCTGGCTGGTAGCAAATGAAGTCACCAAAAATGTTGACCACTAAAATAATAGCCTGCAGGAATGGTTAACCGATAGGTTTACAGTTTAGGTTTGGGGTTCTGTGTTTTCATAGGGTCACTGGCAGTGCGACGTTCGTCTAAGTTTTGTTGCAATTGGTCGTCATGTACTTATCGTGTAAAACTGTTTAGATTTTCGACGATATTTCAGATTTGTGTATGGTGTATCATTTCCACTAATGCCACTTCATGATTCAAATGAATGGCTTGAGGTAATTTATCTTTGTAACAGCACAAAGTTTTGTTAGGAAAAACCTCCATGGAGCTGTCACTGGGTAACGTTAAGTAAACATGGTTGCTGTTGTTCATAATTTCAAAGGTTCTGCTGTCAGAGGGGTCACTCGAAGTCAGATTTTAGGGATGACTGTTGGAAGAATGACGGACGTTGGACGCAAGGATCCCTTTGTTGTTTTTGTTCCCGTTGTAAGTGTATTTAAGGGAAGGATTGGCAAGAAGATAAACGTTGCAACAGCTGATTAAAATGGTCCACAATTGTTTGTCTCCTTGTTGCAAACTCACATTGGCAATAACTGTACTGATGACACAATACACCACAAAGATTTGTCAGAAAAAGAGGATTTGCGTTTTAGATACACGTTTACCACACCAAACCCACATTGGATGCTTTTGTAGATCTTGCAGAGAAAAACTGGGTGAAGGAGTGGTCACTGTGGCAGCTGAGTCTGTTAAAGGGCATAATTGTCACTTCTTTTTATAGTCGATGACTTGTGAAGCGTCGATCCAAGATTCAGAACTGGGAGGATATCCCTTCCAACGTACTTTGACTTCTTTGACACGTGTTTTTCCCACTTTATGGGTTCTTCGTTCGAGAATGCCTTTGATGCCGTACACTTCGTCTTTTTTTTTGAATGTGGTTACGCGTTGGAAATCAGGCAAATAAACCATTCCTCCTAATACTTCCACGTTCATTTCTTCCAATTTATAGACGGTAGGATGATCACCGCGCACTTGTTCTGTGACACGAAACAATTTGATGATCCAGTCGTGTAACCTTTGTCGAAAGTACGTTTATTTTTGCCTATGCGAACCCAAACTCCAGCTGCCAACACTCCACCTTCCTTGGGGACATCCATCGTCGGGGACTTACCAAACAAGCGCTCAAAAACAGTCACTTCGTTAGCGATTTTTCTGTTTCAGACAAATCGGTGCGATTCATAAACAATTGCAGTCCGTGTTGTAATTGAGATATCACGATGAAATGAGGATTAAGGGTCGTTGTTCTTCCCAACAATTGTATTCCATCCATCGTTTGTAAGGTACTAAAGCCAGTTTTCGTCCTTCCATTCGCTTCCACATGGCTCTTCTGAGATCGTTGTGCTCCGTAGGGTCCTTTTATCTTGTGGAATGATCCTAGATATTTCTACCTAGCAACTGAAGCAACTGACTGTACGAGGAGTGTAACCATTATTCACAAGTTAAAAAATCGTCCATGCTGCATCATTATCTTTTTCTTTTGACGAATGGGTATTTTCTTTTGGACCATTTGGCGAAGAAAGTGTCGATGTTTGGCTAAACATTTTTTTTCTTCTGATGTCTTTCAAGACACTCAAACAACTTTCGCACACGATAAGGATGACATCTTTGGAGGCGCTTTGAATGAGTTTATACTCGCAGAGATGGAGAAGCTTTGGGCAGGAGGACAACTCGTCCCCATGTCTGACTAAACGAGGAGGCAGTCGTTTGTTTTCTTTCCCTTTTCTAGCCAGAGGGGTGTATGCACTTCTTTGACGGGTGCATCTTTGGGTGCTCAGGAGCACATAAACACTGATTACCTTCGTTTACCACAAGTCTTTTTATACTGGAATGTGTCGCCACTGATTGTCTTTACGTCTTATCAACTTGATTACAGGTAACACACGTCGTGGAGGGGTTCGCAACGGACTAAACCGAGAGAGTTCTTGCTTGGACAAATCCAGTATACTCTGTAACATACCCGATCTCTCTTGGCCTTTGATTTGGCTATCAATTTTTTTTTTTTTGTGAGCAGCTGCCACTGCCGCTAAGGAGAAGGGTGTCACCGCTTGAGGAGATGTTTTACGTGATGCAGGAAAAACGGGTGCCAAATTCGGTTCGGCTGGCATCACCAGCAACGGAGAGTTGGAAGAACATGAGGCTACTGGAGACGCGGTCACATCCTTTTGGTCGAAGTGCCTTTTTGCGGGTGGAAGCTCTCTTTTGTGGACTTTTCCTTTTCTGTAGGCTTTTCTCTGACCTTGTTCTTGATACCACTGCTCTTCTTTTGGGTTCATTTGGCTATTTTGGGAATGGCTTTTTTTTCTTGGGGAGGACTTTAGGTGCATTGTGATCTCATTTTGAGAGTGAGCGAATGATGACACCTCCTTGAGAACCGGTACCTTCAGGTTTCAAAATGATTTGCATTTTGGTTAGAGTGTCGATGCGTGGATCGGCCAGTTACGTCAAGGCTACTTTGCTTCTCTAAAAAAAGCGTCTGGTTTGATGTGGAATGTGAATGATGCCTTGCTGTAATCGACGTGCTGCCACCGTAAACCATTGTATTACTTCTCTGAGACTGACTTCTAAGACGCAAGCACGTATTTGTGGATTTTTTTGCGCGACTGATATCGTACAAGGCACGAATCAATTTGACGGGATGATGAGACTGAAGCGATGTCATGTTGATGATGCACGAGACAAAGTGTCCGAGGATGTATTTATAGATTTTTAGCTGTTGTTGTTGTTGTTGTTGTTGTTACGTCGACAACGGGGACGTGTACACGACAGACCCTCCGTCTTTGCACCAATCGTGAAAAAAATGGGTACGAAACCACAAATAATTGGGGTTTGGGGTTTTAAATCCATGAGTAGATAGATATACGTTTAAGTTGCATGATCGTATGCATGAGTCAACCTTCGTATTCCTAACTGCTTGGCGAAGACTTGCACTTGCAATTTATCTCTAGGGCTTTTAGACATGACCGCGCAATGAGCATTGAGACTAATGGTGCGATGGCTTTTGCTTTGTTGAAACAAATTTTGTGCAATATAAATAACACCTGCATTACGATGATGCCCTTTGCGTGTAAACCACAGTTTAATTTCTTCTTCGTCTTCTCCGTCGTCGAAAATGACCAAATAGGCATGACTGTGATCATACACAATCCGGTCGTCATCGGTAGGAATGCCTTCTATAAACACGATGAAATCACCTTCACTTTCTCGCAAGAGGCTGTACGCCGATTGCCACTCATTGTAACACCACATGATGCGCTGAGGTGGACGATTGATCAAATGATGTTTTAAAAGTTTTTGCAACTGACCAATTAAACATTATGTGATGTTGCCATCACAGAATATTTAATTAGTCAGTTGCAAAAAAAAACACCAAAAAAACAACAACACAGAATGGACCAGGAAAGGTTTTGCGGAGATACAGGCATTGGCACATGATTGAGACATGTGGAGGGAACTGGTCAAATGTTCAGCACCACAGTGCCTCAACGACCACACTAGGCCAAGAGACTGATGATGATGATGATGATGATGATGATGATGATGATGATGATGATGATGAATTAAACAGCTTCTTCTCCAACTACATACTGATGAATAATTTAACAGTTTAATTATCTGAAACAGAATCATAATTCCCAAACATTATAGTAAACTGGTTTATTCTTAATAAAAATACTGATTTATGAATATGTTCACTTACTGCATTCTCTAATTTTTGTCCTACAGACTTAACATACATGAACTTTATTTTCCTATACTTTTCTTCTGAAAATGCCGTGGCTTGTACCTCTAAATCTGACCAAATGAAATCAAAATCTTTTAAACTTTGCATGAAAGTTATTTACCCTTTCCTAAATGTGGACTTTTTTATATGTAAAAATTGCAGCACCTATATTTTACATGTGACAACCATTTTTTGATAGTGTTCTCCTTTTTTCGAGTTATTTTATTGTTGATTTAGTGGGAGAAATATTATAAATCTTAGTTTTACTTATTTTTTTTAGATGTTTGGTATTTTATATGTGTTACTTGGCAACTTGCATTTTCTCTACCAACCAAATCTGGAAACCAGATATCAAATTTCAAGGACAGTCATTGCATGTAATCAGATTAAAGTGAAAAATATCAATAATAAATAAATATTTTTCCAGCCATTTGTTCCATATTTTTATTTTCAGATATTTAAATCAGGTATGTACCTAGCATATCAAAAATATTTCACATATCTCCATCCAAATGAGTTCATAGGACATTATTTTATATACATGAAGGCTAAGTCTTCCCCCCCACACACACACACACACTACTAAGCACGTTCACTTACCCATCTACCTCCTATTTTTCCAAATTAGAATACAACTTTATTTCCTACTGAAACCCTTGTACATGTGTCATCGTCAAGAAATATAAAATGTCGATAAAGATGCATCTCGTGCCATTATGACCTATCCAACCTTGTTACATCAAGTCGTCATCTAATTTCGTTTGATTATATATATTTGTGTTTATTATGAATGAATTTTTATAGTAATCAATAAAATCAGCATATTTATTTAAATATTTGACATATACTTAATATTGGTAATGTCACGAGATCTGGTAACTTATGCTAATAGCAAATTATAAAATGTAATAAACAAATTATTGGAAATTGTGTGATACCACTTGTGGATTTGTTTGTTTTACATAGTCAACTCACAAGCTTTTGGCAACTTGGCAAAACCACTCTCCCACCTGAGATACAAAGCAAAAAATTTGTATTTCATACAATTTTGATATGAATAATATATAACTGTAAGTGGTAAATAATAATACCGTTGGAAAACTAGCATCGCAAACATGAAAGACAATGACATTCTAATATGACAATTTCAATATTGGCATTAAAATACACACACAGCAATAGCAAAACTTTATAAATTAAAATGTACATTTTCAAAAACGTCTGAAATGTATTAAATATGCAATTGTCTCGTAGGGACTGACTCATTACTTGCCAGAAAGAATTTACATGAATTAAAGACAATACAATTTCTTCATTGTAACTGCTGAGTGCTAAAGATACAGTAAATGCATTTCATACGTCCGAAAATCTGCATTTTCATTATGAAAAATAACTTCTTATTCTAGGGAAATCGGAAATCAATTAGTTGTTGAATTTTACAAAGATTGTTGCTTTTCACTCTTTTCTTTTACTTAGTTTAAGATGATGGAGTGATAGCAGTAACATTTTATTCTCTCTCAACAAACCTCAATGCTAATTGGTGAGATAATTATGCATTGTATCAAACTTTAGTATGAGTGTCACAAATAGCAATATTAGATGGCAAGTTTAACAAGAACAGAACCATAATCCCAATCGTACCTAAGAGAGATAACTCTGCTGGAACTACCGGTATGTAGGTGTAAGTGTTACCCAGTCACAGCAAATACGTTTCCAGTGAGAGTGACGTATTCTTTCAATATGTAGAAAACGTGCATTAATATCAGCAACAGAAGATACAACACACCAATCAAGCTTTCTTGTTCGTTCCACATAGCATCACGAATGATATCCGCGTCTGTTTCTCGTTGAATTTATGCATATTCATTTTACCATGCATCAAAGCACCATTCATTCAATACATGATGAAAAAAAATAGTCTGTGAACATGTGGACTCCAGTCACAATAATGTTTTTGTATATAGTCTCTTCATTTGTTTCTCAGGACTGAACTTTCTACTGTGTTAAAATCATAATGAATTATATCTTATTATAAAATATCTCCTATGGGTCACAAATTTGAATCTCGGATCAGCACCAATTCCTCATTCCTCACTGTGAACTGTCGCCGAAATACAAACAGATAACCACACCATCATGTTCAAATACTAAAGATAAAACAATTTGTTGAACATGCAATTAAAGCAGCTGCGAATTATGACACTAACGGAAGCATCAAGGTCAAATAGTTGGAACTGGGTTTTTTATTCTTAACATACAGACGTATACGTAAAGATGGTTGGTGTGGCATATGGCGGGGTTTGTTATGTGGTAGGTGTGTCATTATGGTTGTGGTGGGATGCTCCCAGTATATTATTTATATTACTATATATTATATTATATATATATATATATATATATATATATATATATATATATATATATATATATATATATATATATATATATATATATATATATATATATATATATATAATTACTATATAAGTCGCACACAGGCTCGATTTTGTAGGAAGGGAAATTATTAATAGAAAGAGGTAAAGATCCGAGCCTCCAATCTGCAATGCCGACAGTTAAATTATAGAGTACACAAAAAGGTGACATTCAAATGAATAATAATTTAATGCAATTCAATAGTCAAATGATAATAATTCCCCAATCATTCTTATTCCTCTCGACCATGTGATAGCCTATTGCATCATTTGATTTATAGTGTGAGATAAGCTATTCCACCTGTCCTTGTTTTTGTTTTCTATTTATCTCTAATTCTCCTATCCCCCCAATTCCTTCTCTCCTTCCTACTTCCCTACTAACTCCTTCTCTGCTACTTCTCCAATTTGTCCTCCTCTACTCTTTTTCCGACTAGCCTTTAATTCACAATCGACTTCTCCACTAGTCTGAATTCCGTCTCCCTCCTAGAGACTCAGTGTTAAACTATACCGGAAGCATGTCCCTTAAAAGCTTCTTGTGAGAACACAAGGATGCTTGCATATTTCCTTAGCCATCTCGTCTCACACTAACCAATAATAAACCATCAGATAAAGGCTATTACCATTTTCGGTCACGCATTCGTGCACATCGAAATACCCATACCTTCGTCGTAATAAAAGCACGGTATCAACCACTTATCATACAGACATCAATAAATTGTGTCACATCAGTGTATATATAAGCTATATTGTATGCGCAGTCAAAAATGAGAATAAATGTATTGTATCTTTTTTGTTATGAATCAGCTATTAAGAAACATCATCAGTGGAGCAACTCAATATGGATGCTTCTATCGCTTTTAAGTTGATAGCTGATAAACAGCGAATCTCGCGAGACCTAAAGGCTCAATCATATACGTATTATCACTGATGTCGCATAATTCTGAGATAACATGTACTTAAGTCATTGTATTGATATTAAATTAGTCCTCTGATTCGTATTGACAATTTGACTAACATATTAGTAGTTGTGTATATGAATGTTGCATCACTTCATTATTATAGTACATGTAGATGTCATACAGGTTATGTATGTGTTTTATAATCAGAGCAATCAGCATCACCCCGTGCACGGGCCTAAGGAGAATTACAACTGAATTAAACATTTGGAGGTAAAGCGGTTTTGAACCCAGGACCCCACATGCTAAGATAAGGCACCTAAATCGCCAGCCCACACGTTCCAGTACCCATACTAACACGTCCCTCGCACATCACCAAATAAATGATGTTTGAAAATGCCGTAGATATGTGCGCTAGAGCGTGCAGACCCTCTTAGTTAATTAGATAATTCAATTCAAGAAACTTTGGCACTGGCTAGGCTAGGTTATATATGTGTCTTATAATTAGAGCAATCAGCATGTGTTAGGGTAAATACTTTTCCTGCCATATATGTCGTTTGTTTTTTGTGTTATTGTTTTAGAATTTGATTACACATAACTTTATACAGCGGTTTTTTACTATTCAATCGATCAATATTCACTGGAAGATTGTTTAATTAACCGCCATGAGAAATGCAAACACGAAATCGATGTTAAATACGCCGACATTTTTGGCAAAGTCATTAAAAAAGTGTGATTCTATGTATGACGTCACTATTAATGCGCCGCGTTCGGGGGGGGGGGATAATAATTTACTAACACACACACACCAAAGCTCGTAAAGTCGGCTTTTTTTAAAATCCAGTTTAGTGTTTTTAAGCCACTGTAAAAGTCTATAACGATCGATAATTTCGTCTGGAAGTTTTGTGATTGCAACTAATGCGCAAATTATTCAACCATCGAAAATGAAGAGAATATGGCAAAAATAAGTTTTTATTAAATTTTGGAATATCAGTGTTTTATTTAAAGATCAAAATAATGATCCACATTGACATTCACTTAGTTTAATTATGTATTATTCTAAATTGTATTGTATTTGTTTCGTAACAGGATGGTAGACAATGTCCAACTAGTGTTGTCCATAATCGAACCCAGTTGGTCTGTCTCAGTCTCGGATACAAGGGCCAGACCAGACAGACATAGTAGGAAACCGCTAAAAATGTGTAAGATGTCGTCGTGGAAAGAATCCCTATCTTCCCATGTGTACCCGGTTAATTTCCTTATTCAAGTGACTGGTTACCGGTCTATGTACACATTCAAATCTGCCCATCTACAGTGGCATTACAAGTTGGTCAGACAAGTCTACACAGTATAGAAGGAAGCAAAACAGTGGGTGGGGTTGGCACTCTACATATATTATGAACACTCAAAGAATGGTCGGTGTGAGGTAAAGTTGTTTACATTTGAAACATGCAAAATGGAGAGAATGTTGATTTACCTCTTTATTATTTTCATGTACTGTGGCTGTAATGGTACCTCTGTGAAATAGTACATGATCAAAGCGCACAAGGAAATAAAATGATTGCTCCCTTGTGCTAAAACGTCAGCCTGAATATCTCTAAAGTACCCTATCTTTAGCAGTTATTCGGATAGGGATAGGGAAAATGAATTTTGCCAGACCAAAGAATACCAGCGTCTGAAAGTGCAACGAATTAATTACCAAACATAAAAAATGTAAAAGGTTATCGGCTTTATTCTTTGTTTTAAAGATGCACATATGAAGTAAGGCAAAGCAGTATACTCATTAATCCATATCATACTCATCAATCATGCACCAAAATAATGGGAATTAATAGGTCTTTGAACATTACCTAAGATATAAAAGGTATTTTAAAAAAAATAATACTATAACCTGGGAGATAACCCGGTGAAATTCAATTCCTGTAAAATCTCCAGCTCTGTGTAAAAGACGAAACTATAGAGCGCCACCGTAATCAAAGAACGATGTTTAATTAACGTGATGTCGAAAACGCGATGAACTGTCTGGATCATTCGCAGCCGCCGGATTTTGAAGCTCTTTTATCCTTATGGTGTTTGTCGTAGCCTGCACCAGTCTGGATGATTTAGTCTAATTCTCTTCGAGAACATCGGCATACCTAAGTCTAAGTGGGATTTTGTTTAGGAGCTGGCGGTATGTCCTGATTTATTCAGGTAAGTATGATTCCATAAAAGAAACCTGGGAAAGTACCTATAGATGAAACCGGAGTTACTCTTATGCGTTAAAACTGTGAACTCGATCACAGTGCGAAAGTATTCATTGTCCGTTATTGTCAGTCAAACCCCCATTCCTAGCTTTTCTCATGGAGTAGATGATGTTTTATTGACATGGTTCTACGCCTTTGTAAATTCGTAACGTTGCAATGTTTGTACATGCCAGTTTCTGCAGAGGGATTCCCCGTGCGCATACAACTCGGATCCGGTCAGAGCAGAGCAGAGCGTACGGCGATAGCAAAATCGCGTGTATATCTATGTGTAAAATGGTCATATTCGGCCTCCAGTTCGATCTCGTCTTTTGCATACATTTTGCACCCTTTTGAACATCGTTGTTGCATAAATTCCTCTGCGACTTTTCATTATAAAGCGTTCAAAGTCTATCGAATCTGCTGCAAGTCGTTGTCGGTTACTGATAATTTTATTCAGCAAAACTATTTTGTCTACCACATCGTCGAACCCAAGCAACACTAGCTCAAAACTTACTTTAAATTATCAGTTTTATTTTGTAGTTCTTTATGGCCGATATCCGATTGTGTTAAACCTGTGCAATATTTGAGAGAATTCCATGTATGCTTCAGCTAATTCCATATCATTCATGGACTTGTTTTGCAGGAAGAGAACCGTGCAGGCTTAGTATTTCCGCAATAATTTGAGATGTTAGGTCCAATTGTCATAATGCCATTTATATAATTTTCAGTTTGAAGAGAAAAATTTGCGATCACCAAACGTGTTAACCATTTGCTCGATTGCAACTGCATGCAGATCGAATCCATGTTTTGCTTCTGCCTCATTGCTAGATCCAGGTTCCTTAACTGCGCACGGAGTCGTAGCAAGTTTGTCCATTTCTGCAAGATGCGCACTCACTTCCAACCAAGTATTTACTTTACTTTAACAACTGTTGTACACTAATAGACAGTATATTTTGAGGGTCTGTCTTTGTTTCCATGTGTTTGCAAGATTCTAGATTTATCTAGAACTATATATATTGCGAATGTCTCTGCAATAGCCCCTAATTTTTGTGAGAGTGGAATCGTGCAGGAGTTTGACGCTGTGCTAATCCACCGTTAAAATTGTATTGGCGCATGTAACTACGAGTTCTACATCTGCATCTGATTTGACTGCAAAATAGTGAGGTCCCTACTTGTATATTGTGTATGATCTTCACGTTCGATGATTTCATTTATTTTAGTAATTTAATTTTGGATATTCAGTGCATCAAAGATTTAACCCTTTGGTATTAATACTACAAGTGTATTTCGAATTGTATGGGCATACAAATACAATGTGTTTCGATTGAAAACCAAAAAATGTTAGGATACACCTAAATGTAAATCTCTCTCTCTCTCTCTCTCTCTCTCTCTCTCTCTCTCTCTCTCTCTCTCTCAATCTACGTTGCTGATTAAACGTTGTCAAATGATCTTGATTTACAATTCAAGTGAAATTAGATACAATAGGTCTACAAGGATAGAAAGTGGTTCGTAAACAATAAATATTATTGTAAACAGACCGTACCAATACCCTTAACTCACGACCAAGAACAAGTGAGTGGCACGTGTCGTTTCAAAGGCGACTGCTTTGCACATGAGAAGATGAAAAGCGTACAAGCTTACAATGAAAGATGGATGCATCAAATCTGGGGGTTTTAACGTGATTTTAACCGTGGGAGAAAATAAAATGGAGAGAAAAAACAACTAATTTTGGAATTGTGCAAAAATGCTGCAAACTATATTATATTTTTCAGCAGATTCAAAGCATAAATTTCAATTGTTTTAAATTCTTTTTCTTACGATGATGAAGGGAAATTAGATGAGTCTGCCTTGCTCTAGAATAAACTGCCTCTGGATGGTCTTCGGATTTCCACAACGTAGAATGAAAGCATCAAGTGACCAAATCAAATTCCACACGGACACATTACTAGTTATTTGATACTGCAGATAAGTCTTATTAAAACATGAAACGAACTGGTTCTCTCCAGCACACAGGAGTACGACATGGGTTATGGGGTGTTTATTTGACACAACTCATTGTTCTATATATCTAGAGTGTTTAACAAAGAAGATCATATTTGTCCTATTTGAAAGTAAGCTTAATTTATGTATTTATGCTGACTCATAAATCAGGCTGGCTGAATACAAATCTTTCTCCTGACGTAAAATGGTAACTGAATTGTTGCTTGCTGATAAAATGTATTCCTGACCATGATACACATATTTTTTGTAATTTACGCAGTACACGACCTGAATAAATTACCATAGGGAAAAGTACCTCAGCTTAAGTATCAAATTATTTACTCTCTCTCTCTCTCTCTCTCTCTCTCTCTCTCTCTCTCTCTCTCTCTCTCTCTCTCTCTCTCTCTCTCTCTCTCTCTCTCTCAGCCGGTGGTCACTCTGGCTTTCTTAATGCTTCTAATTATACGTGAATATACGTTTGTTTGTGTGTACCTTTGTTTTGTCTTTTAGCAGGGTTGAGGGTGAGGGTGGTCTGGACACACTGGAAAAACCACCCTACGATTCAGCCCTATAACAAATTCAACAACTGCAGTGGTGGTGCAAGACGGATTCTTTTTTGGGATACGCAGCATTCTTTTGTTTCTCTTGCAGTTGAAGTGTTCATAATTCATCATAAAGATTCGGGGAAAAAGGGGCATTACAAAATTCTACTCTGTAGCAAAGGAGGAGCGCCATTGCCCGGCAACCCGGGCGACTCAAACACTCGTCGCCACTAAACAACTGATACCTTAATCTGGACGGCTGTCGGAATGAATTGATCATAGAATCGCAGAACGTTGATAATTTATGTACAATATAAAATTTGTGGGGGAACAAAGGTGCAACCAAGACGAATAAAATAACAGTAAAAAAAAAAACAGTAAAAAACAAAAAGAAAAAAAAAGAAATGTATTGTAAGAAGCTAACGCAAGGAAATATTAAACGCATTCTCTAATTCATACAGTGTTAAATAATACAAGTAGATAATGGCTGTCGGTGTCAAAATTTGATAATCGTGGCCGTTTATTTATCCTCATATGGATTAAGAAGGACTCGAAAATGTATCACATACTGAGAACAAATCTAACTGAGATTCTATAAACACATTTTTATTTCATTTTTATTTATTGATTTGTTTTTACCAAAAAAAAACCGCTCTAAATGCTTAACTATACTTGTCAAATTAACGTTTATCTTTAAATCTATATATAAGGGACAGTGCAAATAATTAGAATAGATTCAATAACGAGACTCGTCATGATATTTAAGAAACTCCAGGATTCCATAAATGTGTGAAACTTCTTTGGCAGAAATATTGTTTGTATTTTAGTGAAAGATACAGAAATACCAGTAGTCAGATCTTTACTGAAAGGCAGAGAGAACTTAATCCACCAGGCCAATTTGATTCGATTGTCCAGTCTGCTTTAATATAATACAAACTAGAAACAAGATAGTTTACTTAAACATGTTATAAGATTCTTGAAACAAACCGTTCTTAAAACATTTTGGAACGTTGTAGAGATCAACTAAAATACTCAATTAACATTTGTTGGGAAACTGTCCAGTAGTGAAGATTATTTGAAATAATTAAAATTTGGAGTCTCCGTTTTCATTTCAAACGTTTGCCTGAAAGGAGTAATGTAATCTCTCTCTCTCTCTCTCTCTCTCTCTCTCTCTCTCTCTCTCTCTCTCTCTCTCTCTCTCTCTTCATACTTTATGGTTTAAGTTCAGTACTGATGCACTGTTCTCCATCTCTCCATCATGTAGTTGCGTCATTGAACCATCGTGATATATTTACATGTATTCAATATGGAGTTTTCATGCTGCTCGTATTTCGTGGTAAACAACTTGTAATGATCGTATTAAGTTGCTGAAGCCAGCTTTTTGTGTTCTTTGACCAAGGACACCACAGTTAAAGGTTTAGTTATTTTCATATTCACATGGAGCAACAGTGAACTTGTTCTCATCAGTAAGGTGTGAAACATACAGACTTGGGATAAAAAGGTGATATATTAATGCACACTGTTATTCACCTTGTTGCAACCTCCCTAACAACTGCATCCCGTTTGCTATGTATGTAACATATATCTTGGAAGTGATTTTAAACTGAGTACAGTTCTTTCCAAACCATTAGTAATATATGGTTTTGAAAAGCGTAAAATTGCCGATGCTTAGGCCTACTGGAGTAATTCCGCTCTAAAATCTTCGTTTTCGGATGTGCGTAGTTTTGCACGTTGTAAAGCTTTTTAAATTTCAAATCTTGTTTGTAGTTTAAAATCCCATAATGCCTAAAAGGAAGTGGTCGTTTTGAGAGAAAAAAAACCCACTAGAATTTGTAAATGTTGAACCTATCATTTTCATTTTGACAGTATGGGATTGTGGACAACATTCAGTGTTGTTAAGAGCACTAAACACCTCTGAAATAAAGGATTTAACTACGGAAGTGCATCAATGATTATGGTCCATTTAACTTTTGTACAAATGCGTGTCAACACATTTTAACGAGGAATATTTCTAATTTTAAACCACAATCGCAACAAAGTAAAGGGGCAAATTGTTTGGATTGGCTTTTTAAAATACATATATTTCGGCAAAATTGTTTCGAATGGCTTTTTAAAATACATATATTTCGGCCATGTTGCTTGGGGTAAGTATAATATCCAAAATTGTGAAGTAAATCGCCAGCCAACAGATGCTCTTGCGTTGCGGCGAGTGGTTGATTAAACTTAGATATCCGCTGTCCTGTGTGAAGATCTGACCTGACAGTCCGCATAGAGGCTATGTTTGGGTTCCTATGTTATTACAATAATCTCAACAACAGCAACAAAATCTCCAGCCAATAAGATGAATTTTTTTTTTTTATCTTTGCGTTTGAGAGACTGAGCAGTATGACTGAAGAGCATCAATGTGTGGGAAAGAAGAAGAAAAAAAGATGGAACATTACCACCAACAATATAGTTCAAGTTTACCTTTGAATGTATTATTTATTGTTCAAAAAGGGAAGTGATAATTTATTAATCACAGCTGTGACCTTACTCTCATAAAATGAAGAGCTCTTTTAACTACTTCTCAGTATCTGATATTCTCGTTATGTTCTGTGTTGTGCCTGCCCAGTCAAGCTCTGTATTTCATATGATCTAATGATTTGATTGAATGAAGCTTTTCGCACATCTATTAATCCATTGGTGGCTTGTATTAAGACTAAAGATGTATAAACAGCCAGTGGTGTGATCTTTGGATTCCGCAGAATTTAATCAGTTGACAATGTTTTCCGGTATGGACCACTACTGGCTCTATATTTTATAACTTTATAATCAGCTAACACAACATCGAGTGTTAGCTCTCAAAAACTTCGGTGTACGATTGCCCTGTTCTTCGGCCTTTTATCGAGTAGATATTTTATATTGAAGTATATTCCAGTAATCAAGTGATGTTTTTTTTTTAATTGTTGCAGATTAAATCAAATTATTCATCTCAATGACATTTTTTATTTTTATTGGAATGCATTGTCATCGGATCAATGTCTTTTTCATGCATATTTAAGTTTTTTCATAAGGAGACGGCTCATTTTTTAAATTAAATGCCAATAGAAAAATCTCAAAACCAGCTGTTCCCCTCTACGCTGTCCAGTTTGGCTAATCCTGCCAAAAGTTTATGCAACACTGTAGTCTGTATATGATCATTGAGTCCTCATTGTCAAATGTCAAAGTGAAGATATTAAAACGTTTTATGGTTTGCATATGTAGCACCGAGTCTCAGTATATAGTACGTTCACATTTTGTAAAATATCTTCACAGTTTCAAGATTTGACTGTTCATTAAGTTGATTCGTTGTAGAGCAGTAAGATGCTGCAGTGATTTTTTTCCCCTTTCACCTTATAAATTTCATGTCGATCACCTTAGGTGAGATGTCTTGAAGCGAGAATACGTTCGCAGCAGAGTCGACTACCTTTGGACTGGTTTTGTCTGGTCTTGTCGTTGTTTCTCTAGCGTCGGCTAATGGCGAGTCAACGATGTCAACAAAAACAACATATTGTTTGCGTGAGTAAATCCAGTTTAGTTCATATCTATGACAAAGTTAGTATTATATTGGCTATTCTTGTTACCCTGCCACTATTTCCCCACATTCACACGAACTTCTATGTTGAAATTTCTATATAATCTTGTAATTACATCCGTTGTAATACCACTATATATTCGTTTTTTTCCACACAATATTTAAATTTGATATTTTACATTTGGGGATTTTTTTCCCCATTTCCTTTATCACCTTAAATCTGTTGTAGCATATTTTACGATTAAACTAAAACATATAAAATTTGATACTAAGGAACAAAGTTAGATGCAAAACAAAAGATGACTCCGTATCCGAATATTTCAGAACAATCACTGGGAATGGCAAAACATACATTTTAAATCATTCTTACGACTGACAGAGAAGACGAATAGCAAATTGCTGGAAATAAAATAGCTATTACAGATAGATTTTCTTTTGGAATTTGTATAACACCTAAAGACAAATTAACACGTATAGAGAGATTTTCTTATTGGTTATACTGTTTTGAATGATGTACTAAAAAAAATAACTCTCCATCTAAGATGACTGACAACAATTATATGAGACATCTTTACTGCGATATTGAAAGTTTAGCTGTTTACACAAATATCAATATATCATGGGAACAAATTAAACTAAACGAAAAGGAAATGAAACACGTTGAATGCATTGATGGAATGGCTAACTGAACATACTATATGCACATTAAACAAGTAAGCAATACAATACAATAATATATACATATAAATTATGTTAGTCAACTGGATGAACAGTGACAGGCATACAATGAGGACACGTAAGAATATGAAAAATATAATAGTAGATACAAATACATACTGACAGTGATAGGTGCTTCTTCACATATGAAGGGGCTGAAAAAGTTACCACGAAAGAAAGGGATTATATCACGATACTTTCAATGAAATCTTAATTGAGTGAAAACGTGCGGATGTATATGTTCATGAAGGAACTACATTTGTCAACAGGAAACTTAAGAAATTTTTTTGTTGGTGAAAACAATGAAAATTCTTCAATTTAGTCAGGCAAAAGCGCATATATAGATGGAAGGTTTAACATAATTTTAATGATAAGGACATGGACGTTTTCTATTGAAAAAAATGTTTAACCAAAGCCTACTCATAACAATATCAATCGAACTGTCGCAAGCTGAAGAGGGCAAGGATGAAAACAAACTAGACGTATAGAGAGTAACTTATTAAGTTACCTGACAATGCATAGATTTGGAATGATGTTAGAAAATGATTACCTTTCTAACCTGATAGATGAAAGACTTTTAGTTTGGCAAATAATGTTTAAGGTGATCCAGTTGCTCACGAAATGGAAAGTTTGAAGGGAGATATTATCAACAACAAACGAGATAATACATACACAGTTTAAGATCTCTGTGAACAAAACGCTGATCTTCAATAAATATGTAATGGTAAAATGAAAAGGATATGATCAATGATTTAACACTTGGGAATCATCGGAAAACTATTGTGTATCTAAAGTAAATGACAGAGGAAGACCAAATTTTAAGTATCAGCATCGAGTATAATAAACACCGAGGTTTTGAAAGTAACATAATTGAAGATTTGACAATAGTGTAATCACCGAAGTTTTGACAGAATCATACACACTGAGGTTTTGACAGTAACATAACACTGCGAGTTTTGACAATCTCACATCCACTGAAGTTTTGACACTAGCATAATCACTGAAGTTTTGACAATAGCAAACATACTGAGGTTTTAACATTAGCATAAACACTGATATTTTGACAGTAACATAAACACATATTTTGACAGTAACATAAACACTGAGATTTTGTCAGTATTAAACACTGAGGTCTTGACAGATTAGTAAGCGTCCAAAATGTGACAAATATGGAAAATGGGGGTTATGCAACGAAAATCAACATAATTGTTTTAGAGAAATAAATGAGAGAGAGAGAGAGAGAGAGAGAGAGAGAGAGAGAGAGAGAGAGATCTAAGAGGCTCAAGATGTGATGCTATGCATAAACAGCAAGCTTATGAGATTTCGAACACTACAAAAAATAATAATGTCAATCGCATAAATTCATGCAGTCATGGTGGTATTTACATATTTTACAAATTTCGTTTAAAGGAAATATCAAACGAGACCACCACACGAAGTATACATTTTTCGTGGACAAGTATTTCACAATATAAAATTTTAGTGGGTCCATAAATACTTAAGATAAAAATATACAAATAATTCCAATACACGTATATTAACATGTACATATTCTTTCTCAAAACGTTCAATAATATCTAATACTTGAAATCATCTACATAAAAAAAATCGTATACTCAACATGTTATGTTTTAAACAGAACGCTCCGGTGGCCTATTGGTCAGAGCGTCCGCCTCGGATGCGGGAGGTCGTGGGTTTCATCCCCGGCTGAGTCATACCAAATACTTACAAAAATGGTACTCAGAGCTGCCTCGCTTGGCGATCAGCATTAAGAGGTTAGTGTTAGGACTGGTCGCACTGATGTCTGGATAAGGTGACTGGGTTAGACGCTACATGTCTGCGGCATGATGCCCCGTGCTAGACATCACTATAAACTGTCACACTGCAGACATCGTATCGATATCACTGGCAAATTGTTAAAAGTACGATTAAAAAAAAAAAAATCTAAATCACACACACACACGCGCGCGCGCGCTCCCATGTTGTGAACAAAGCCAAATCGTACACAAGCCAAGACGTATCGGATATAAAATAACGGTTTGAATATCAGCTGATGAAATAAATTCTTTGACAAACAAGGAAGTATTGGGCACTATTAGGAACTTAATCTGGCGAATAATTTATGGATAGAAAATTTACGACAACACAGAAAATGACTATTTAATATGATTTTAATAAGACACAACAAGTTCAAATGTTAAGTTTGAATGTGCTGTTGGTGGTGACGATGCATTTTGTTTCAAATAAACTAATGAGTGACGTTGTTTTAAAAATGAGTAGTATCATCGGATAAGCAAAAAATTTACAGAAACCCCAAGACTCAGTTAAACATGAAATAAACCCTAACATCGATATCGATATAGAATAGAATGCTATTTCAAAGGCAATAAACAACACGTGACAGCATGACAAGAAATTGTAGAGAAAATAAAGAACGAGGAAGCATGTAAAATTATGTAGAAAAGATATTGTCCTGCTCTCATGAGCCTTGGCAAAGCACAATTGTACTTCCGGCATATGTTGTCTCCGGTATTACAACAAGAGAAATTTCAAATTAATAAATATTTTTCAAATATCCTTTACAGAATGCATTTTTGTCACTTTGAAGAATCGAGCGTTCTTTGGTTTCTTCTAAATTTACACGTTGCTGTATTCTCCATTTGATTTTTATTATTTATTTCATTGTAATTATTATGGGAAGGTATACTGCTAGTTCTGAAGAAATAAAACACAACCCCAATGTGTAGTTCTATGTTCGACAAGTAAATAATGTCTTGAAATCTGTCTCCTCTTATGTAAACAAATGCATTTCAAATAACTTTTTATTGTCAATGTAAGATTGTAAGAGGACTTACAGGTAACCTATGTTTCGACTGATGTTATAAAACGGAAGAAGAATCAAAGGTTTACCGGGAACATGAAAAGTAACTTCAAAAATGACAAAGATCCCTGTGGAAATTAATTTGATAGACAAGTTGGAAAAAGTTAGCAAGAATTCAACAGATCGAAATATACAAGTCTAAAGAAGGTGTGTGTGTGTGTGATTTGGATTTTTGACGTAGCGTTCAAAAAACATGTTCAGTCATATCACTACGACGTCTGCATTGTGGCAGTCCTAACACTAACCTCTCAATGCTGATCGCCAAGCGAGGCAGCTGTGAGTACCATTGTTATGAGTATTTGGTATGATTAAACCAGGTTTCGAACCTACGACTTACCGCATCTGAGGCGGACGCCCTAACCATTGAAAAAGGAACAGACAGACTCTGAAACGTAGACGACTGTGCAAAGCGCAACATGACAAGATAAAATAAGACAAATTCATATAGCTCAAACAACACTATTTATTATTTTATATGTTTATTATTTGATAGGTATAGCTTTGGTAGGTATTTCGTTCATTTGGTTAAACTAAAACTTTTTCTGTTTTCACAGCCGATGAGATAATAATGCTTGTATCAAGCAGGCAGTTAGAGAACATGGAAATCGATACAAGATAAAGAACGAATTGGCTTTTACTTTTCAGGTAATGAATTAGACAGTTATTAAATATCAAGAGAAACAGAACTTTTAATATGCATCCCTTAAGTTGTTCACGCAATTATGCATTGCATGCCTTGTTTAGAATGTTAATAGGTCCATGTATATTGCGATTAGAAAAGATGTAAGCTGAATAATTTAATTTTCATTTTGTTGGTTTATAATCGACTATCTAACAGCACATAAACCTGTTTCCTCTATTTGTTTCATTCAAGTTCGAGGACGACCTTGCCATCACTAGGTGTTTTGGTTTCTGTGAGTACGTGAATGGCTGATCATGCCCATGTGCGCTCTCACACTTGACATGAGATGTCCCTTGGATCTGTTTGATCAATAGAAGTTGAGCGATCCTGTACGAGATCTTCCTAAGACATGATCGATATAGAAATGTTTTTTTCTGATAACCGTTGGATTGCTTTCCATCCTTCAGCTCGCCGTAGCAGATCTTCTTTGGCAGTCGCTCTTATGATATCATGATGACGTGGCCTGCCGATTCAGATATGAATTAATCAACAAACTGTGGATGCATCGACTACGGTTCGAGAACCTCAGTGTTTGGGCCCCTGTCCTGCAATCGTCTCCTAATCAGTTTATTCCGGCAGCCCATGTGAACGTTATTCAGCTTTTTGGCATGACGTCTGTACACAGTTTATGTTTCGCAAGCATACAAATGGGCCAGTATCACAATAGCTTTGTAAGCCTTAAGTTTTGTTTGTAGACTGATGCCTCTGTACACCAATATATTTGTACGTAGGCTGTCGAAGACCATGCTTGTTTTAGCAATTCTGTAATTGGTGTCATCATCGATATCATTTTAGATGACACGATTTGTTGCTTGTCAGTCAGAATTGCCATTCAGGAACAGCCATCAGCAAATCGGAGATCACAAACAGTCACTTCCTGTAATTACGTCTTCGCATGTTGTCTCCTCGATTGAAGAGCTTGTCACACATCCGGTATCTGATGTCGATCCATGTGTCATAATCACGGTAAGCATAGCAGAGAGCATCATACTGAAGAGGGCTGTAGCCAACACATAACCTTGTTTGACTCCTTTGGTGACTGGAAATGGTTAAGATGATTCGCCGTCGTCCAGGACACAAGCGTTTTCACCATCATGAAATTTCGAATCAGCATCATGAACTTCTCAGGGGAACCAAATTTTATTATGATCCGCCAAGTGATTCCGTTGTTATCGGTGTCAAAGGTACCATATTAAAATATTAAACACCATACAAACCAGACTATAGCCAAATATACATCTTTAACGTTTTCGCTAATAAATGGAATAGCCTTTTGTCACACAAATGTCCACTGAAATAGAAACATCGTCTTAACAATTTATTATATACCACTAAACCGCTCTTGTTAATGGGTACGTCATGCTTTTGACAAAAGCTGTTAAAGTTTGGTCCACCATCGACCATGGATATTTAAGAAGTTTTCGAGCCTATCATTCCAGGTTATTTTAGCCATTTTATGACTGACTATATGATATCAATAAAACTTCTACCCAAAACAAGTTTTTTAATAAATGACAACATTTATAGTAACAGTCGTTCAGGTCATATAGAGAGTCAACACTGATTTTTTCAGTAATGGATGTCAATTTTTAAAATCAAACTGATTCTTCATAACTTTAAATGGCAAATAGTCACGTTTTTTGGATACTCATACATCCAAATTCGTTTCGAATATCATTTTTTTTTTGATGTTCCGAGATGTATGTACGTTAACATCAATGTAATGTTGGTCTGGAAGTTTCTTGATAACAGTAAAGGTGCAGACCATTCAAACATCAGGGTTGTATAAACGCTGGTTAAACCAAATAAGTATCATATTTTAAAACGACAATTTATATTTAATTAAAGATGAGTTAATGTGCATGCATGAACTGTATGTCATTTATTATTAATGAGCACCTCCGAGCTTAAGATTAGCTGCGCTCTTGTTCTGAAAAGAAAGCGAAACAAAACATCCGAAAAGGTGCAATAACAATTATAATATTATAAGCTTAAACTATTAAACCTGTGCACAGTTTGCAAAGAGTAACTTATGCACACAAATAGACAGAAATAGCAATAGTACAAGTACAGGACAAAGAAATCAGTTACAATTCCAAAGTAAATTATTTCATACAATGACCAAATTTGCGAAAAGAGTGGGAAAAGTAACAAGTGTTCCTTGGCTATATCCTACACCATGACGAGAATGGTCTTAGTTTAGAAACAAATTGGTTCGAGAGACCCTGCACTGTAGATAGATTAAGTATAAATTGTAAAGTAAGTAGCATACACATTTTTGAATTCGATGCAGTTTAACATGGCAAAAGTTTCTTGTGGTTTGGGAATAAAATCAGCTGGATTGTTGGAATAGCTGCAAGTACAGTTTTTCGTTTGACTTGTAGGAATAGCTGCATGTGCAGTTTTTCGTTTAGCTTCTCATGGTTTCGTGCAACATAGAGTTTGTTTCAAAAGATTTTAAGGAAGACACGTTTTGAAAAATAATGAATTAGTTCTATCTGCCATTAGTGAGATTAACACATCATGGTTCAACAGAAAGACTACTAGTATAGACTGTTTCGGGTTTGACTGTTTGAATATTCCTATACAAAAGGAAAGTTATGTTTAGCGAATTCCCTGAGAACAAATCCATTTTACCAATCCACTGGAGAATAAAAACAATAAATAAAAAAAATAAAGAATAGCTTTTTGTTTGGTATTGAAATAGTACAGGTAAACTACAAATCTATGTATTGTACAACATCAAGGACAAGAATAGAATAAGGAGTGCTTTGATCCCTGGTTAAATTTGCAACCTAGAGATGTACATGAATAATATATTTTTTTTAAAAAGAAGAAATCATGGCTTTCAGAAGAAAAAAAAAACTAGAAAAAAAATTTACACGTTGGACATCAAGAACTGCAGATCACAATAAATATATTAAATAGCCTGATATGTATACACGAGTGTGCAGAATCGGATACTGTTTATTCGTTGGTTAAGCCTAAATATCAATACATTTACCTTGATAAAACCAATAACACCACTATTTTATAATTATTATTCATAGCTACTACATTTCATACAATGGTATTGGTCATCGCAAACATTTATAAAGATGTGCCTTAAACACACTGAATATCAATATCAAAAATGAAGACAGAAAGTTCGATTTCATGGAATATGTGTAACATATTTTGAATATATAATAAACAAGAGAAGTTACAATGTGTATTAGGATTTCATAGCGAGTTCAAGTTTTGTTTATATATTGAAACAAAGTCAGTGGAGAGAGAGAGAGAGAGAGAGAGAGAGAGAGAGAGAGAGAGAGAGAGAGAGAGAGAGAGAGGGAGGGAGAGTCACAACGTAAACAATTACTACTGATTCAAACTTTGACAATAACCATAGCAGATGCAGCATAATGTGATGCATCTAATATACATTTTGTACAAAAATGAGTTAATACTACAGCACGATAGATGTTGGAGGAAACTAATTTCGGAAATAGTAAGGAGTTGAGGGAGCGAGTTGAAAACAAAATATAATTTATTCAACAATGTGATACAGAAACATAATACAGAGGAATTACCCATCTCGCCCAATGAAAGGTGTTGCGATGCTTACACGTTGTTCAGACATAGGCCAAATACTTATAAACTGAAACACAAACCCGGCAAACAGTAAATAAAAAAGATGAGATATATTCTATTCCACAACATATATGTTAAATCGAGTGAAAAATACACTATGTAATAGATGCTATGGAAACGAGATGCAGAAAGAAAGAGTAGTATACGTTGCATTCATACCTGGAAAGGTTACAGAAAGATTTGAATGGTACAGTTCATGTTTTCATGTTAAACTATTCATGTTAAACTATAACATCACTTGCACACTGTAATAATTTTTAAACATGTTGCATTTGTTAAGCGTTGAGTAAACGTTTTGTACTGGCCAACGACACTTCATTTACTAATACTTCAAGCTACTTACAACACAGTATTTACATGTACTTCGTACTACTTACAAACTAAAATCCTTGCCAGATTTTATGGCAAGTAGACAAAACTAAATCTTAGCACGCAACACTATTTACAATGGACTGCGATGTTACAGCAGGTGTAAATGTTAGCCATCGGTGAATAAGTAAATAAAGACACTGACCTTGACCTTCAAAATAGTATATGTCTATTTGGTTTTCCTTGCTTATATTAACATAAATTTAATTTCCAGTTAAAATCATGTGATTGTGGAAAAAGATTGATAAGCAGACGCCATGTAAATTCTTGTCCTAATATATATATATATATATATATATATATATATATATATATATATATATATATATATATATATATATATATATATATTTATATGCACACACACACACACACACACACAGAGTAAATCTATTTGAAAGCTGGATGCTACTTCAATGGCTCTTCTTCTGTCGCATGTATCCAACAAGAGACTTTACCTGAGAGACTTAAAACAGTACGTATGTATCCACTTGTGACGGGGATGGCGCCAGGATTTTCGGTGAGAATGGGAACGGCAACGTGAGCATGAAAGTACACATCAACCACAGACTGCTTAAACCAACCTAGGGGTTACAATGAAAAGTAATAAATCATGCACAACAAAGTTTTTTAATGCCAATACATGTCAATGCGATAGTTACCAGAAAACAAGAAGATTAACATTCATCGTATTTTAACCTTTATCTGCTACCATAGATTCGAGCTCGTGCCTTTTGAGAAATATGATAATCATGTGATCTGACTCTGGCCTAAAATAATCGGACATTACCAGACAACCAATTGGTTAACCGATTTAATACAGTGATGTGGTTTTTAAGAAGATATAGATTTAATTTCAGTCCATGGGGTACAGCAATCTTAAAATAGTGTACTCGCCAGCAATTCAAAATTTTCCCAGAAAAAAAAGAAGAAAAAATTGTGACGCGAAACTAGTAAATTATGGTCATCCAGTTTATATAAGACAAGCACCCTATAGCTATCTCTATGTAGAGAATTACCGAAAACTTCGAATACTGCGATACCAAGAACATGCTATATCGTGGGAAGATACTGTACATGTATGTAGTTCACGCTAATTACAAAAAATCCTTGTCGAATGGCATGATGAAGAGCCATAATAATAATAATAATAATAATAATAATAATAGTCCTAGCAGACAATACCATATGTGGTTGTATAATACAATACAATACAAATAATTTAACAAATGGATTAATCGCCACATGCGTGATGAGGCAATACATGTACACAAAAATATGGCTGGTCTAATTCTCATATTTTTAAAAAATATAATAGGGTATTCATAATCAAGTATATTTTAAAACTTATTATGATTTAACTGTTCGAGAACATTACGACGATAAACTATTTGTTAAAGAATCACAATATCTACACTACGCACAACTCTTAACAATCTGATACAAAAAATGAAGCATTACTGCATGTCATACACAATACACCTATCAAGCTTTGTTGCGTGACACAAAAATGAAGCATTTCTGCATGACACACATTGTACACATATCAAGCTTTGTTGCGTGACACAAAAATTAAGCATTGATGCATGACACACATTGTACACATATCAAGCTTTGTTGCGTGACACAAAAATGAAGCATTGATGCATGACACACATTGTACACATATCAACCTTTGTTGCGTGACACAAAAATCAAGCATTTCTACATGACACACATGATACACCTATCAATCTTTGTTGCGCGACACAAAAATCAAGCATTACGGCATGACACACATTGTACACATATCAAGCTTTGTTGCGTGATACATAAGCCAAACATTACTGCATGGCACACAGTGTACATATATCAAGCTTTGTTGTGTTATGTACTGATCACCGCTTAATTCAATATAACCCTGAACGCAAATCCGAATGGTGCACGAGTAGTCACGAATCCAGAAACAGCAAAGCCAAGAGTGGCTGCGGCAGTGATTCCTACAAACACCATCTACACACACACACACACACACACACACACACACACACACACACACACACATATTTGTATTTCGCGAGTTAAGCGGTATCCTTGGTGACTTGATCTCGCAACTGTTCCGCTTTGAATATTCTCTTCTATATGTAGCTTTGAGGGTTCGCTAATTTTCTTGTGTTACTAATGTTATCGTTTAGTATAATTGATCGGGAGGCAGACCCTGTCAAGACTCATCACATCCAGGTGCAACATGCAAACGCACTTCAAACCAACTATTCTTGTACTGGTACAAATGATATACAATCATATAAAATATCTGCTTGGAGAATATTTATCCCTCCGGCAATCATGCACTTTTATGATACTTGTAATGGAAATGTAAAAAAAAAACAATGTTCGACACCAACAGTGTCCGGTCTGTCTATACGAGAAATTGGTAGTAAAACCAAGAGTTCCTCAATCATTTATCTTTATTATCATTATCTACCACCAGAATTTAATTCCGGTGAAAATGTTTAATTCCGGTGAAAATAAACAAGCATGATCCGGACTCGAATACCACTAAGATGTGAGGTTTATGTTTATGAAATCCATTTTCAAGAAAATCGGTAACATGTCGACCATTTACTTTCTTTGTTTCTTTGGTTAACATTAATGAGATTTGGCTAAAATTACTATACGTGGCAAAGAGGGAACCTATGGCGATCTTTACATTCACGTACTGTTTCGTTTCAGCATCAGCATCATCAACAATATATTTGTATAAAAAAAAAGCAACTGGCACACCAGTCACTGATTAAATCATGTTCGGAAATCTCCGCTAGGATTTCGCGTTTGCGCCTTGTGGCTTTAAAACAACATCGTTGAGTTCCATGTTGGATGTATGAAGTTGCCTGGTTTGATCATAGAAAAATCACGAGCTCTTCCATGTGAACGTTAAGAACAACCCGGCCTGTAAACTCATTTAATTGGTTTTGATTGGAAACCTGTCCCTGCACTATAGCATATGTAAATGTTAACAAGCATTTCTTATACTGTAAGCGAAATTTCTAAGTTCAAGGTCATTAAGTGTTTGCAGGTTTGGCTGCTTCTCACGAGTGTATCTAATGCTTTAACGACAACATGCGCACGTGTTGGGTCGTCCATCAGATTTTGTAACGTATATGCTGAATAAAACAACTGAGGACTACTCTGTCGTCCAGAAACTCCTCTTCCAGCGTTACCGACCTGGGTTAAATAACGACAAATTCATGTGGAGATATAATTTGAAAATAATGCAAAATATGTCGAGGTTTCACCATGTAGGCAACCCAAGTTCTCCCATGTTATGTTGTCCAATCCAGGTTAACGATTCCGGCTTTCCACTTGGTGGGGATCATGTGTCCGATTCCATTTCGCATTTAAACAAAAAACACCTGGGAAATGCTATACTGACATTTCATTGCAAGTAAGTCAACACTGGTTAATGGAAGAGCGAAAAGCTTCGCCTCCCCGGCTGTCAACAGTGGGGCATTTCGTGAGTCGTCCCGAGTAGTCAAAGACTTATCGTTTCTATGAGACACTATACCTCTACGAGAAGGTCTGCCTCCCATCGTCTTTTTGAGAGCCATCTCAAATGCGGGTCCGAAGGCCCATAAAGCAGCTAATTTTGCATCCGCTGAAGCTGGAAATTTTCAACAGCACTGATATTTCTACAAGAAATTGAAATATTTCAGCATTTTATATTTTTGAGGGGTGGGTAGAGGGGGAGACTTTTTGACGGTTGCGTCACATATGACTTTGATACCATAAATGTCATCAAAGTGTTCTTTAGCTTCCTGTAACCTTAGAGTTGTATTTCAGCTAGCCACATTGAGATAATTCCCGTTAATTTTTTTTGGAGAAAGCTTCAATGCGGCATAATTGTTTGCCAAGTCAAACAAAATTTCATTGAAGGTTTCTGATGACCGTTGGGCCACATAGCTACTTCGAACACGTTTATCTGATCAAATATCGTTGCAATATGCTCTTGGTTTTTCTCTAGATTCCTTTTTTGAAACGCCACGATTATTTGTTTTGGCGCACGTAGACCATGTTGTGTGCTTATGTTGTGCCACGTAAGCTGTCCCTGAAATGTGTTTGGCATCGAGTCTGTGGAGAGTGCGAGAAACGAAAGCGGTGACGTGTCTTCAGACGACAACATGATTCTGTGGTGAGCATTAGCAACAATACTAACACGTCAAATTTTCTTCATTTAATGTGTCATTAAGAAATAACTTGATAACATCAATTCTGGATAAGATATGCATGTTTGTATATATATATATATATATATATATATATATATATATATATATATATATATAGTCTTTCTGAAACGTCATTAACGGGCCAGATCATCTCCCATAGGAATCACTCTATCTGATAATTGTCGTGTAAATATCAATGTAGTTGATAATTCCTTCTACGTTCTCGATGAAATAACGTGTGCTGTTGAAAACGCCATGATACCATTGCTGACCAATCCAACCTTAGTACCGACAGCATAATCATTACCAACGTACATGTATACTCTCGATTTCTAAGAATGCGTCGCTCATGGAAGAAAACATCTAGACGTGCACTGCACTTGCAATTATATTTCAAGTATATTGGGACCCTTAATAAAAGTGAAAATATCTTATGCTGTGATTTACCATCAAAGGCATGTAGGATCAGATGCATCTTTGAATTTTGAGATCGTTTAAACATTATCTGTTTCGAACCAGCCAGACGTCGTTGAGTGGCTTCATGGATGATTTTACCAACAAAGGCTGACAATGTTTCCGCTGAGGGAAGTGTATTCCATTTTGGTTCTATCAACGGTGTCCGAGTAGTTAATCGAATTTACTGAATAGCCTTTAATCTTAGATTTTTACACCCGAATAATCAGAGGCGCTTTTGACCCTATCAACGACTAGCACTACAACTTGTTTAGTGATCAAGAGTTCACGCCGCTAGAATCTTTGCTGCGTCTGTTAATAATCTCTAGACGACATCACCGAGACTATTTCAGTAATATGTCTCGTGCTGGCAACATGCAGGTTGATCTCTAAAGCACAGTAGTATCCTTAAGGTTTACTGCAGGATAATCATTATGGATAATGTCGTCTGGATTCTTTAGGTCAACTATAAAGTATCAATGGTCGCTGTTACGGTTATTGTATTGTTTGTGTATATCCAGATCTTGATAGTCCCCAAGATATTCCCAACCAAACGTGCCAACATCTGCACGAAAATTTCCCCTCTTCATACTTTCTGTGCCTGGGCACCATTTGGGGAAGACTTTGTATTCCGAGATAGTGATACCTACTCTGAGCCACGCAACATTATCAAATCGATATTAAAATGTCAGCATAAATGTGTGGGTAATCGATAGGGTTAAAGGCCACTGTTCCAAGTAAAACCGATTGTTTGTAACTTTATCGATTTCATTATTCCGGTGTCTTTGTGTTTCCAGATTACAGAGGCACCACTATAAAACCACTGTTGTGATATTGTAGATGATGCGGAGCCTTCTTTGGTAAAATAGCCAGGTATGGTGAATTCTACCTTGAGAACCATATCCACCTTCAATCCGGAAGATATCACCATTTCACCCACGTGCTGTTATGTTGATATCACCGACAAGCAATATCTGACCTCGTGGACTGCGGAGGAATCCTAATACGTAAACATGGCACTATTTCAGGGAGCATGTTTCATGGTCTGACTCTGCTCATATGCAAGCCCCAATAGCGTACATATCTCGAGTTTTCTTGCGCATTTCTATACCTTTATTCAACGTTGTCAAGCAGATTTATTTAAGTTAATTTACAGTTACTATTGCAACCTGGGAAATTTTTCTCACGGTTGGACGCGGTTTACTTGTGATTTCTTTTAATGTCAGTATGTCATTTTGTATCCTTGTTCTACGTCCTCGAGCGAATTGCTTAAGTTGCTATACAGTCGGCATATGTTACTAAAATGAAGAAAGAACCCCCCACACATTTTTGCTCATAATAAAAAATGATACTTAACAACCTCGTCGGCTTCTTCCGTCATAGGCGCGTTAGCCTTTTCTGTGACAGGCTTGTTGGCAACTTTTTGCCGCCGCTCACAATAATACTCAGCAACAGATTCACAAGTCTCAGACACAAGTCGCGTGATATCAAAGCTGATATCACGCGACTTGTGTCTGATACAACATTCAAGGCATGGTCGAACACCAGGGCCAGCACGTAAACCCACACATTTATCTTGGTAATGCGAATGTATACATAGTCCCAAGCGTTTATCTTGCAATGACATTACTCTGTGTAACAAATTCTTGCTTAGCACTTTCACCAGTAATAATTTTAGTAGTTTTGTTTATAAATTTATAAAAGTTAAAAACTAATGAAAAGGTCACATCATACCCACATATCGTCCATCAGTATAAACACAGATGGGGGGGGGGGGTAATTTATTGGACTAAGGCTCCCCGTACAAATACTGGGCCAGAGGGAATAAAGGATTTCCTGACCCACCCATTTCCGTGTAAAAAAAAACGTACACACACACACACAAACGTACAGGTGTCACTTGAAATTTTCTTGCGCATGTTTATTTGGGTATTATGCACAGTCTCAGTAAATAGAAACATAAATGCTTGCCTTGGTGCCATTTCGATGAAAGTCAGAACCTTTTTGGAACCCCTCCACTTGACTTGGTTCGGCAGTGAAATACATATGTAATATCCTTATTCAGTATAACCACATATAAATATACAAATGAAGACAAGTACTCTCACGTGAACATATATCACACAAAAAAAGAAACATACACATATAAATTTTGACACACAACCCTTTACATAAGCAGTAAACATAACACGTTTTAAGAATTAACCCAGTGCACTACCCCTTTTGTTGTTAGCATTAAATATAATCTAAAACTAAGCAACAAACAAAAAAAGAGTGAAAAACAACAAGTATTGTAAAATTCAGCAAATAACTTATTTCCCAAGGATACTTATTGAAAATAAACAAAATTTTTAACGTAAAGTCCCAATGGAAAGTCCAAATGTACGTTCATTTCTAAAACAATCTTAGTTGTCAACTAAATAAGGTCTATTACTAAAATTGTACTAAAGGGCATGGCGAATATCAATTACACCAGGTTTTTCCTCTGGGGAATACCAATGTCCTAGATAAGCGAGTTTTCCTCCATTGATAACGATCGTCGCAGAGAAATATTAGTTATGTATTTTGTTGTGTACAAAATCAGTGTCCCAAGTCAGGTATTATTATTATTATTATTATTATTATTATTAGTAGTAGTAGTAGTAGTAGTAGTAGTAGTAGTAGTAGTAGTATAAACGACTGGTTCGATACTAAATCCGGCACTCTTACGCCAGGGGAGTGAAGATTGGATGTCCTCCAAAGCTGCTAAGCATGATCCAGCCCTTTCCAGTATGATATGAAAGGTACTGTGCAGTACGATGGCTCAACGTCCGACCTCTTTACATCCACAGCGGAGTAAAGCATTATAGCCCCCATGCGATTCGGCGTCTAGTTCGCTGTCCTGCTTAAACATGCCTTTGCGATGTCAAAAGAAGGGATCTCCTAGCACACGCGATCAGACGGCAGACTGTTCATCCTGGCACGACAAAAGGCAAAGAACAAAGTGCGTGAAGCAACGATCTGGGACATGCTTTTCGCAGATGATTCTGTGCTAACCACTCATACAGAAGCTGAGTTACAGAACCTGAGGAACCGCTTTGTTAAAGCATATGGTGAGTTTGTGCCGACCATCAGCCTAAGGAAAACAAAGATGGCTCAGAACGCGGACCCCTCAAGCATCATCATCAAAAACTACGAACTTGATCTCGTCAGTCAGTTCACGTACCTCGGCTCTACCACCACAAACAACATATTGCTCAATGCTAAGCTCAAGACGCGGATTGGAAAGACATCAACAACTCTCTTCAGGTTGTCGCAGAGAGTGTGGAACAACAGCATGCTGACCCGGAACACTAATATCTTTGTGTACCGTGCCTGCGTGCTAAGCACTTTTCTGTATGGAGTGAAACCTAGACTCACAGGAGAAAAGACCGAGCGCCTTTCACACGCGATGTCTCTAACGCATACTCGAGATCACTTGGAGTGATCGGGTAACAAACAACGAGGTGCTTGAACGTGCCAAGATCCCCAGCATGGTCAAACTCCTCCGCCAACGTCGCATCAGATGACTGGGCCATGTACGTCGGATGGATAACGGGCGGATCCCCAAAGATCGTTTTTTTTTTTTTTCAATCGGAACTTGCCTCTGGCAAAACGTTTGTTTCAAGGATGTCTGCAAGCGCGACATGAAATCCCTTGACATCGATGTCAATACCTGGGAAGAGCTTGCTTAAGACAGGTACAAATGGAGACATGCTCTGATGACTTGTTTGAAAGCAGACGGAGAGCGATCTCAGATGTAGAAGAAGCAGCTGAAACACACACCAGACGCAACTTTCAAGTGCAGCAAGTTCAGCAAGGACTGTTACTCCCGTATTGGGCTAAATTGCCACTACAGACGCTTAACAACCACTAACCTGGACATGTCTCATTGACGCACTTCGAACGTCTCTCGAGACTAACATCGATTTGGAAAGATTTCTTCGACGTTAGTATTGTTAAAAATTAAATAAAATAAGAGATAATTAAATGTTTAAATTGTTATTTTTAATGGGTGAGATGAAAACTAATGTTATAATTTTACTGTATATTTAAGGGGACGGATTAACAGATGGGATTTTAAAGCTATATAGCTGTGATGGTGGATGGAAATTTAGTGTGTAATTTACTTGAAGTAGTTCTTTAATATACGATTTGGCTAATTTCGGACTTATTCACACTGAAATTTAAAGTTACCCCCCCCTTATTTTCTACATGAAGTGTATACTTGAGCTCTGTTTATGTCGGACCATTTGTACCGGTCAGCGCATTTGTCCACTCTCTGCGCATGTCGGAAAGTCCGGTGGCGGCACGTGTATACAGTTATTTTTTTATATATATGCTTTTGGACCGGTCCAGCGTCGGGTCGTGCGGAATCTCTGTGTTGCGGTTGTGGAAAGTATTACAGTTGCCATTGCTTGGCGTTAGACCAGTCCTGTGTGGTCACAGATTTCCTATATCAAGACGATACAATCGTCTGGTTTGTTTTAGTGTTAAAAATGGTAAGAAGTTCAGCTTGGCCCCCATTAATTACCTGATTTATCAAATTATTTCTACTTTCCTAATTTCCTTCCTAGATGTAGTCTCAATCCACCAAAAACACTTTCTTAATTTGTAACTGCTTATTTAATTAATTATTTACTTTAAATAAACCTTATTATTTTCTTTGGAATTTTATCTTTGCTTTTTCCTTTCAGTAAGTAATAATTTCACTTTAATGAAATAAGCTATCTTATTCTTTCTTTCACTTCTCTCTGTCGCTCAACTTTTAGAACTTTGTCTTACTCTCTCCCTCTTTCTCTCCAATAATTAAATTATATCACCGAATACCCTTTTATTAGAAACGAACCTGGGCTGAAATACGTGGTGACTAAATTGACCCCGTTACATAGCCTTAGGCCCTCATATTGTGTACGTCCAATATCTCAATAAGTAATAGATACTTAGACCGTTTCCCTCCTATTAGTCTTAGGCCCATCCGAATCTTAATCCTGCTAGGTATATTACAGAAATGCTGATTAGTGACTATTGAGTTTTTAACCTCTAATGGCGTCAATTTCTTTTATTTGTATTTATTTATTTGTTTTACATATATTCATTTCAATATAGGCCACTATTTTTTTTAGAGAGGTCTATAATTTAATAAAAAGAGGTGTCTAATTCAATTACAGACGTCTATAATTTAATTAAAAAAGCTCAATATTTAAATTACAGACCTATCTCTTTCATTCAGTTGGTTACCTCGATATTTTGTCTCATTCGTAGACATCTATTATTGAATTGTATACCTCTAACATAGCTTTAGAAAGCTCTGTTATAGAATGAAAGAGGTATGTAATAGAAATTGAGACCTCTCTAATTTAGTTCCTGGTCTCAATTCGACAATATTGTCAATAATAGTTTCTCCCTTCCGGACATTCGGTCCTACTAAATACCGCAAAGACGGGCAAAGGAGGGCTAAGACGCACACTGATATGGGAAAGAAACTCAAATACATGGCAAGGATGTCCCACATACTTTTTAAATTGACAATAGTAGAAAATATTTATGCAAAATAAAATATTTTTTTTTTTAGTTTTGTTCATGCGTCGATCGTTTCGCTCATTTAAATATCTATTTGCACTCAAGTTCAACATTATAACGAATTATATTAAATATCCAATAATCATCATCATCATCAGTCTCTTGACCTATATAGTGGGCGTTGAGGCACTGCTGTTAAACATCTGACCAGTTCCCTCCACTTGTCTCGATCCAATAATGCATTTTGTCAAAACAAAGGAATCTTCTCATCATAATTTGTAATTTGATTTATCTCAGTTCAAAATGCAGAATGTTCCTCGTTAGTATCTAATCTTATATTTACCAATAGTAAATACTAGAGAGAAAAGAAAACAGAAGTGCGCAAAGACGGCGCAGAGACGTTATATACTTACAATACTGGAAGCTTTTTACTATTGATACACATTTTATATAAATAAATATATAAGAATTACACTTTTTGCTTTTGCCTATAAGTTGATCGTTCTTTTCTTTAGATCTTTAAATTTTGTCACATATGTTAATTATTTATATTCCCTTTCTCTTACTGAATAAATGTGCTTATGTAACTTTCTAAAAGTATTTAATTTAGGTAATCGTTGAGAAAAGCAATAAAACACGCATATACAGCCTTAAGACGGTATAGAAATATTATATACTTACAATACTGGAAAATATTTGCTGCTGATGCAGAATTTATATAAATAAATATATCAACATTTGTCTCTGCGTTTATCGTGCTTTATTTTAAAACATACATTACACTCAATTAACCTAGTGGTTTTCTATATTAAATTACCCTTTTAGCGTCATAATGCTTTCAAAGTAATATTTGCCGGTCGTTAAATTCTTTGGAGCTCGTATTCATTATCGATATCTGGCCTCTATATTTTGGTTTCGCGTTTTTGTGTGTGTGTGTGTGTGCAGCCATTTTGGTTTCTAACGTAAACATACTACGCATGCGTGTACTCTTAGAAAAAGATTAATATAGAAAGAAGGTACTGTTTTTATTCTAAGAATGTTAGGCTTGGAAGCCAAGAGAGAATACTTCAGATTAATAAAAGAGGTATATTATTCAATTATAAATGTATTGAACCAATATCAAATAAGAGAGATCTCTAATTCTATTAGAGAGCTCTGCAACTGAATTAAAATTGCTCTCTTATTCATTTGTAGAGGTCTACAATTCAATTAGAGAGGTCTACAATTCAATTATAGACGTCAATAATTATCAACTGAGGTCTCCAATTGATCGAGAGAGGTATGTACTTGATATAAAGAGCCTTTCAATTAAACTGCAAAGGTCTCTATAACTCAGAGACTTCTCAACAACAACAAAAATAATAGAGATGTCTGTATTAACTGAATATATGTAAAAACGGCCACCGTCCGTGCAATATAGGCGCGGAAACACTTTTGTTGTTTATCTGAAATTTGAAAGAACGATTGAGCAGTTTGTTGTCAAATTACTTAATTCTCAAAGAAAAAGAAGAATGTGTGCTTGGTTATAATGAGAGAGAGAGAGAGAGAGAGAGAGAGAGAGAGAGAGAGAGAGAGAAAATATACAACCCCCTCTTAATAGATAAATAAAATATCTACGTAACTATGTATATAGAGGTATAATATCGATTAAGTGGATAGATCAAAAAACATTTTTGATTCAATCTATCAACCGTTACTCCACAACTCGGGGGCGATTAATGTATTGCATCAGAATCAATGCAAATATTACGTCCCAGATATTCACAGCTGTGTTCTTTTCGTGTGTGTCAAGTTCAAGTTCATTTCTTTGTTTGTCTCTTAAGTATTCTGATGTAATTCAGCAAGATCTTTCTCTTATTTTACAAACAGGATATTTTGCAAACGACACGATATTTCGCAATAGATAGGTGACGTTGGCTGTATTGCGAAATAACCATACTTCACCTACATACAATGCTATATACGTCACGTATCGTATGACCTTTTACCTTAAGGTATCATCCGGGGCTTGTCTTATATGGCCGCCTGCTCCGTGTTGCATGTAAGCTGGGTTGGTTGCAGAATCCTAAGACCTTTTTGTCACGTTTATTAACTAAAGTTTCCACTACTTTCGAAAAAATAACAAGGTTGGTATACGTCCATACATTTTTATGTCATGGTTTACTTATTTTGCAAAGTGATTTTTAGAAATCTAGAAGTTGCGACTGTGGAAGAAAATGTAACTTAAAGTTCAAAGAATATGATTGGATAGCATCTTGGAGGCTTGGCCAATTATATCCAGTCAAATGAAGCGACACGTTAATAGTCACATCACTTATATGGCTATGTGTGTATAAATATAAATATATATTTACCGGCAACGTAATATGTCTGTAACATTTGCAAATTAGTACAAGGAATATATGAAGATAAATCTTTTTTTCTTAATCAAACATCACATTTTCTTTTGCGGCAGTATAATTTTCATTAGAGATGCTGCATTATATTAGTTCAAGACTGTTTACTTTTAGTATACGGTTTCGACACGTGGTTAGTTCCTATGTACTTTGTACGTCAGTTCTCTGTACATTAAGATATTCATACCAGTGGGTTTATTCTGACCAGTGACATACCGAGGGCTACAGAAAGTAGCCATTGCCTAATACATTCGTTATACATGAATGTATGTAAATTGAGTTGAACGAATGATTACAGGGTTCTTTCCTGTGAATTTGCCATCATATGTTTCTCTTCTAACACCAAGTTTTTTTTCCCTCAAAATTTCAGTTGTCAACCCCCCCCACCCCTACACACACATTGCCTGGCTGGTTGATTGTGACCACCCAGGAGTAATGATGCTAATGAGTAAAGCAGAACAATCAACACTAAAATTTAGCACTTTTTTTTTAAACTGAACTATAAAAGCTTCAAGATACTTAGATAAATATGTTTTTTTAAAAATCCATATGAAATTGTATTCTTTCATAACTTTTTCTTTCTCCCGTGTATCAGTGTTCCCCCTCTCTTTATCTCTCTCTCTTTTACACACACACATTTGTTCTTTCAATTTCATTTACTTCTATTATAATTTTAATAATTAGTTTAACCCTTTTGTGGTGTCTTATAATAATTAGTTTAACTCTTTTGTGGTGTCTTATATCATTTTGGTGGTAAGCGTGTCTGAGGGATGATTTAACTGTTATATTGCTCATTTGAAGTGAATATTTAAATATGAAACTAATGGATGAAATAAATAGTGCTGGGCAGATATGTACAATATCACACCAACCCCCATATAATAATAATAATAGTAATAATAATAATAATAATGAGGACTTTGTATAGTGCCTAATCTTTAAAGGCTCTAAGCGCTTTACAACATCTATAATGATATGATTACACTACAGAAAAACAAATAACAAAAACCATGAAATTGGAAAACATAAAAACATGCTGAAAACATATGATACAAAACATTATTAGGTCTCTTAAGTTTGTTTCTGCATTCGAAAAAGGTGAGTTGTAAGAGCATTTTTAAAAGGGACCACTGTGTCATTGTGTCTTAATTTCAGTGGGCAATTTGTTCCACATCGCCGGGCCCTGGTATGCAAAAGAACATTGACTTTGTTTTCATAGTGGGAACAATAAGTATACGATCATCAAAACATTGCACAGAGAACAAATTTTGTGTTTGATTCTGTATCAAATTGGTAGCCAGTGTAGGGTACAGAGCAGTGATGAGGTGTGTTCTGTTCGAGGTACTCTAAAGATGATCTGAGCGGCTGTGTTTTGAACTTTTTGAAATTTCTGGAGTAGATATTGAGATGAACCAGATAGAATTGAGTTAACAATAATCCAGTCTTGAAAGTACTAATGAACACAAGTGTTTAGTGGCATCAACTGAAAGATATTTGCGAATGGAAATGATATGTTCATGACATGTTGGTGCAATGTGAGAGTAATGTCTAGAGTAACGCCTAAGTTTTGTACTGACTGTGAATTTAATGTTAGTGTTGCTGATATTTATTGTCTGAGGTAAAGGATGTGAAGGAGAAAGTCTTTGTGCTGTTATCAGAATGGCCTCAGTTTTATCATTATTTACCTGCATAATGCCATACAGAATATAACAATTACATAGGTAAACATAATACAATTGTACAAAAACTGCAAGATGCACCTCTGTTAGCTATTCAATTAATGTTTTAAAATGCAATAAGCAATTCCATTTACTTGTATTTGGTAAATTTTGTCAAGAATCAAGTACATTTCAAACTTTAATTATTGTTGTTGTTGTAATGTTTAATGCCATTTTTCAGCACACGATAGGCTATACATGACGGCCAGTATTAATGATGGAGGAAGAACCAGGGTAAACCCCCGGAAAGAACCACCAACCCACAAGTAGCTACTGGCAAGCTTTCTCACATACCCATTTCGTCTGAATCCAAGACTCAAACCCACGCAGACAGAGGTTAAACGGCAGTAATCGGTAACAGGGAGTACTTTAGACCATTCGGCCACTTGGGGAACCATCCAAACTTTAATTGTAATGTCTAAATAACCTGACCTGTTTGCTTGCCTCTCTCCATGATCAGCATAGCTTATCAGTTGAAATTGATTTGTACAGCAGCACTCTGGTTCCCTCTGGTATTGACTTTTTGATTAGATGTGGATTCCTTAATATCAGACATACTATCTGGTGTGGAATCCTTAGTATTGGACTCGGAATGCATACTGTCCAATGCAGGTACTATTTTCCTGATAAATAACATAAATGCAGGCTTACATTTTGGTGTTCCTAACTTCCTGAACTGACTTGCATTCCATTTCTTTTTATACATTCACAGTACCATGTCAGATTTCAAAACAGATATATCACTGCTAATTGGCCTCAGGTCATATCCTTGCATTCAGTGCCATATAATAAAACTCCAGCCATCTTTTTTCATAGACAATTGACATAGTGGTGGAAAATTAATGTAATTTTTTAATAGAAGTACCCTAGATATCTTCACTAATTGATTAAAATCATAGTCTGCTTTTGCTTCAGGACAAGCCCCTATGCAGTGTGAATTGTTTATCATCATCTTGACTAATGTTAATTGTTAGACACATACACACATACAGCTGACAGTACATAGCTGTATAGTTCACATTGCTGCTAATTGTCAAACAAACAAATCAAACAAAATTCACTTCTTAGTTTCACTGCATTATTGGCAACTAACAAGTCATTGGCATAAAGCATAACACAGACCTAATTATAATCAATTCATATCATGCATGGTTCATATATTGCTTGAAACAAATTTAATAATTTTCTTAAGTAAGAGTATCTTGCTTCGAGTTTAGCTCTCATTATTTTAGTGGAGCCATCTCCTATACACCCTTGGTTACAGGTCTCTCAGACTTCCACTATCCATCCACATCCCTTGGACAACTTTTGCAAGAGCTACTCCTTACCACCGTCGAAGCCAAGCAGTTTGCCTTGTTTTAAAACTTTGACTAGTTTTGTGGTGCAAGACAATTATAAAATGTGAAACTTCACCTGGGAGACCGATCCCAGGCTGTTAACTTTATCAGTTGGAATTCAGGTTTATTAATGCAGAAAAAATCCAGGGTTTGAAAAAATTAAAACAAATTCTGCTTCTTCATTAATATACAGATCTTGGCAAAGTTTCAACTGTATGAAATATTTCAACAAATATGATCCTGTTTCTGCTACTTTTCAACCATGGCATTTTGATAATGCAAAATCATATCAACCTAAAATTGCTTTATGTTGCAATGACATCTGTAAAATTTGCACCATTACATCTATAATAAAATTTGTCTTAATAACTGACGCAAAGTCGATTAATAAGCAAAAAGAAAATTACAATATACAAAAGTGATCGATTAATGCACGTGTTGTAATGTTAGAATTACACTCTTGTTTGTGGAGTGAATTAAATATTTTGAGTTGGATTTATCCAGTTTTACTTGATTGGATGAACAAAAAACCTTCCTTCCATTTGTTAGTTCCATTCATTGTGAAACTTCATTGCTTAGATTTTTGGATTTTTGAGTACTAGGTATACTTTAGAATTTATTATATTTCAGCTTCTTACCATGATCTGCAATACTTCTGTATACAGTATTGGTTCATCATACCTCTTTTGTCAATATAAATAAATTTGGAACATATTCAGTTGATCACATCATTAATATGTTAATTGTTTCTAAGCATACTGTTTCTTATCTGGATATGAATATTATTCTGTGCTACCTTCTGAAGGGGCACAAACAGGACTGGGTTTGTATGCTTGAATAGATTGGGAGACTGATCTCTATGACTTGCCACTATGTATAACTTTTCAGAGCTCAGATATTATCTTATGGACACATCTGCTTATAACAGTATTTTTCACTAAGACAAACTTTGCTAAAGATCGACTTTCTTGAATCTGGAGTTTCCTGACTACTATGCCATATTTCCTATTTATTACATAATGCTGTACAGTAATAGGTTTTTATTCCATCAGTGCCATAGTCTGCTTCAAACAGAGGTATTCAAATAGATATTCTACTTCTTAATTTCATTTTATTCATTCTTATTTATTCAGTATATCTTAAATGTGATTGGGATATATAGTTTTGTAGTATATGATTCACATGGCTAAATTTGTTATGAAAAATGAACATTTCAATTTACTTTTAAATTGTTTGATTTTTATTATGCTTGTGTTCTGCCCTTTCTACATTTAATTTTGAGATAACACTGAAAGGGAGATTGACTGGCATGCCGCCTATATCCATCTGACATCTGGCTCTGTTTTAACATTTTTTTCAGGCTCAGAAGCTTGCTAGTAGCTTCTCTTGGGTTGGTGGTTCTTTCCTGGGGTTTTCACGGTTCTTCCTCCACCATTAATACTGGCCGCCATGTGTAGCCTATCGTGTGCTGAAAAATCGCGTCAAACCTCCAACAACGACAATAAGTCAATGACTTTTGTGCGAAGTTCTTTGTTGCTTTGCTGGTACTTCCAGTTTGACACAGAATATTTTATATTAATTTTTGATTTTTGGTTATTGTTTAAACAGGAGCAAGCAAGCAATAACCATGAATGAAGATTCAGTGAAACATATTACACCATGTGACACACCAGTAGTGTAGCTTTCAAATCAACCAAAGTAGACAAGATAAAACTCTACATAGAAACTTCATGTAAACATGGTTATTGATTGAGTAAAGTACTTCATTATTCATCTGGAACACAGTTAGAATGTATCCTATATGCTGAACATGCTGCTGGGTTCAGATAATTAAGCATGGAATCTGGAAGGGGTATAGATTTGTGAACCATGACACTTGGTTTTACAGGTAATTTATAGATGGAAAGTGAGTATTCTCATTGGTCTGTTGCTGTCTTTTCTAACAAAAATGAGTTCCTGTAACTACAAATGCTGTTTCAGATGAATTCTAAGTTTAAAGAATAACAAGATGAAACTAATAATAATTATTCATGACTGCAAAAGATGAAAATATCTCACATTTAGTAGGTATCGTTTTTTAAAAAAACAATTATTCATCTCTTTGTATTGATATGTATATCGTTGCAAGAAAAGTTTTGATGCGTTGATATATCTATGAATCATTTCACCCCTAATGAATTAGTTGGAAACACATTTGATCCTGTGTGCCAATATTTTTCAAAGACAATTGTTTCAGGTTAAGGTGTACAACAGTCAGTTGATGATAACCGATGCAAAACCAACTGAACTTAACTGTTGGTGTGCATGCAAATATAATAATTTGAAATTGCCATATTAGATACCAGCTTTGATGGTGGATAGTCTGCATAGACATACGTATAATTGGTAGTAAGACTAAGAGACAATTACAAAAGATTCATTATACTAGAAAAAGCAGTGATGAATGCAATTTTAGAATGAATTTGCTTTCATGTTGGCAAAAATAGGGAGAATTGCATCAAGCATTTCATTGCAGTGCTATTAAACTAATGTACAGTGGCTTTCAATTTTATGCTGTGGCCATTTTGGTTAGCATTTTTCACAGTTACTTGATACATCCCTGGTATTTTTTTTATTCATTCGAAAATGTTGCACTTGGGTTGAGTTTTACATAAAAAGGAAAGTAAAATATCATAAGTACTACTACTACTAATAATGAAGACTTTGTATAGCACCTAATCTTTAGAAAGCTCTAGGCGCTCTACATCTATAATGATATGACTACAGAAAAACAAAAGAAGCAAAAGTCATGAAATTGGAAAGCATAAAAAAAATTTGAAAATATTTAAGCTACAAAATATTAGATCTTTAAGTTTGTTCTTGCAGTCGAAAAAGGTGTGTTTTTAAGAGCACTCGTGAAAAGGATCTGTGTCTTTGTGTCTAATTTCAATGGGTAATTCGTTCAACAATGCTGGGCCCTGGTATGCAAAAGAAAGTTGTCCATATGAATTCGTTTTCGTAGTGGGAACAATGAGTATACAATTTTCAGAAGGGGGTGAGGCCGGATATGTATGTTGGACTGGAGTCTGTCAGTGAAACATAGCACAGAGAACAAATTTTGTGTTTGATTCTGGATCGAATGGATAGCCAACGTAGGGTACAGAGCAGTGGGAAGGTATGCTCTGATTGTGGTACTCTAAAGATGATATGACCAGCAGTGTTTTGAAGTTTCTGGAGTAGATATTGAGATGAACCAGCGAGAATGAGTTAAGTAGTCCAGTCTTGAAAGTACTAATGAACACACGTTTTAGTGGCATCAACTGAAATATATTTGTGAATGGAGCTGATGCGTCTCAGCTCAAGATATGCAGCCTTGCATATGTTCATGACATGTTGGTGCAATGTGAGAGTAGTCTAGAGTAACACCTAGGTTTCGTACTGACTGTGAATTTAATGTTGGTGTTGCTGATATTTATTGTTTGAGGTAAAGAATGTGAATGAGAAAGTCTTTATGTTGTGATCAGAATGGCCTCAATTTTATCATCATTCATCTGCAGCTTGTTACATGTCATCCATGATTTTACATCAGAAGTGCACCTCTCTACTTCTTGGATGGTAGCATCAACTTCACTTGTATATTTGGTTGTATCAGCGTCCAGTTGGTAAGACACTGGATGATGATCTATGACACTTGAGAGTGGCTGAGTGTATGGAATGAGAACATGTCCAGGAACAGATCCCTGTGGATTACCACAACATAGATCAACTGGTCTGGACTGTATTCCATTTGCAGATACAATTTATGTCTAGTTGACTAAGTAGAACTTGAACCACTGTATGGCTGTATTGTAAATGCCAAATACAGGCTGCAGACGGTGAAGTAATATATCATGGTCTATTGTGTCAAATGCTGCAGACAAATCAAGGAGAGTGAGGACTGTAAGCTTTCCGTTATCCAGAGCAGAGATAATGTCATAGATTTGTTTATGAATAGTGAGTCTGGTGGAAAGCCAGAGCCTCTTTGCTTTATGGCGATCTCTTTTAGCAGTGCGAAGCTGGTCCCTAACATTGCTATACCACAGAGAATACTTTATTGATATTCTGCACTTGTTGGCTGGGGCATGTTTTTCAACCAATGAACGCAGGCAGTTATCAAGTTGTTCTGTAGGCGGTAAGCAAGTTGTTTGGTTTTCGTGGATGTCATGCACTAGTTTCGTTCTATTTATCATACAGTGGTTTCTATTAGTAGCAAATAAGAGTAGAAGGTTAGGGACTAATACATAAAGATGGGATATAATGCATGGGTGATCTGATGCATGTTTGAGGGATTAAATCGTGGATTGCAGAATATTATCATCTGGTCTATGAAGAATCAAGTTTAATGTGACCATGTTTATGCCTGGGTTGTTTAACTGACTGTTTAAGGCTGAAAACATGAATGGAACCTAGGAGTTTTGAGATGTAAATGTTTCCAGGACAGTCAATGTGAAAGTTGAAATCTTTCTGAATCATTACATTACAAATGCATTCAAAAATGTCATTTACATCATGTTACATACATAATTATCTTTCCATTTGCTTCATTTTTCCATTGCTGCTCAATAACCTTCTTATCGTTAAAGACTTTGTTTATTCGAGTCATTTGAACATAAACTTGTTTTTTTTTCGAGTCTTTTCTACATAAAATTGTTTGGCAAGTCCCCCCTACCCCGATGTCGTTGAGTAGAATAACCGACTTTATAACGTCTCTGTTAACATGATGACATGTTATGTTTTGGTAATGATTTATTCGGTTGTTGCTGTGTGCAATTTAATTATGCAGACAAAACTTGTGTCAAATGTACGAAATGAAGTGTTCGTAAAGGAAGCCATAAATATGTTGTTACGTGATTTGTTGGTCTTTGTCTGGTATCCTGTTTTATTCAAGGTTATTTGTGTGTGCCAATTCACAAAATCTATTTTTATCCTATGCTGACCCTGTTATGATCTTTACAATTACATCTGGTTATAATCATTAAAGGGATGAACTCGAAATAGGTGTTAAGCCCCAAATTCTATAATAACATTATCGAGTCCATTTCCTGTAAACATAGACTTTTATAGATAATGATATTCTATTAATATTTAGTCAACACTTCTGACGGAAACTTGACACTGGGAGACATGTATCAATGATAGAGATAATCAATTGCTTACCTTGCGTCAAGATTTGAATTAATCATTGCATTGGTTCTGGATACATTTGAAGAAACAAAAGTGGCCGCTCATGAATTTTAACTTTTTTGTACTAAAATGCTGGTCGTGTTAGAGGGGTGGTTGTTCTTGAGGGGTACTTTTGAATACAAACTTGTCACTGCTGAGGGATTCTTGCTGTAAGAAGTGGGTGGCTGCTGGTCAGGGGGGCAGTTCAAGAGGGGGACTACTGTAGTTCAAACGATGTGTGGTAGAAATTGAAGGTTGTGTTGTATTTAAAACACTTTATCATGGAATTTTTTGTGATGACTGCAATTCCACCTCCGCTATAGTGGTGAGAACGACTTAATGGAGTATGTTGTGGGTGTTAAATCAGAGCACTTGGGCTCGTCGCCTGATGTTTTTAGCCACGTTTCTGTCAGGAAGAAGACCTTGATATCTGGTCGTAAAAATTAACTATTTATGTGCGCTTTTCCTGTGGTCTTTCTGATAGGGTGTTGAATAATGCAATATGCAATTGTTTCTCTGGGACATTTGACAACAGTTTATGATTTAAGATGGATTTGCACCCGATTATGAAAATTAATGTCCGCATTTTTAAATTGTTTATCTCTAAAGGGAGATAACTGGAATTCTTCCTGTTCAATGCTGGACAGCATTGAAATGTTTCTTTTTTTGCTTCTGTTAACATTTAAGTATTGGCGAATGTAGTCCCAGTTTGTTTAGTCTTGAGCACAATGTAGTATGAAGTTACACTGTTACAGTGTCTAGTTCAGCTGAAGTACTTGAAATAGCATTACAGGTAAACAGCATATTATAAACATAATATAAAACATGTTCCATAAATTATATCAAAATCCTGCTGATTCTCTCGTCTTGTGACTTTCATCCTGAATACCGGTACCATTATCTTCTAGATTTACTTTTTTGACCATTGTATAACTAGTGAGTGATAACAGGCCCACTTGTTTTTTTTTTATTGGATTATGCATTGGCAGAGCAGGCAATACATAGCATTTGACGGAATTCTAGACGAGGATTTATTGACTTGTTTAAACACTTGATTACCTGAGGCTTTGTGGTACATCTACCAGATTACTATTTATAGGCTCTACTGGTCAAAAGGAAAATTTTGTCCTTGGTGGTCACATGATCTGAGGCACATGCCATAACATATCACAGACATCTCACTCCTGTCTGGGTAGGATTTGAGACCCAACTTGATTCTATCACCCGACCGGAGGACCGTGATGATGCTATCACGTGATTCGGCGTATTGACCGGGTGATCCAATCGAGGAAGAAAAATACGGCGAAAATGGTGGAGATAGCAATGTGTATGTCACGTGTCTTCTTCTGCTGTCGCCATCTTGGTTTAAAATAGGCCGGAGTGTTTAGCACGGGTGACAAACGGTCGCACGGGGGTATCTACTTACTATGAATCAAGTACGGAACGGGCGGTGCGTACAATCCGGGCTAGAACGGGTTATCAAATCAAGTTGGGCCTGAGTCTCAGCTTGGCTAATGTAGATTTGTGAGAAAGCTTGCCAGTAGCATGCTCTGGGTCAGTGGATCTTTTGGGGTTTTCCTTGGTTCTTCTTTCACCAAGAAAACCATTCTGACCACCTGTGTATATCCTATTATTTGCTGAAAAATGAAGTGTAACCCACAAAACCACAAAAAAGATAAAACTTGTGCATCTGAGAGATCTATAATGTTAGGAACCTATTATGCTGTTAATTGTTATTGCACACTGTCCTCAATTTCCTAATGATGTTTGGATTTGCAGAGACACTTCTTGGTATTTAGCTTGTAATTTTGATGTGGAAAAAGATTTTCTTTTGTGAGTTGTCAAGCATCATAATGACCTTTGATATGTTAAGAAACAATATCAAAATTTACGTGATTTTTCATGTGATCAGCCAATGTTATGGTTGCCATATGTCACCAGTATTTTGAAGACTGAAGCTTTCTTGACACATTGTCATGTTAAAAGGAGGATGCTAGCTATGTTTCTATACACATGTAATTGCTTGTAACAAGATAATGTTGCCAAATTACAATTGAATTAAATTTAACTTTTCACACAAGTCATGCAGTTGTAATGTATTTCTGAATCACATGTCGTTGACACAGCAACTGATTGGGCAAAATCTACATGGGCTAATGTTCCAACTCATTTTGGTCAAAGAACAGTCATTTTTTTATGCTATTGTGCTTGGTACTCTAGAATGGACAATTAACTTAAAAGGTCATTTGCATGAAAAATGGTGGAAATTGTGAGGGTTGGAATTCTTTGAAATGTAAGTTATTGAAATCTGTCTTGTCAACATAATTATTTATTAAATACAGATGTCTGCTGACATCATTACATTTGTAGGATAATATATTAATAAAGCTACTGTCTTGAAAATGCTTGGGATCTTGGGCAAACATGACAATATCTATTCAGAGAAATATAATATTTTTGACATTCTCTCTCTTAAGCCATATCTAACACATAAATATGTGATAACTCATTATTTACTGAAAGGTTTCACTGTAAACATGAATACCACTAAGAAATCAAGGTTAAATGTGCAGTAGCAATTTACTGAGTTACAAACCATGTCTCGTGTTTATCCAAGGAGCAGTTTTAGAAAACAAAAGTGGTTTATAAACAAAAGCATGAGCAGTTGAGCGGAGAAGTGGACTATGTTGTATAATGAGAACAATGATGAGTAAGTAGCTTGTGCCCTTCACTTGTCCTAGGGATGAGTGCTTGGGAATTGTTTTCCCCAAATCCTAAAAATTATGAAGTTGTCAGTATGATGCCTGGCCATGTCTATTACCAGTTTTGTTTTTGCACAATAATTTAAGTTGACCACCATCGACATACACCAAAACATTGTGGAAGGTTTGCACGTGTGATGTGGAAGGAGTCTATCTATTTTGGTGTCAAAAGATTGAAGGCCAATGTCACTGAAAGAATAAAAATGGTTTCTTCATAATAACAATACATGTAGTTCAACATTACAGACCTGTATCACATTTCAGTCAAAAACTCAACTGTCAAGGTGGCTTACTGAGAAAAAAAAGATGGTTTCTGTATAAAATTTAAGTTATTTACCACATACCTTCACCAAACATTTGTGGACAACTTTTACATGTTGAGCAAGAAAGTAACTTGTTTTGGGGACCAAAAGTTCAAAGGTCAAGGACACTGATAGTTGAAAAATTGCTTTTGCTTAAGAACTTGCCTTTACCAGAGTTTGAGGAAGGCTTGTATGTAAGGTATTTAATAAGCCTGTCCATTTACTTGTGAAAAGGCCAGATCATGGTCATTGTAGCTCAAAGCAAATTTGTTTTTGCAGAATAACTTTGTTCTGCTGTAATTAGTTCCTTGATGAAACTTTGTGTATGGCTTGCACTTAAGGTAATAAAGAAACCTATAGATTCTGGGATCTAGTGTTTAGAGATCATTGTAATGTAAGTCAGATAAAATATGGTTCATGTTTAGAATGTTAAACTCAGACTGCATACCATGACCAATAGTCAAGATTATTGTAACTTGTTGGTCTGTAATCTCCAGAATCAGCCATATCCTACTGATGCCCACAGAAAGGACTGTTAAAACAGAATGAGAATACAATGTTTCATTTTCTTTACTACAGTTTAACTCTATGGTCAAAAAGCAGAAAAACTTTAAATTGAATAGGCATCCTGTGTTCATTAGTCCATTAGCAATATTGTGTTATTGCTGATGTTAAGCTACTGGAATTATTTCAATGAAACTTTATAAACACATTTATGGACTGTCTGGTTGGTTCTAAATGAAATTATGGCAACCAACATCTTGAAAGGCTTGCTTTAACTATTGCGATCAAGCAGTTGGAAATAGCATGGGTTTTCACCAAAAGATCTTTTGATGTGTAAATTAAAAGTTTGCCTGGTTTGATATCCAGTATTGCCACAAGTGTAGTAATGATGACAATCTTCTTACATGTATTTCTTTTTGTAAATAGATGGTCTTATTGACTATGGTGTTCCACTTAAAGATTTGTTTTGGCATTTAAATGGCCTAAAACAAAAATGGTGTCAATTTGGTATCAAATATGGTTAGCATCATCAATTTCTTGTTTTATTGTTACTTTTGAGGATGGATAGTCAGAATAAGAGGGTGCTTTCCTTAAAAGATCTGTGATGTGTTGCGCCAGATTAATCCATAGGCTAAATAGCTATATGATTATATCCTTAGGACCTCATTTTCTAGGCCCCATATTCCAGTAGCAACAGAATAAGGATAGCATGGCCATTGGATTTTTTTTCATCTCATTGGATACTGTTTTGATGATTTCATGATTTATATAATATATACTTAGGCTCTTCCCTCATATTAGTCTTAGGCGCCTTTTAACCATACATGAGTCCTGATGATGTGTAAATGGTCATAAATGAGAATATTGCCACTCTGAGATCAAATATATCTGCACTGATGTCCATTTTGAAAGCGTTAATATTTGTTTTGAATGGAATGTCAAATCAACATTTAGTTTTTACAGTAAGACTTCATATGAAATATAATTTGTCCTGAATTATCTATGATATGTACATGGTGTCCCAATGTGGCCACCACAGTGGTTATTATTGTCATGGCTGTTTGTGAATATATGGTCATTCTGACACTGGTTTTTCACTAAAACTCTTGCAGGGGCTTAGAGTGGCAGAGTGGTCTAAAGCACTTTTCATTATGTATCACTGTGATCTCACCTCTGCGTAGGTTTGAGTCTCAGATTTGGCTAATATGGTTATGTGAAAAAGCTTGCCAGTAGCTTCTCGTGAGTCAGTGATTCTTTCAGTGGGTTTCCCCGGGTTCTTCCTCCACCGTTAATACCAGCCGCCATGTATACTATAGCCTTTTGTGTGCTGAAAAATGGCGTTAAACCTTACAACAAGAACAACTAAAACTCTTGCAGCAAATAGTTGGTCTTGTTTTCTTCAAATGGTGCTGCTATATCCTCTGTGACTATGGGGTAGTGTTGTTTTTACATTTTTAGCTCTACTGCTCATAACTAGAACTGTGTTTGTGATGGCCATCTGTTTGTTTGTTTAGGCTTTTTAATGTTGCTTTAACAGTTTTTCAATTGTGTTGCTACGCTGTGAGGCAGATTATAGTGATGTCTAGCACTGAGGCATCATGCCACGGACATGTAGCATGATGTTCCACCCAGTCTTAATATCCTGACACCAGGCCAACCAGTCCTAACACTAATTTCTTAATGCTGAGCATCAAGCGAGGCAGCTGTTTGTACCATTTTTGTAAGTCTTTGGTATGACTCAGCCGGGGATCGAACCCACAACCTCCCACTTCCACAGCAGGTGCTCTAACCACTAGGCCACCTGAACGGTTGATGACCATCTGTCTATTGACCATAATCAATCCATTTATCGGGACCCTGAGTGGCTGAGTGGTCTAAAGTGCTATGGATCACTGTCATCTCACCTCTGTCTGCGTGTGTTTGAATCTCAGATTCGGCCAATGTGGGTATGTGAAAAAGATTGCAAGTAGCTTCTCGTGGGTCGGTGGTTCTTTCTGGGGTTTTCTGGGTTCTTCCACCACCATTAATATTGGGCGCCATGTATAGCCTATCTTGTGCTGAAAAATGGCTTTGAACCCTACTTCAACAACAACATCAATCCATTTATGACTGTATCTTTTTAACTACTTGGAGGATTGCCATGTAACTTTTCACACACAGTCAATCCAAGATCTACTGGAAAACTGAAACATTGCCACAAACATCTACATGGGCTTATTCGAAAGCTTGATCTTGCTACAACTCATGAACAGCTAACATCAGCATGAGGTTTTCACAAAAAGGCTAGTGTTCGGTTTGTATATGATGTAAATGCTAAATATGAAATTTCTGCATATGAAATCCTAGAGATTATTCTGTCTCCTAATATATTTTGGTAGAAGGGATATATAAATTACTATTTTCTTTTCTACATTTGCAATTCTTTACATATGCAAGCAGGCAGTAGGCCCATTCATAGACCCCAGTGTTTTTTTTTCTCTTCCTGATATAGGTGATTCCAAAAATGTTAATTATTTAATATTTACACATACTTAACAAGTGGTAAAGGGTTTTCCTGAGGGCAAGTACAATAGATACAGCAGTGGGTTTCCTGAATAAAGACCAGGATCTCTTAAAAGTGGTGTGCGTAGATCAAAATATTTGTTTGTTGTGATTTCCTTCTAACTTTGTTACTATGTTACAAACAGTAATCACTGAAACTATAGTAGATTTTATTTAAAAATAATTTTTGGTTATAATTTGTGTCACTCGAATCTCCCATTTCTTTCTGTTGATGCAGATTGACATTATGATTCTGATAAATAAAATAAATGCAGGCTGATGTAGAGCATATATTACTGGCATGATCTCATATTGTAATTTATCCTGAAATTAATGTTACTCTATGAGGAAAAAATAAACTACACCATTATGAAGAGATATTTAGTCACAGTTAATCTCAGCACGATTATAAAGTGAGTGTTTGAGACTATAACCCTTCCAGACCTCATTGCAAATTTCTTCCATGACAAGTACAAACCATTAGAGATTCGCTTGAAAAAAAAACAATTTCAACTGACTCGTCGCCATACAGTTATGATACAGAATTTTAGCGACAACCATTAGGAGCATTTGAATCTGTCTCTATTGATTTAGTTCGGACATTCAAGATGAAGAGTGTACCAAAGTCTTGTGAATTTGATCCAATTCCAACATCACTGCTGCTTGAATGCTCAGACCCTTTATTTGCTTCACTAACTGATATTATTAATATCTCTCTCTCAATGGGGGAATTCCCATCATTTATAAAAATTGCCATCATAAAGCCTCTGCTGAAGAAACCAACACTTGACCATAATGATTTAAAGAACAACCGCTCAGTTTCTAATATCCCAATCATATAAAAAATCTTAAAAAATTGTTCTGACCCAACTTGTATATCGTTTGAATTCAAAATCTTTTTAGCAATGTACAGTCTGCAAATCGCCCATGCCACAGTAACAAAACTACTCTTCTGAAAGTATTTAATGACATTCTCTCTGCTTTGGATAGTGGAAAGATTACAGTACTCATCCTCCTTGATTCTTCTGCAGCATTTGACACAATAGACCATGATATATTACTCACCATCTCCAGTATGTATTTGACATTCAGAATATAGCCTTACAGCCTTAGTCAACAGGACATATTGTATGTGGAAATGGAATACAGTCCAGCCCAGTTGATCTATGTTGTGGTTTTCCACAGGGGTATGTTCTTGGACCTTTTCACTTCATTCTATACACTCAGCCACACTCAAGTGTCATAGATCATCACCCAGTCTCTCTCCAATTGTACGCTGATGACATCCAATTATACAGGTTTAGCCACCAAACTGAAGTTGATGAAACCATGGAGTAGAGAGGTGCATTTTTGATGTGAAATCATGGATGACTTGTAACAAGCTGCAGATTAATGATGATAATACTGAGGCCATTCTGATCACAACACAAAGATTTTCTCATTCATATCCTTTACCTCAAACAATAAATATCAGCATTAAATTTACACAGCCAGTATGAAACCTAGGTGTTACTCTAGACAAGTACTCAGACACTGCACCAACATGTCATGAACATATGCAAGGCCCCTTTATAACTCGTGCCTCACTTACAGTGTGGTAAAAAAATTTTGACCCTGTAGTGCATGAGTTATTGAGTGATATATATATATATATATATATATATATATATATATATATATATATATATATATATATATATATATATATATATATATATATAATGAAGTGCATTAAGTTAAGCATTATGTTAACTCATTGCTGAAGCATACCATGATCTCGCTTGGCACTCTGCATTAAGAGGTTACTACTAGTACTGGTCAAGCTGGTGTAAGGATATTGCAATTGGGTACAACATGATACTACTTGCCTGTAGCATGATGCCCCAGTGTTAGAGAATTTTTTTAAAGCTATGTTAAAAATCCAAATCACACCCCATCTCAAAGTTGCCAGTATATTGCTCTAGCAATAAGTACAGTCCATGTTAGTTGAATGTGCACTATCAATATCAACTTTGCTGTTAGGACAAGTTCCTGGTGTTACATCCACATTTGAAATGATAGCACTTGATCCCATTGAGAATGCCCATTCAAACAATTCAAATTCAAGCACAACATGATTTATTGCTGGTCACTCAGCTGTTTGATACAATGTTACTAGGCATGAGTAATGTTTGGTATGAATGCAGATATTTGAGAGCCCAAGGAAAACTAATGAGAGCATACAGGAGGAATATGTTGGCATACATTATTGTAATGGTTTATCAGTTTGGACCAATCAAAGAAAATATTTATATATATTTTTGGGGATGCATGATGCAAAGAAGTCAACTTTACATTACTTATTGCAAAGAAGTTAATCTGCAAACAAGTTCTCTTATGAGAAATTTATCTTAAATTATTTGAAAATTGACATTATTAAATTGTTGCTGTTGTTGTCTTTGTTGTCAGTTTTTAACAGTATAACTGCTCATAGAAGAACCCTCATAACCCAGGGAAGAACCATAGACTCGTGGGAAGCAACTGTCAATTTTTTTTCATTTGCTCTGACCAAGACTTTAATTCATTTTGGAGAAAAGTGAGATGGGGGTTATTGATAAAGATGAGTACTTTAGATCATGTGGCCACTTGGGGGCATGTTATCATGTTCACTTAAATAAACTAGATATGGTGTAAAAGAAATTTTTCCAATTTCATAAATTTATGACAATCTTAACTATGGGTTATTATATTCTCTGCCATATCTCATACAACTGGTTTTAGGATAAGAACATACTTGTCCTGGAACAAGTCAATAAGTTTTTTCTTTTCATACAGCTATGATGTATCTGGATGTTTGTTACTAACATTGTTTTAGCAAAGGAACTTCAATTGCCAACCATATGCAGTTACCAAACTTTATTGATGGCATACACATGGGTGTAGGAAGAACATTATGGTCATGATATGATTTCCAACATGTTGAAAATCGTATAACTACTCCTGAATCGATGGTTTTATCAAGAAGACTTTTCACTGAAAGACTGCCTATGATGCCTGTCGGGTCCTAAATGCAAATGGTGCTGACCTTATATCCAGTATAGCCACCAATCTTGCTATCACGACGCCGTTTGGACAGAAAGTCATATTAACACATGGTTTTCATAGGAAAATATTTCAAAATAATGGTCATTTAGGTTTCAAATAAATATGGCACTGTTCTGATTTTTAGTATGGCCACAACAGCAGCAATCTTGAAAATCTTTTTAGTACTGCTACTCCTTAATGAAAAGTTCTATCTTGAAAAAAGTATCTATACTCTGCTTCTAAAGAATAGCTAAAATATATGATACTTAGTTTGATCCAAAATGAAAATGGTGTCATTATGGATGTCCGATGATAGTCTTACAGATCATGTTGTCACTAATCTCCCAGAATGGATGTCCATTAAGATCGAGTTTTAACAAAGTCCTGAATGAAAATGGTCTTGGCAGTACAGTGGGACCCCGCTATAACACGGTAGTTGGGAGCCATAGAATCCGACCGGGCTATGAACCGAACCGTGTTATAAGCAACCATGTACAATACCAACACATTTTTGGATTTAATTGGGGTGGGTTTTTTTACATAAAGACGGGTGCGAAAATGCATGGCACAATTACCATTTTTGATCAATATATATTAAATGAGAAAAACATTTGCTGTGGTAACAGAAATTGCAGATATAATATATTACTTTATTCAGAGAACCATGCATTGATACATACACGTGTCTAATTTATGTATACATGTATAATCTATTGCATGAAAAGAGTATCAACACCGTGTACTCACCAGCGAATCTTGTAACATACATTGAATCCATAATACAAATATTTCCATCGAAAATATCCACACACGGATGTAAAATATTCAATAATTTTGTCACAGATCATTATGTGACTGAATTCAATGAAAAGAAGAAAAAAAAAATTACGTAACGGGTGTACTTAATGAATGATGAAATAGTACATGTCCATAGATTAAATAATGGAAGCTAAAGTGTATTCTTATAATAACTACATGTACATCTCAGGATCTTTCTGTCTCTGAATTCAGTCATTGTAAATTTCAGCACATTTTCCCACCCAAGCTGCTAGTCAAAGTCCTTTGAACTTTCCACCCAGTTATTGCGTCATGTTCTTTTGATGTACTCTAATAAATACAGCAGGCAGAACTGGCTTAACCACTGAATTATGTCACTGTTTAGCTCGGCAGTTCACTTTGATGATAAACAATGTACTTAAATTAATTGATTTATACATTCTGGTGAGAATCTTTTATCAACCGCCGCATTGGCTGTTGCTTTGTTATGTATGAAATTAAGAGAACATATATCGGAGATAATTTTGAGCAACGATTGTATTCGGAATGCATTCAAGACAAACACAAAGTAGACACGATGGCTTCATTACTCGGGAATCAGTAATTATAATATTGACACTGATGAGCTGTAATTTTTCAACAATAAACAAAGATCAAAGTTCTCAGTAGGCCCAGCAATTGGTTCGTATTTCCGACGTTTATTTTGGCACAAAACTAGAAGAAATTTGATAATACATTTTCTACAGGTTCTTTTTCGCACTGTTTAGACGAATATGAGAATGATAATTAAACTCTTAATTTTTTTTTTCATGCTTAATTTTTTTTTTTTTTTTGGTCTTTGAGAAAAATACCTGTAATAAATTACCCGAAATTTCGGGAGCCATGCCACGACCGGGTTATATCCGAATTCGGGTTATATCGGGGCGGGTTACAGCGGGGTCCCACTGTACATTTATTATGACAGCCATGACGGTCTTAAAAATGTAGCTGTCACTTTTTTCCCTGATTGGATATCATTATGACATTGTTTTTTTGTTTTTTTAAATATCAAAGACTTCTGATGAAATCCAACTTAACTGAAATGAAAATATTGCCAAGCTTATTACATCCAGTATGTGTAATCATGTAATTGCTTAGGAATATTATCAGAGATGCTATCCGTTGTTGACAGTCAAAAGGAAGGAATGATAATATCTTGAATTCTTGCAAATTATTTTCATGCAATAGAGCATGTATTTTGAGGGCACTCTTATTTGATTGTTGTTGCCAGTCTTGGTTGCAAGGTTCAATTTCATTCATGGGTAGCACTATCAGAGATCATAATGTAAGATACTTGCTATATAACTAAATACCCTACCTACCACATGACATGGCCCTGATCACGTTCGCTTAATATGCAAGAATAATGCTAAATGGAATACTACCTTCTGATTGCCCATAAAAAAAGTTATAAATAAATACAGGACATAATTTTCTTTTAACCAATGAGAGGACAGTATTCCATTCAGCGGGATCTCACTTGCATATTAAGCGGACACGATTAGGGCCATGTTGATCAGTAGCGTGGGAAAATTATTTGGCATTCCTTAAAGGTATAATACTAAGTCAAACTTTTCATAGGGATACACAGTCGAATACCTGATCGAATTATTGGACACTTGAGCAAGGAGACAAGTGTCCTTCCTTGTAGTTATTATATAACACAGGTACGATTGGGGTTTCCGAGGGTTGTTATGGCCGGTTTGGATGTGGGACATAAGCACCTACTTCCCTTGGAAAACCCCCAATGGCTTGCAACTGATAGTCTCTGACAACCAAATCCAGCTCCAGCCTTTGATGAGTGGCTAAACTAAGCCCGGTGGAACCTGTTTAAACAGACTGGAGAGGGGATAATATGTGAGTTTCTGGCACCTCAAAACCAGACGCATCAAGGAGAAGGTAAACTACTCCAAGCCTTGTTCATATACTCGCATGGGAAACGCTAAGAGAGTAAACCCTTGCAGAAAATCTGGAGACTGGAGTCCTTAAAACGACTTGGCATTTGTTTTCAGTGTCGTCTTGGCAACTTTTGAAACGCTGATTGTGCCATGACATATCAGCTTGTCCTTTCCTCTGGATCCATGAGCTGGACGCTCCAGCATCGCTTCACAACGTCAACACAACTTGGGAAGCAGCAGTCTACCGGTTGTAAGTGATCGGTTGATTGGCGTTGTAAAGCGCCAGGGGTTGCTTTCGACGGTGGGAAACATCAACAGTTCTAACTGGTATATCCCCAGGAAAGGATGGTATCTCAGCAGAAGCTGTCAGGTGCTTCAGCAGCCTGCTGCTTACACACCTGCATGACCTTCTCTGCCAGTGCTGGGATGAGGGTGCATTACCCCTGAGGACATGAGAGATGCCAACATCGTAACTCTGTACAAGAACAAAGGCGACAGAAGTGACTGAAACAATTACAGGGGCATATACATTCTCAGCATTGTGGGTAAAGTCTTCGCATGCGTCGTCCTGAACAGAATGCAGACGCTTGTTGCCAGCGTGTATCCAGAGTAGCAGTGCGGGTTCCGCCCAGAAGGTCCACAATCGACACGATATTCTCCATCAGGCAACTGCAGAAGAAATTCAGAGAACAACATAAACTCCTCTTCCTGCACTTTATTGACCTGATTTTTTTTAATGGTTTAACGCCATTTTTAAGCACAATATAGGTTATACATGGCGGCCAGTATTAATGGTGGAGGAAGAACCCGGAAAAACCCCGGAAAGAACCACCGACCCACGAGAAGCTACTGGCAAGCTTTCTCACATAACTACATTAGCCGAATCTTAGACTCGAACGACGGAGGTGAGATGGCAGTGATCTGTAATGGACAGCGCTTTAGACCACTCGGCCACTCGGGGCCCCCTTTATTGACCTCACCGAGGCGTTCGATCTGATTAGGAGAGACGAACTCTTCACAGTCCTGGCATGATACATGCTTCAAAATGACGTGAAATTCACAGTGCAGTACGATGGCTCAGCGTCTGACTCCTTCAGTATCTGCCCCTACGCTTTTCGTCATCTTCTTCGCTGTCCTGCTCAAACATGCCTTTGGGACGTCAAAAGAAGTGCTCTCCTAGCACACGCGATCAGACGGCCGACTGTTTATCCTGGGACGACTAAAAGCAGAGCAAAGTTCGTGAAGCAGCGATGTGGGACATGCTCTTCGCAAATGATTCTGCGATATCGACTCACACAGAAGCTGAGTTACAGCACCTGAGGAACCGCTTTCAACAACTACGAACTTGATCTCGGCAGTCAGTTCATGCACCTTGGCGCTACTATCAAAAACAACATATTGCTCGATGCTTAGCTCAAGAAGTGAATTGGAAAGGCATCAACAACTCACTCCAGGTTGTCGCAGAGAGCGTGGATCTCCTTGTACCGTGCATGCGTGCTAAGCACTCTCCTGTATGCCAGCGAAACCTGGACTCCCTGCTCCTCACAACAGAAAAGACTGAGCGCCTTTCACATGCCACGTCTCCGACGTATACTTTTAAGCACCTCATTGTTTGTTACCCGATCACTCCAATTCATCCAATTGGAGAGATCGGGTAACAAACAACGAGGTGCTTAAACGTGTCAAGATTTCAAGCATTTGTCGTACTTCTGCAACGTCGCTTCAGATGAATGGCGGATGGATCCACAAAAAAATCTTTTTTCGGAACTTGGCTCTATGGAAAGGTCGATCGGACGGCTACATCTCCGCTCAAGCATGTCTGCAAGCTCGACATGAAAGACCTTGATATCGATGACAACACCTGGGAAGACCTTGCCCAGCTGACGACATGCTCTGATCCCTGGTTTGAAAGCCGGCGAATACAAGCTACGCTTGCTAGCTGATGAAAAGCGGTCTCGGAGTAAGAAGAAGCAGCTCCAACACAACCAAAAGTCAACTTTCAAGTGCAACAATTACCGTCACTCCCGTGTTTTGGCTACATAGCCGCCACAGACTTTGCACAACCACCAACCGGGATATCTCTCATGGACGCACTTTTACCGTCTCTTGAGACTAACGGATGCCAACTAACTAACTTAGTATGTCAGGCAGTTGTAAGCAACAATTCAAACGCCTGCGATACAGTCAGGTAACGTAGTACTAGTATGAAAATGTGGATGCTGGATCGGGCGGCGTGAAACTAATTTTAATGGTTTTGCTTGTCGGTATTGCCCACTAAACCCGTTCTGATTTCTCGTGAGTAGTCTAGGCCTGAAAATGTAACAGGAAAACGGCATATGATTCAGTGTCTTTGGAAAACATGGTCAGCGGTATGTTATGGAGTCTTTTCGTAATTCTCCAAGGTAGTTTTTACATCGGTTATGTATACTGACCAGGTTATAATATGCCAATGTACCAAGCATATTCAGTACTGTGAGGTACATGACTGGATCAGGTCAAGCGTTCCGGCTGAGGTTCCAAAATTTCCAAAGGGCTCCTACTTTCCTCGAAAGGACATAAAAGTAAATGGCTTTGTATATTTTCTCAAAGCGGCATAATACCCAATAAGCGTGCTCAAGAATAAAAATACGGTCAATTTTCATGTGGCAGGTGAATATGTGTTTGTATGTATATTGACTTTTTTGAGTGGGGGTAGCTGAACTGGGTGTTCAGAAACACTGGACCCCCATCCGATCCTGAAGTAGGTATTATAACATCATTAAAATTAGTAACCCCACCCCCAAAATCCAAACAAACCACACCAAACACAATCAAGGCACGCTCTCGAGAAAAACTGCATGTTTCCTTGTATACCAAAATGGCTTACTGAACAGCAACTAACTACTATTACAAGGCGTGGATGCCGTCGCTAAATTGGTGATTGTTTTATTTGATGTGCGTCATTTACCTTTTTTTTTGCGTGACATGGTTAAGTGCATGATATCTCTCTCACGAATAGATCTGATGATTTAGTGAAAAGTTAAATTGGATAGTCATGATATTACTGGTGTTACATACGAGTACAGAAAACAAAATATTCTTTGCTGACTAATGAACTTAAATGAACAAATAAATATATGTTTAAGAAATATAGGGGACCTTTTATTTGCGCTTATTCTTCACCAGGAAACACGCAGGTATGTTACTGATGTGGAGCAAAAAGTGGTTGTTTAACATATATGGGACGAGAGAAATTTCTTTAAAAATATTACTTTTAAATCGCCGGCCATTTAAGCCCTTCCCCTCTCCATCTTACTCTGATTATTAAAAAGATTATAAGCATTATAATTATAATTGTATCTATTATACCCGATGATCAAAGAAATTAAAGAAAGAACAAAGCCTGCTTCGAAAGAAAGTTAATTTTGTGGTTGGCCCCGAACAGGTATCGCGAACATAGCATTGTAAATACGTTTTTTTTTAAATACTTCAATTTGAAAAACCTGTGGGGTTTTTTTTGATCTAAGATTTAAGTAGCATTAATTTCCTTTATATATATATATATATATATATATATATATATATAATCTCGAGCCTTAAGCACGACGAGTTCGCAGCAGATATTTTTAGATAAAAAAAATAAAATAAAAGAACTGTCTTTTTGAAACTTCGTCTCAGGTAGCATTACGAACAAATATTGGAATAATAACCGATCTCAAGCGTACCTTAATTGCTTGTTTTAATGGGTTGACTATTTTCTATCGGGAGGGGGGAGGAGCCGGAGTAGGGTTTCTCAAAAACAGTACTTTTTAAAAAAACAGCTGTTTACTGTTTCTTTTTTTCCAAAAAACAGTTAACAGCTGTTGTACTGTTTTTCCTTAAAATTCATTAAAATAAAAAAAATTGTTCTGCAAAGTTTTTTATTTATATGTTTTTAATGATATGTTTTAAAAAACTTTATTTTACTTCTTCTTCGACTTATTATAAAAACATTTGAGGAAGACCAGTGCATTCAGCGATTTGTCAGATAAGCGAGATCCGATTTTAGTGCAAAAGCTAGCACTCACGGAGAAAACACGTTCCACGTCAGTTGAAGTGGGTTTGATCGATAGTAGAGCATCATAAAGCTTTTGAAGATGATCTGTTCGTTTACCAGTGTTTTTAAATAATACAAATTCACTCTTCAACTATTTGAATTTATCTTGAGCAGCGTTAGTGGTGGTGGTACTCTTTTGAAGTTTCAAATTCAGCTCCTCTTGAAGTGACATTGTTCTTTCTTCGGCATCATTTGAAAGAGTTTCAGATTGTTTCTCTTCATCATCATCATCATCGTAATCGTCAATAACACAGAATAAGCGAGAAGCAAGACTGGCGGCAAATATGAGTGTGTTTTTTGATGGCGAAATAGAAGGATCTTTAAGTGAAGGTAAAAGGTTCATAACATCGTTGTTAATTCGCTCATCAATGCGTCGCTTTATGTTGTCATGAAGCGTTCGACTGATTTCATGATCGATGTCTGAGAGTTTTTGAAGCATAAACTTGATTATTACATCTGCAGACAACAATGTAGCATCTTCTTTGCTTAAATTTTTGACAGCAAGCTTAACTGGTTCTAGCACATTTTTCAGAACTTTCAATGCCTCAAAATCAAGGCAATTAATATATTCTTCTGCCTCAAACTCCAAACGTGTCTCACGAAGAGGTTTCTCTATCTGAATTAAGGAGTCTAGCATTGTTGGAATAGAGTTCCAGCGAGTCTTGACATCCAAATGCAACTCCTTATGTCCAAGCTCAGCGATGACTTTGTCTTGGAATACTTTATTTTTAACTGAAGATTTTTTGATAAATTTGATCAATTTTCGTGCATTCTTAAGAATTTCATTGTAGTCAATTTCTTCCTCAGCATCAATGTCTTCAATAAAGTCAACATCAGCAATGTCATCGAAATCGTCATCTTCAGCAATTCGTCACTATCAAGCAATCCCGGCAACGAATCATCAAATTCTGGTTCTTCGACAGTTTTATTTGGAAATAATGTGTCACAGACACCAAGGTGAATACCGTGATTCAAGCAAAGTTGTCCAATTGACTTGACATGTCGAATAAATTTTTTATTGACCGAAGCACCATCAAGAGTCGATCCAACGATGTCATGATCAAACGATAATCCATAATCTTTGACATGATTTTTGACAATTTCAATCATGTCGAGTGCTGAGCAAAATCCAAGAATGCGAACTAATCCAGTTTTTATTGTCTTCCTATTGATATTCTCGTGCAAATTAATACCGAAATATTGACGATTCCTCGAGCTGGTATATTCATCAACCGAAAGACTAAACTTTGCGCCTTTCTTTAACAGTTCCCTGTTGTTGCGAACCATGAGAAGCTTTTTTTTCGTCAAAATCGTCGTGAATTAATTTCATTACGCCAGTCTCATTTTTTGAAAGATTAAAACCATCTCTCGATACTGACTGGCGGATGTATTTGTTCTTGTTATCGCACGAATTGTAATGTTGTCCGTGGCCATGTCAGTAACAATCTCCTTAAGAGTCATTTTCTTCAAGAAAGCATCCATTGTAAGAGTTGGCTTGGGAGTTGGCTTCTCGCTCACAACATTTTTGCTGGATGTTGGTTCTTGTTGCTGTTCTCTGTCGAAATTTATTCCATGTGTCTTGAGATGGCTCTTTAGAGTTGTTGTTGAGTTTCCTGAGCATTTTATGACTTTATTGCATCGGTTGCACTGACCTTCAAGTTCTTTAGTTTTTGCATTTTTTCGCTTTACTGCATGATCCCATACAGACATGGCTAGATTTAAATTCAGACAATTAATATTTATGCAACAGTTGCTTAAACTGCATAATTACCTGCTGATTATTTGCAAATGAAACTTTTAAAGATTATTTTCACAATGACAATGCTTCCTAAATCCCAAAAGAATGATCACTGAATGCTGTATAAATTTTCTCAAGAAGCAAAATAGGATCTCCATTCCCACGAATGAAACTTACAAGAGTAAACACCTGACAATATTGGACCGTATATTTTAGCATAAGTTAACACCCAATATAGGGATTCTTTCACTCCTGTATATTGAGAAATAAATAATTATTTTTAATTATGCAAAACTTGTTTATTTGTTGTTTGCTATTTCTTCCTGCGGAGTTTAAGTCTCTGTAGCTGTAACACGGGATTGATGGCAAAAAGGAAAAGATCAATGAGTAAAATGCACAAATATTATTTACACCGCCTGGATTTATGTTTGGTGACACACTCCTTCTTCAAAATATCAATTGATTGACAAACTTTGCCTTGATACATACATCACACCACATCTGTTTTATAAAAAATAAAATAAAAAGAAACATTATTTTAAAACAATTATGCTGGAAATGAAAAATCTATTATCTAAAACAGGGGTTTAAAATCTGAGAAACTAGAGTATTAAAATCTTTTGTGTATGATTCATTTATTTGAGGCATGGTACAGGATTGGATTTCAAATATCAGGTTTAATATTTAAATCTTGTTTTTTATTTTCTTGCAAAAAAAAAAGAAAAAAAGCAGTGTCGTTTTCTAAAATACGTGAAAAGTACAAATAAAACTGAAAAACTATTAAAGAAAAAACATAGGAATGTAGATACCAAAGAATCATTATTACAGTCAATATATGTTTTCTTATAACTATAATGCAATTTTAAAATGTAATTTATGATTTATAAATAATAAGTAATTTTGTATTTTATTTATTTTTAGAATCTATTACATGTAAAATATTATAAACTTATTTTTATAATAATTTACTTAGATTGTATTATATTTGTTTTAAAAATATTATTTGATTATTACTAAAAAAATAATATTTTTTTTTTATATTATTAGGCAAGTTCGCGCCAAAAAATGTTTGGCGAGTTTGGCGTGAACTTGCCTATAGCAACTTGCCTATTGCCTATAGGCAAGTTCACGCTCAACGAAATTTTTCCAGCTATGAACACACTTCGAGAAAGGATTTGAAAAAAGACCGTTACATGATATGTAACCTCACTTTTATATTATTAGGCAAAAACATTTTAAACAATTTATATTTAATTTTAATTTTTTATTAAGCAAAGTTTTTTTTAAAGAAAAAACAGTAAAATCAGTTCTGAAAAAACAGCTGTTTGCTGTTTTTGATTTTTAGCCAAAAAGCAGCTGTTTAACAGTAACAGTAAAACAGCTGTTAGAAACCCTAAGCCGGAGGTTTTTTTTGGTAGAGTTTTGTTTTAAGTCTTGCTCTGATTTGTTGGAGAAAGAAACCTCATTTTATCGTATATATATATTTCAATTTTAAACAAAGTTACTGTGAGGTGAACAAAAAGGTAAGATACAATATTATTGTTCAGGCTTCTCCACCGACCAGTTCCAGCCTAATTTCACCTTGTATATAAAAGTATCATTTCCTGAAGAGAAGGGTCAGCTTTAATATGATTTCTTATGGTTTATTGTGGACAATTCTTCTATGATATTGGCTAAATCAGTGTTGGTCAAGTTGATTACCGGTACTCGTATAATTGTTTCTATACTCGTCAATGCTGATACTGTTCAGTTGGGCGGTGGGGGTGAAAATGGATATGGATTGCGCCGGGCTACTGTTTGTATTGTTACATTCATTCATTGTCTCTATATATCATGTTTTATGCGAATTGTTGTTGGAGATTTTCTAATGGATGCGCGTATTTATTATCCTGACGTCACAAGCATATTGACTAGAAAAAGAAAGAAAAAAAGTGATGCTTAAAAGATTCAAGACTCCAACTCTGTGTGTGTGTGGCGTATTGGTTTCTTATGCCACCACGATGGTTGGGGTGGGGTGCTCACAGTATTTTATTTGTATTATTATAGAAGCCCCATCCAAGCATGCACTTTTTTGTACTAAGTAAATGCAGACAGCTAAAATACTGAGTACACAAAAGGTGAAATTCAGATGAATAATAATTTAGTACAATTAAAAAGTCAAATGATAATAATTCTCCAATCGTTCTTCCTCTCGACCACATGATATATATTGCACCATCTAATTTATTGTGTTTTATAGTTTGAGATAGCTTTTCCACCTGTCCTTGTTTCCTACTCATCTGTATCTCTTCTATCCCGCCTATTCCTTCTCTACTTCCTACTTTCATAACTTCTCCAGTTTTCGTCTCCTCTACTGCTCCTTCTCCAGATTCTCCTCGACTCCTTTTCCGACTAGCCGTCGATTCACAATCGGTTTCTCCACGAGTCTGTATTAGAGACTCGGGACTGAACTATACCGGAAGTGTGTCCCCTGAAAGTTTCCTGTGAAAACACAAGGATGTTAGCATATTTCCTTAGCCATCTCGTCTCGCACTAACCAATAATTAATCATCAGATAAAGGCTATTACATTTTTCGGTCACGCATTCGTGCACATCGAAGTTTTTATACCTTATTGTATGGTGAACAACGTAATAAAAGCACGGTATCAACTACTTACTATACAGACATCAATAAATTGCGTCACATCAGTGTATGTAACATCACAACAGACTCGTTTCTGTACATTAACTCCTACAAAGCGCACACTAATATTCAAATATCCATGCTCTGATATATAGTTTTACGTCCATATTAACTATTTTTACACCCTGCAAACATTTTCCAAAGTTACAATTCCATTGAACAGTTGCAAAATCTAGAATATCTGATGAATAAGTGCAACTGCACTCGTCTACTAAGACGTAACCAAAAAGAGAATTACAATATTAATACTACATACTTACGATTCTAGTAATGAAATAAAGTATACGTACTGCACATAATTACAATGCCGTAATATTATGCAACAATCGAACAAATAACTTTATTGACCTTTACGAAGCTTTATCTTAGAATTGTCTAAGTTTCCCAGCCAAAGTATGAGTGACTTCCCCGGCGTATTGCTTTATATCTTTCCAGCACGGATTTTGGGCAGATACTAAGTTCCTAGCTCGAAAATTAAATTCGGATTGAAATTGTGACCACACCCTCTTTCAATTCCGATTGGATGTCGATTCTGTCGTCTTCTTTCTATTCAACTTGTCAGTTAATGCCCCCGGGCCTTCTGTGAACTTGATGAGATTTACTAAGCCTAAAAGGGTTCTTTATTCTTGAACCAAGCTTTCAACGTCCACGTGCGACTTTTCACACCCAATAAAACTGGGTTCTATTACATTTACGAAGAGGACCAACTGTATCCGCGGTGACACACACACACACACACACACACACACACACACACACACACACACACACACACACACACACACACACACACATATATATATATATATATATATATATATATATATATATATATATATACACACACACATATACATGGCTTCTTGCAGTTTCTTCGTTCCCCTGGCTGGCGAAATCACGGGCACTGCAACGTTATATATACTAGTCATGCAGAGACGTTAACTTAAAACCCCAGGGATCTATAATAAAAAAAAAAGTCTTGTCTGACAATCTGAATAATTGGGAAAACTTTATATGTTCTGGTATTTTTCGAAACCTGACACTTATATTATTGCATGCGGTCTACATGTATGATTTATTTTCTGGTATTGAAGAGCTTGACATGCAAATCCACGCACAGATTTTATAACTACGCCATGACAATTTTACCTTTTGCAAACACACGTGAACAGTTTTTTAACGTCACAATACTTACTATATAATTTTAGTAAAGAAAAGATATATCTTAGCAAGTCATGCAAATAAATGAATTAATGGGACCAAGTGTATGGAAATATTTTGCTGCGTACATACATGGCATGTGTGGTGCATATTAATTTTTTTTTCACAAAGTGAAGATGAAAATGACAGTCAAGTTAATACTTAATTTTATATACCAAAACACTGTCCTTACAGAATATAATGAACCGCTCCGGTGGCCTAGTGGTTAGAGCTTCCGCGTGAGCGGGAGGTCTTTGATTCGATCCCCGGCCGACTTATACCAAAGACTTACAAAAAGTGGTACTAACAGCTGCCTCTCTTGGCGCTCAGCATTAAGAGGTAGTGTTAGGACCGGTTGGCCTGGTGTCAGGATAATGTGACTGGGTGGGACATCATGCTACATGTATGTGGCATGATGCCCTAGTGCTAGACATCACTATAAACTGCCTCACTGCAGACTTCGTGGCGATATGGCTGAAAAATTGCTAAAGCTACGTTAAAAAACCTAATTAAACAAACAGAACAGAACAGAATATAATAGAACTCGATATTTTATTGAACTTTCAACGTGTACATGTTTTTAGCACGTTAGCGGTGTCTTTAGTTGACCGTTAATTTATTTGCAAGATTTGACTAGCGTAAGGTGCTGGTGATTGCCCAAAGCGTTGAATAAAGTTGTGTACTTGAACAAGGCAAGTACATGATAAATATCACAGTGGCATGTGCAATCAGATTAGCATTGTTGTGTCAATTACAAAGTGATAGACAAAATCCATGAATGCGAGGTGCATTAATTATAAAAGCACCTTAACTTATCCATGCAAATCCTTATGCAGTTAGGGTTGACCTTTTACAATATATCAGTTATTTGTTGCCATAGTAAAGATGTATATTCGAGTGTTATAGAATAGTTAAATTGGGGTTTTCAGACACAAACTATAGTAATATGGTCACATGAATTGTCTGGATCACTAACTGGATATCTTCGTTAACAAAGGTTCCGATATGTTAACCTGATGTACGCATTGGCGTATCAATCAGATATATCAGTGCTTTGTCCTAGCGACACATGTTGGATTTCATAGTTATCTCTCTCAGTATGTAATGCCATGTAAACAGTGACATGTGATAGAAAAGTTTTGTTCATTGGCCGAAAATCGTAGAGGCAATTGATTTCGTAAGGATACTTTGTTAGTGTAACATCAAAGGCATGAGTACATACTAGAGAGTAGTGATTACATTGTGTGTGAGGGAAAGGATGTACTTGTACATGACGGTACCATTAGTGGAAGATTGCTTATTTATCATTATATTCCGGTTGTGTGCTTCCCTTCTCTCAATCATATATGATCATTGTTCAAATTTGTGCAAGTTTATTGTGATCGGATGCGATGACTTGCCGCAACATCTAGTATAATGCACAGACCCGAAGCACTGAAATGTCGAACCGATCTGCCAAGGTGTAGATTTGGTTAACATATCGGGACCTTGGCTACCGAAGATGCCATATGGATGACAGTATACCATCGAATTTGTATGGAGTGGGGATATTGGCCTTTTTCTACGGAAACGAGTTAAGTCTTCCAGTTCTCAGATAGATAAAGACGATGCATGAACTATCTTTTCAGACAAAAATATAATAAATATATAACACTTAATGCAGTTTAAAAAATTAATTTGACTTATTCTCCACTGCCCTAGACATTCTCCGGTTCTTTCACGATGCACCATGCTAGCATTCTTCTAATCTAGCGTCTTAACCCCGTGATTAAAAAAAACTAGAGGACCTTGAAAGTCTCGCGTTATTCACAAGTTATTCACATGGAGGGAGCTGCGTTAGCCCACTTGGTTTAGTGTTCGATTCGTAATCTAGAAGTCGATGATTGAACACAAGCCAAGCCAGTGCGGATTGCATACCTCGGTGTACCCTTGGACCCCCCCCCCCTAAAAAAAAAATGCTCGGAAAAATAAAGTCACACTTCTGTCTTGCGATTTGCTGATCTATACGAATATGTTGAAAGTGCTGTTTTGGCATATCCACTTTTTGGCATATTTTTAGCTTGCTCTATGTTAATCCCATTGAACCATCATAGTGATTTACAAATTACTGGTAATGCGGCATATGATCTGCACCCAATGTATACTTTGCCATTAATCTCATAGTATTCAATTTGCAACAATTGGCAACTTGAAATTTAGACATTTTCCTCATTGCGTTGGTCTTAGCTACATTTACATGTGCTAATTTAACAACTATGTACTTGGCAAGTTCAAACAAATTTTATCAAGCGTCAGCCTTTTATCAGAACGATTTGTTCCTTCTATAGAGGATATTTTAAATACGTTGTGATCGACAATAACTGCCCTGATTAAACAGAGTGCTGGCTTGAAGAGGTCATCTCAGGTAAAGTTAGGGACCTTCAGGTCAAGCACTGAATATAACAAGTGTTTATATCATTCTCAGTTCCAACCTTCTAACGTCGTTTGTTTATGTTGTGATTACGATGTTGTATATTTAGTGTTAATACAATTAATTTAACGCCACTTCTCCATATTACACGTGGTTCACATTTGAGGTACAGACGAACAGATGCAATCTGTTCATCGTTATCCGAGTTGTTATTGTTACTGCATCATTCGCAGTCGGGTTAATTACATATTAATGGTTTGTTCTCAGTCTCCAAATGTTGGCTTGATATCTCTATGTAATTTTTGGGGGACGGGTGGGGTGGGTGGAAAACCGTTTTGATAGGATTTTAAATGTATGAACTTCATTTGTCAGTTTGAATTGACTTAATAATGACATGCATATATTAAGTTATATTTCTGTGCCAATCAGTTTTCATACGGACCATGCATCTAACTATACATATTACTCTTGCGGTGAGATTAAGACAGCAAAACACTTTTCTTGACTGTCCAAGATACACGACTCATAGAGATCATCTTATGCACAACAACTTTTGCTGACACGATTGAAATTTTGATTATTTGGCATCCCTACGTTCTCTTAAATCCCAAATCGTAAAAAAATGCATTAGAATGACTGAAATATGTAAGCAATTTAGCTGACGTTTTGAATTATCTTATATTAGTCATTTTCCTTTGTTCGATGTATGTATGTGTAATTTATACTTTGTCTTCATGACCACTTGTACCAGTACACAAATTAATGTTATATTTTGTGTTTCTGCTGGGGAGACTGGTATAATATTCACACGCTTATCATCAGAATCATACGTTTTGTAATTAAATTCGACCACACACACATATATATTACATCATGTTGATGTTGTGGTTGACTGTAACATCGACAGTCCTGTGCGGTGGATGCTTGCATTTTTCCCAGAGGCTTGCCTAGTCTGGTCCTGTTCAACGTTTGGTTGGGTCTCTGCAAGCATTTGATATTTTGAAGAGAAAAGAAGCCAGAAGTGCTTAGCTTGTAAAATTGTAAGCAGGATGTAATGACATGGTTATAAACGAATAGTTGAATGTACAGTCCATGTAAGTGACATTGTCGTCCGCATGAGTGGGCGTGGGGCGGGCAAATTGGGTAGTTGCCCTGCCCCATACCCCTCTCCTGGAAAATTTCTTTGGACGCCCATCGTAAGAGATTTTTTTAATTTATTTTAAACACAAAGTGAAATATTCGTACTTACTGGCAGCATTACTTTGATATCAGTAATATTTAAATGCCTGTAAATGAGGTGCTGATAACTGTTTCAAGAAGAATCCAAATTTGCATTTTTTTTTGTACATGGGTAACTGAATTTTGGGCCCCGAGTGGTCTAAAACGCTCACCCTTAAGGATCACTGCCTTCTCAACTCTCTCTGCCAGGCCTGTCCGAGTATTCTGCACAAGGGTGCGCTTGGGAAAGGCGCTTAGTTTTGATTTCGTCGGCACGATATGGTTTGTAAAAAGTGTCGTTCAAATTCTCGAAAACGAACCAGAACATAAAAAGTCCATGTTGAATCAGCTAATTTTATCGGTGTGCACATTTGTAGATGTCTGTTTTAATATCGACATAGAATACACGGCAGTATGCCTTTCGACCCCCATCTTTCTGGGCCAGTCCAGGCTGCAATGTCGTAGCCTCAGCCTGTTTGTGACTACGATCATATGATCCTCAATCTGATTCAAATGAAGATCTCCACGGTGGATATCTGATTTTCAGCAGATGGATCTGATCCCACGCCTTACGATGGAGAAAATAAAACTTGCTAAAGACAAAGAGAATACTAGCAGGCCCAACCCTAGGTAGCAAGCGATCAGCGCGGGGGCCCCAAGCAAACAATTGCATTGCTTGAAAGCGCGGGCCCTAGGCGGTTGTCTCGTTCTCCTTGCCCTAGCGCCGGGCCTGATTATTTAAAAAAATCTACTACACAAGTAAAGTTATGTTTTTCAGTATGTTTAACTTGTGATAAAGTTCTTAACTATATCAGGAAAATTATTTTTCAATTTGTATGCAAACAGTATCTTTTGCACCTCGACATAACATGATATTCTTGTTGGAATTCGTTTTTTAAATAAGGCTTGCTATGCAGTACTTGGATATTATGTGATACGTTACTCAATGCATGCCATGCCACAGCCACCAAGGGCAGAAGTTTTCTCAATGGTATAGCAGTGTTATGAACCAGCTTCGCACTGCTAAATGAGACCGCTGTAAACATATTTGCGAATCAAGGTGATGCGTCTCAGCTCAAGACATGCAACCTTGCATATGTTCATGACATGTTGGTGCAATGTGAGAGTTCTGTCAAGACTCTAGAGTAACACCTAGGCTTCGTACAGACTGTGAATTTAATGTCGGTGTTGCTGATGTTTATTGTTTGAGGTAAAAGATGTAAATGAGAAAGTCTTTGTGTTGTGACCAGAATGGCATCAGTTTTATCATCATTCATCTACAGCTTGTTACATGTCATCCATGATTTCACATCAGAAATACAACTCTGTACTCCATGGATGGTTGCATCAACTTCAGTTGGGTGGCTAGATTTGTATATTTGGACGTCATTAGTGTACAATTTTTGAGGCACTGGGTGATGAACTCTGATACTTGATAGCGGCTGAGTGTATAAAATTAAGAGAACATGTCCAAGAACAGACCCATGTTTAACACCAGAACATGGATCAACTTGCAGGAGTTTATTCCATTTGCAGATACAATTTGTGTCATGTTGACTACGTAGGACTTGGAACTACTGTAAGGCTGTATTGTGAATGCTAAATGCATGCTGGAGACCGTGAAGTAATATGATCTGTTGTGTCAAATGCTGTAGACAAATCAAGGAGGGTGAGGACTGTAATCTTTCCACTATTCAAAGCAGAGATAATGTCATTAAATACTTTCAGAAGAGTAGTTTCCGTACTGTGACAAGGGCGATATGCAGACTGTACATTGCTAAAAAGAATGTTTGAATTTAAATGAGATACAAGTTGTGTTAGAACAACTAAGATTTTTTCATATAAACGGGAGATTAGAAACTGAGCGGTAGTTCTTTAAATCGTTATGGTCAAGTGTTGGTTTCTTCAGCAGAGGCTTTACGACGGCAGTTTTGACAAAAATTATGGGAATTTTCCCGATGTGAGAGAGAGAGAGAGAGAGAGAGAGAGATTAATAACATCAGCAAGTGGAGGTAATATTGGGTCTAAGCACTCAAGCAGCAGTGATGTTGGGATTGGATCAAGTTCACATGACTTTGGTGCACTCTTCATCACGATTGTCCGTACTAAATCCATATAGACCGGTTCAAATGATCCTAATGGTTGTTGCTAAGATTCTGTATCATATCTGTATGGTTTCGAGTCAATTGAAATTGTGTTGTCAAGCGAATCTCTAATGGTTTGTACTTTGTCACGGAAGAAATTTGGTTCGAAAGGTCTACTGGAGAGAGGTAGTTGGAAGTGGTGTACATTCGTTTCTTGACATTTTGCAGAATCGTATACTACATATTCCCACTAGGAAAACGAAGTCATATGGATAAGGTTCTTTTGCATGCCAGGGCCCAGCAACGCGGAACGAATTGCTCATTGAAACTAGTTAGAAAGACAATGCTCCTTTTCAAGAGTGCTGTTAAAACTCACATATTTTTTTATTTATATACTGCAAGAACAAACTTAGAGATCTAATAATGTTTTCTACTTAATTTCGGCATGCTTTTATGTGTTCTAATTTCATTGTGTGTGGTTTGTGTGTGTATGTGTGTGTGTGTGTGTGGTGACAATATGATATTTGTTGTAAAGCCCTGGGAGCTTCTTAAAGATTCTGCACTATACAAAGTGCTCATTAATGTTAATATATTACTACGAACTTCTTACGTATCCAAATAAGGCAACGATATCCTTATTTGGCAGACACGCGAGAAAAAAAAAGTTATCGGTGAGTAAATATGGCGGACGAATCTAACGATATTTATACGAGTATTTCTTCAATGATATACGGATATTCTGGTGTTGAATATGAATTTTTAATTTCTTTAAGTATGCGTGAGGATCATTTTAAAATATTTTTTGTTTTTACATAAATATTTTTTACGTTTTGTTTTATCTGTGCGTGCCATCAATTCTTTGAAAACCCGGGATACACCTGGTTTTATTGATTAAGGACAAAATCAAATTTTGTAACGTGAGCATGCGACCCTTACCTATAAAAGCTCGTGAAATCGGTGCATTGTGTCTATTTGTTGAGCTCGACAGTGGTCAGGGTACATTGAGTTAAGTTAATGGTGTATCTAACGCCGTGAAATTTGCCTCTGAGATTGATCGTGATTTAAGTTCATGTTTATTCATTACCTTTGTATTTAATTATTGTGTCAAATAAGGGTGGAAATTAAACAGGTGAGTGACACTTTGAGTTTGTGTGCATCGGTGGATGAAATATTATATAAAAGAAGCTATGCACCGGCAAACCAGAGTGATTTGGAATTACTTTTAGGAAATGGCTTCGATCACAGTAATCATACAGTACTTATTTTCAAGGTATTAAATATTTACGCTATCCTTGTACTAGATGTGCACGTACGTTTATCAACATGTGTGGAATATATAGTTATTAAAATTTAAAGAAATCGGCAAGATAGCCGCATGTATACATGTTATCATCACGTGATTACGTCAGCAACGGAAACGGAAGTACGAAATACGGCTTATTCAGGCATGATGTGAAAATTTGGGATAGTGTCAAGGCCTACTTCACTAGGCTGTCATTTGACCATTGTTTTTAGTCATAACGACTCCATCTATCAAGGAATTGTGGATGTATTTATGAAGAATAAACTCCAAATCTTGTCTTTGATTCGGCGCGCCGTTTTAAGAAACAGATGCATAGTAACCGTAAGAGAATCTGAATGGCTAAAAAAATAGCACGTTAAAATGTAAAACTTCTGAAGTTCTGTGTTCAGTAATAAAATTTAAAATTATGCGCCTTGACTTCAAATTACTTTGAATTAAAAAGTGAATTGATGTTGGTATCAAACCGGAAATAAACTGTAATGTAGACTTTGCGAAAACCGCTCCGGTGGCCTAATGGTTGGAGCGTCCGCCCCGGAAACGGAAGGTCGTCGGTTCGATCCCCGGCCGAGTCGTACCAAAGACTTACAAGAATGGTACTAACAGCTGTCTCACTTGACGCTCAGCATTAAGAGGTTAGTGTTAGGACTGGTCGGCCTGGTGTCAGGATAATTTGAGTAAAATCATTACAATGTCTACAGTGTGGCAGTTTATAGTGATGTCTAGCACTGGGGCATTAGGTTGCAGACATGTAGTATCTTGTCCAACCTAGTCACATTATCAGGATACCAAGTCGACATGTCCGAACACTAACCTCTTAATGCTGAGCATCAAGCGAGGTACCTCTGGTAGTACCATTTTTATAAGTCTTTGATATGACTCAGCTAGTGATTGAACCCGCAACCTCCTGCAGCTGAAGTGGATTCTCTCACCACTAGGCCACCGGAGCGGCCAACCAGACCTAAAACATGATACAGAGTGCGAAGTGAGGTAGCTGTTCTGTCTTTGGTATGACTGCTGAGGTTTGAACCCACTACCTCCTGCATCTGAGGTTGCTGCTCTAACCACTTAGGCCACCAGAGTGAGGTCAACAAATTGTAGGTCAATTAAAAGACATGTAGGACATATTGACAGCTAGTCAACAGATTGAAAGCTTTTGCTTTCATCACGGGCATATTGTAATTAAGCAAAAACATAATGGGGCTGACCACTCTAGTGGCCTAGTTGTTAGAGCATCTGCCTCAGATGTGGGAGGTTGTGGGTTCAATCCCAAAACAAATCATTGTACTGTAAATTCCCTGTTTCAGATACCAGATTGGCTATCAAATTCCCTGACAATAATATTTGATCTTTGGAGATTTAAAAGTCCATAACAGATCCCCCACCTCTGGAAATTCAATGAAACTAAACCTATCATGGCCACAAGTTCCCACATACAGGACAGTTCAAATGTTGGAGTTGAGGTTGGAGGTGCAAATGCAACTGTCTGGCATAATTAGTTGTACACAGATCATTGAATTACATTGACATCTGCCCTCCCCCCTTGATGTTTCAAAAGGTCCATTCTATTCAGAAATATATGGAAAATGGTTATGACCTGGTTATATAATAATAATAATGAGGACATTATATAGCTCCTGGTCTTTAGAAGCTCCAAGTGCTTTACAACATGATATGACTACACTACAGAAAACAAATAACAAAAAATATTAAATTGGAAAACATTAAATTGAAAAACATTTTTTTTTTAAAAAACGAATAAAAATGGAAAAAAACCAACAGATATGTATTTATATCCATATATAATAGTTTTTAGGACCATAGGTCTTAAACTATATAATAAAATAAAAGCAAAACCAAAATTTTTTGCAAAATGAAGTAATTTATTTTCTAAAATATAAAGTGAACATTTTAAAGAAATTTACAGTATTATTAATTAAATCCCAGGAAATATTAAGTTGTATCGCATGTCCAGAGGTCTAGAATGAAATTAATTAATATTTTAAATAATTCAGTGAAATCCAGTTTATGCATGCATAGCTGTCAATATGAGGTGAATTGAGCAGTTGCCTGGCATTCCTCATTTGAGGAGAGGGGGATGGATTCTGATTGTATGGTTTGCCTGGGTTGCCAGTTGCTGGCAGCTATTCTAGGACAGTCCATGTTTTTTGATAGAATATTTGTGGTGAACCAAGTGAAGCGATTGTTATGCAGTGTAGTGCCCAATGAAATAATAGGTATTTAAAAAAAAAAAATTAACTTAGTGACTTTTAGGACCCCATTTCTTGGAAAGCTGGAGAAAACACATAGTTATGCAGAATCAACTTTTCTTTCTGCAGAGTGCAGTGACCGATGAAATAATAGGAATTGTCAGAAAAAATTAAGGATCAATTTATTGATTCAACCCCAGTTAATTTTAGGACCCCATTTTTGGAAAGCTGCAGAAAACACATCGCTATGCAGAATCAGCTTTGCTTTTGCAGAGATAGGTTCAGAATATGTTCAGATTGGGAAGTGCACCACATTTGCAAATGGCTCAAGCTTTCAAGAATGGGAATATGTCTTTGGTCTTGGCAAATCAATATCTGTAGTTCACTTGCCTGTGGGGAATACATGTTGAGAGTTTTCAATGCCATGCAGGTTCTTATTCTGGTTTTGTTTGGAAGAATGATATTGGCTATTTTAGATTGAATGTTCTTGTGTCAAATGGAAGTAGGGAGCCATGGTGGCAAAGTGATTAGTATGCTGAATTTGTAACCAAACAGATGTGGGTTTGAATCCTACCATATTATGAGCCTGAATTCGCTACTGTAGTGTCCTTGGGTAAGGCACTCTACTCCAATTGCCCTGGGAGTGAATAATAGACTTGTACTGCTGTGATATAAAGCTTAAAACCAAATCCAAAGAAAGTATATTTGGGGATGATGCCTTTGTCATATAGTACATTAAATGAAAGAGCTCAGTGAGCTGAATAAACATGGTTCAGAAAATTACTTTTATTGTTTTTTAAAATGTCAAATATAGGTCTGCTAGAGTGGAACCATCATTGAAAGTAAAAGGCATTTCAGCTTCAGGTTAGAAATAAAAAAATCTCTTTTTGAGAGTAATACTAAAATTGTGTCGCATACTATGCAAAATGCAGGTTTCAAAGTAAATTTTGAGAAATTGATTCCATCTAGTTTTGTATGGAGTTTTGTTATCATAGATGATTCTCAAGTGTAAACAGGTTTTAACCTCTTCTGTACAAAAGAGAAGTATTAGGTCTCATCTGCCAATTTAATTTTTATTTACAATGTCCAGCATGTATTTGGCATTCACAACACAGCCTTACTGTGGTTCAAGTCCTACTTTGTCAACAGGACCCAGATTGTATCTGCAAATGGAATACACTCCAGCCCAGTTGATCTATGTTTCACAGGGCTCTGTTCTTGGACATATTCTTGTCATTCTATACACTCAGTGCCAGAGATCATCGTCCAGTGCCTCACCAATTGTACGCTGATGATATCCAAATATACAAATCTAGCCACCCAACTGAAGTTGATGCTACCATCCAAGGGGTATAGGTGCATTTCTGATGTGAAATCATGGATGATATGTAACAAGCTGCAGATGAATGATGATAAAATTGAGGCCATTCTGATGACAAAACAAAGACTTTCTCATTACATCCTTTACTTCAAACAATAAATATTAGCAGCACCAACATTAAATTCACACAGTACGAAACTTACTGTAGGTGTTTCTATGGGCAGTACTCTCACATTGCACCAACTTGTTATGAACACATGGAAGGCTGCATATCTTGAGCTGAGATGCATCAGCTCCATTCGCAAAGCTGTCAGTTGATGCCACTAAAACACTTGTGTGTTCATTAGTACTTTCAAGTGTTGTACTGTAACTAAATTCTGTCTGGTTTATCTCAATATCTACTCCAGAAACTTCAAAAAAGTTCAAAACACAGCTGCTTGGATCATCCTTAGAGTACCATGATCAGAGCACACCTCCCTGCTGTTGTGTCCTCCAGTCCAACATACCTATCTGACCTCACCCATGTGTAGACACCAGCAACAAACTTGCACTGCTCATCTGAGAATCATATGCTCATTATTCCCACTATGAAAATGAAGTCATATTAACAACATTCTTTTGCATACCAGGTCAGATGGAGAGCACTGATCTACTAGATGTCAGATGGATTAAATATCAATAAAGTTTCATATAAATGTTCTTGAACATAAAGCATTTTTTATAGTTATAGTTGTTCTTGTTGGCCAAGGTTCTGATATGATAACCTTGGCAGACCTAACAGATATACTGGTGCTTTGTTCTGGTAACATCTTTTTGGGATTTCATGAGTAGCCTCCCTTAGTATATAATGCGAACTAACCAATCGCATGGTACATTGAACATTGGTTCAAAATGATGGTTTTATCAAGTGACATGCATATGTTTCTTGCTTATGCTTCATGAAAGATTAAAGTTCCCTCTATGGTATTATTTTCCCACCCTGTTTGGTGTTTTTTAAGACAACAAGTTCAATGTTTATTTTTAAAAAAAGACGAGAAGCAATCATTTCACTGGCTTCAATCCTAGAGCTTTGGAACAAATTATTCAAGGAATCCTCTTTGTCCATCACATCAAAGTACTTGAAGATCTAGGAGTTAGGAAACAGCTAGTTTTTGGAAAACTGAAATTAATATCAAGTTTTTTTTCTTCAACCTATAGTTCTAAGGTAATCCTGCCAACTGTGTGGACAATTAACATGTGCATTATGTTCCAACGTTGTTTGATTATATAGTTGAAATAAATGAATCGGAGCATTTTAGATGGAAATACATTTCAGTAGTGTTGTTCCGATTATCGATTATAATCGATCATCAGTTGGTTGAGCAGATGATTGTGAACTCCATAATCGATTGTGTGTAAAGGGAGACTACTGTTTAGGTATGCAAAGCACAAAGGTTAGTAAAACTCCCAGCCACTAAAGTTGACCTGAAATTTAATAATTCCCATCACAACTACAAATATGAAACTTTATGATCCATAATTAGGAACATATAGTCATATTACATGGTCAAGTTGTTAAATTGTTGAGTTAATACATTTAAACAAATAATGCATGTGTGTGTGATTTTGATTATTAACATAGCTTTAAAAATATTTCAGTCATATCGCTATGTCTGCAGTGTGGCAGTTCATAGTGATTTCTAACATTGGGGCATCATGCTGCAGACATGTAGCATAATGTCCCACGCAATCACATCCTGACACCAGGCTGACCAGTCCTAGCACTAACCTCTTAATGCCGAGCGACAAGCAAGGCAGCAGCTTTTTATCATTTTTATCAGTCTTTGATATTACTCGTCCAGGGTTCAACCCTGTTACCTGCATGGGTTATGTAAGCTCAAACCTCTTAGGCCACTAAAGCTGTCTTTAAAATTGCATTTTTTATTTCATAATTCAAACCTTCATGTAGTGGAGAAGGAAAAATTCTGTTGAAAAAGAAGCCATTTAAATTAACCCTTGTCTGATCTTTTTGGTGAAGATAATGTGACAAAATCACTTTGCAGTTTGACTTTGGGGTGGGGTTGGGAAGCCTTTTACAGTTTCAGATTTTGTCGCTCCCAGGTGCACAGGAAATATGTTTTTTTCCAACAGCAAGCAGAATTTGCTTGTAGGGTACTGTCTGTCTGTCAAAATTAAGCTGGATCATTGTTGCCATTTATTGCAGGAATGGCCTAGGTACTGTTCTCAATCATGCCAGTAAAAAATGGCACCATGAAGCAGACTGCATGTTCTCATAAAGTGTTTACCACTAGCCAATATACAAACATGTTGACTAGCCAGCATGAACTAAAGGCATGTCATTTGTTGACATCAGCCTTGGACTTGGATAACTGCTTCTTGAAATGCAGGATATGCAGCAAGGTGGCTTGGAGTTGTCAATTTAACATTGACAAATGCAGCCCCATGTATGCATAATCCAGGCAGGATTTTAATGTGCTATACATGCATTCAGCAGATTTAGTATGGACAGGATGGCTACCAAGCATACTAGGGTCATCGCCATAACTTTTGTCAAGTGGAGTAGGCCCTAATAAATCAAAGGATGGTCAACTGGCAGCCTAATTTGTGAAATGATCTAATTATTTGCAGCTGTATTGTAAATGTATACTGCAGGTGCCATGATTCATCAGTGCATTGATAATCATGACATTTTTTATATATTGTGTTTGTCTGATATTGTTATGCTTCTAAAAGTTGACTTTTAAAGACGATATTTTTCTGTATTTAATTAATAATTGTGGCACTGCCATGTTCATGTTGATATCACCAGCTAACTGTTTGCATTCAGACCGAATACAAAAACAAAGTTCTGATTGGCTGATAATGGCATGTACTGTACTAATATCTAATTTCATGTCTCAACACATGGGATAAGATTTGAAGGTTGACCTGCACATATACCCCTGTCTCGTATACAAGTGCATCAGGATGTGCCTACCTTGTTTAAATGCATTATGTTTTGATGGCTCTACCACATTTAAATGCATTTGCACATTGAAGTCAATAGCACAGGTCCTACTTCAAATGTATTCTGGTAGCTGCCATTTTTTTGTGTTCAGACCACCTTTACAAAACAAAATTGAGAAGTTGCAAATTCTTGAAACAATTTTGCATTTGAAACTTCTTGGTTAATTCATTCACCGCAGTAGCCAAAGTGGTCAGAGTAGACTGGTTTCTTCTTTTTCTTATTGACCCTCCCCTCCTTTGTAAATTACTGCACCGACATAAGTTTTTTTTTGTGTGTCTCCAACTAGTAGCTAAGGTGGTCTAAATAATTTGAATGTTTTTGTGTTAACAGCCATTATTTGCATATTACGTGCATGGTTCAACTTAGTGGGAATATCCCCTAGTAATACAGGCTTTCTGCAACAAATCAAGATATGCTTCGGAGGCCCTGAGTGGCCGAGTGGTCTAAAGCGCTCTCCGTTATGGATCACTGCCTTATCACCTTTGTGTGGGTTCAAGTATCAGATTCGGCAAATGTGGGTATGTGAGAAAGCTTGCCAGTAGCTTCACGTGGGTTGGTGGTTATTTCTGTGGAGTTTCCAGAGTTCTTCCTCCACCAATAATACTGGCCGTCATGTATAGCATATCGTGTGCTGAAAAATTAGCAACAACAAGATATGCTAAAGTTCATTCTGCACATCATTGTGAATGATAACCACATAAATGTATGTATGTCAGTGAATTGTCAGGAAAGCGTTATTAAATGTTGCTAAATGTAACTAATTCAATTGTGGGCACTTAAGTATTTCAACACTGTTTGAATCAATATGGAGCATACCACATCTGATTATTTAATATTAAATATTAATCTTTAATTTTTTACATGCTAAAACAGGGTCGTATGTTTGCATCACTTTTTATTGAATTGTCCATGACTGAAAGAGGGTATTTGTGTGTAAATGAGTGAGCAGCCTACCTATTAATGTAGTTGCCTCCCTTTGATTTCTTTGCAATATCAATAACGGACTCTTCCAGTACTCAGGACAAACATGGCAGATTACTTGTACACAGACAAGTCTTTTTTCAGGATCTGTCAAATTGGTGTTGCACTGTAATTTGAAATTGTTCGTGCACAAAACTAATTAGGTACTTTTAGCAACATTGTAAGATGCTGATGTGAAAATTCAATGAGAAACAAAGATGGGTATCTTTCGCGATGCTGTGGAATAAACTGTCATGTATTTGGTGAATATTATAGAGGCAATCAGTGATAAGAGGGTGCTTGAAATTTCCCCAACTTGAAAATGGCTGTTGCTCTCTTTTGGTAGAATCGTGCAATCCAGCCATTATTTTTAGGTTAAACTCATCTCAAGACCTTGGTGATAACCATGAAAAACTCTTGTAAACAATATGGAACAAAATGAACTGATATAACCCACACAATAATAACACAGATAATTGAATTTTTGGAAGTCAAACGTTGCATAGAATCTATAAGATAAGTAAGGGGGCGGGAGATTGGGGGCTATCGTTTCATTTTAAATTAAATCCTAACCCTCCAAAATATGAAATAATGAAAAATTCTTGCTCTGATTTTTGGAACAAAAGAACTTTTTACCCACTATATTAGTTGGAGGAAAAATATATTGAGGTACATGAAAAAATATTCAGGTTCTAAAGGAAATCTAAGGCAACCACTCCCCATTAAATGTCTGTCCCTAACCTCAGACTTGGTGCTTGATGTACAAGGAAGTGAGAATGTGATGTTTGTCTTTTAAAAATGGAAATAAATGCTAATTGTGAAATTTTTATACAATTGTATTTTTTTGTCCAGTTATATTTGGTACTGTTAGCTTTTGTCTTGATGTTCTTTTGGAAGCAGATTATATATCGCAAGAAACATGTACAGTAGGGAAAGTGTCATGGTACAAACAAAATTTTGGAATGTTTGTAAACAGTTATCTGTATTATAATGCAATGTTATGATGTTGTGAAGATCTCATGATATGTTCTTACTTTTTTTTGTTTTTGGTTATATTACTTTTATAAGTTGGCCTGAACTACCATTTTATGATGGCTATTGCATTATATACATAGAAGTACATGTACTGTAGGGTGTGGAAACCGAAGAAAAAAAAATCTATCAGTAGAGAAGTTGTTAATAGAGAAGTGGAGTCACAAATATTTAACACTCTTAACAGTTTTGTGTGTGTGTAACAGACTGTATGTCATTGCAATTCTGTTAAATAAATTCATTTATGATAAATATTAGGTGATTTTTTTTTTCTTTTCTTCTAATGATTATCGTTTCTTCTCATTGTTGAACTTGTAGCAACATATTGTGATGTAGATCATATGGGGACTCCACTGGATCGACAAATCCTTAAAGCCAGTAGCTGAATATATATGAATATATATGTAATCACAGTTCACACATATAATTAGGCATGACAAAATGTTTACATTGAGTTTATTGATAAAAATTAATCTGTACACGAGGATATTCAATGATGCAGAGTAGAGTCGCACTTTTCAAATCCTGACATAGAATTGTTTATACAATACTATCAATATCCTCAAAATGCCCATCTGCACTGAAATGCTGCAGAATGTTTGAAAAGAGGAAGACACAACTTTAGATTTCATCATTTTATTGAACCTACTGGCATAATAATGACTCTGATCTAAATGAACTTCAAGAGCTTTTGAGATAAACCTCACTTTTAAGCCCCAATGGATTTCAAAGAACATTTGATTGTGACTATGTACATGCATTAACAACTTCAAGCTACCAGTACTTTTGCATCATTAAAAATAAGGGTTGGATGGTTAATATGCACTGTGATGTTAGAAGTTTGAACTGGGGGTGGGGGATGCTAGGCTTGAGGATTGAAGACGTTTTTTTAGTGTCAGTTGTGTTGAATTGAGAAAAAGGGGTGAAAACGCATGTGGTTGTTGCTTAGATCCTATATAGAGATCAAGACTGCCATGTAATATTTATTATTATGGTTTAAAGCTTTTAATAAATTTTACTTTAAGATTTAACATTATTAGTTTTTTTTCTTATGCTACATGTTTACATTATATGGAATAGTTCATTTTCCTAAAGCCTGTTTTACAGTTAATTATCTTGACGATCATTTAATCACCTATAGTTTGCTGAAATTTATATTAAAAACCCATACATACTTGCAGAACAGTCTTGCCACCCTACAGCACTGTAATTTATTTTAATACTGAATTGAGTATTATTGATGTCAATATCACTGTCAGAAATATAATATATGTGCCTCAAAGTAAAATGTTGATAGACAAAATTGACTGTTTTCACCTGCATTGTAACATGCATGGTGTCATATGTACTTGACATACATGTGTTATAAAGTGAAATATGGATTCTCTAATTTTTTATCACAGGACAAGAAATACTGAAAATCACCAGTCTCAAACAAATCAAGATCAATCAAGACACTTTTCAGCCTCTCAGACCTTTCATCAAGATCAGCTTTTTAAAATCCTTAACAGGTAATCAAAAATATTTCCATCATATAACCTTGTGAATGTATACATATACTGATTATTTGAATCAAGTTATGCAAATTTTTGCATTTGCACAGATTACACGCATCTTGGGAAAAACAAAAATTATGTGTGGTTTTGGTAATCTGACCTATCTAATTTTAAAGGTTCTGACTCCAAAAGTTTTTATTAAATATGGAAAGTTAAAGAAAATGGTTATTCACTGCCCTGTTTTTCATCCCTGTACCATTAATGTTTTCACAAAGAAGACATACTGGATTTCATTCTTGGTAACGGAAAATGTTCAGAAAAAAATTAAATAAGTTGTCGTTCAGTCACAATACTGGGTGAGAATTAGAATTATTAGTCCGACATTTACATTTTACAGGGTGGTATGATATCCATCCATCAAAATTACTGCTAAATTTGTTGGGAAAAAACATACTAATTTTGATGCATTATATTAGTTCATACAAAACCAAACTAGTTCAAAGAAAACCAAACTATCTTTTAGGTAAACGAAAAAAAAGAAAGCCACTTCCAAAACACAAAATGATCAGTCCCGTACCATCAGCAATAATTTTTTTTTAAAATACCTACTTTTATTTAATTTCTATGCAATACATGCAAAAACAGACCAATTCCTTTCTTCCTTTATCTATAAATAGACAAGTTTTTCAAACATTACAAAATCAGATATAAGTAGGTAATTATGGTTAACTCACAGTAATCAGTATCATACTAACAATGGAACATATTTCATATAAGCCTATTAAATCCTATGGTTACACATGTACAATTTTGTATTCTATTCTATCAATGAACTATTAACTGTAAAATTGGAGATAAATTGCATATAAAACTTTAGCATCAACACATTTTCATGAATTTGAATAAATGATACGTACTATGGAACATAATTGTATCAAACACATTTGCATAAAACAATCAAAAATAGAATATTATGTGATATTAAAATTGTGTACATTAATGCCATTCTCTTTAGAAATTGTGCATCCTAGCACTAAACCCTTTCTTACAAGATACCACATGGTCCCTTTTCTTGTTTAATGAGGAATACACACTTCTTTATTTTAGGATTTCCCAGAGCCAAAACCCTCTCTCTCTTTCAGGAAATTTCAGACTAAAGAAATTTGACCAAGGTTGTCCCTCAAAGTTCACATTACTTCCAAAGTGTAGTGTTTAATTTTACTCTGACCAATCATAAGCGGTTTTTCCTAAGATGATCATTTCTTTTGTCAGTTTATAATCTCGGAACTACATTATACATGTATAACACTTCCCTTTGAAGAATGACTATTGACATGGGTTCCTATCAAGCGGTTATGGATGGTAGTTCAAATGTCCACTTTCTCAAAACAGCGTGAAGATACCCCTGTCAATGTTGGGCATTAGAAGTTTAACACCAACATGGGGGAGATGAATGAAGAAAGGTCTCAGTGATCCTTCACAAGACATTTCTGGTTTAAATGTGATAAAATCTTAATGCTCAGTGTATTCAACTTTAAGGTTCAACGCTTATTCAAAATTTGACAGTTCACAAATAGCATGTTAGTTTGTATGCAAACATTTCTTATTTTGTATTCATAATTCCAGTAATGTTGACAGTGTAGTTCAGATTTGTATGTCAAATTTGAAAGTGAGGTAGTTTTTATCATTATGTATGGGTTGTAGCAATTCATTTATTAGATGGTGGGAAAAGAGGTTGTTTTACAGCAGCTGGATTGAAATTGCTTTTTCGTGAAAGCAGCTTAGAGAGGGTAGGTCAACCATACCAAGATGGTCTCAGTAGGTCAATTGGAATGCATGAGTGACCTGTATCTTGGACTTTTTTTGCCTACAAATGAATTCTTTAAAAATATTCATCTCCTATAATGTTACTTGACCATACCAAACGTCGGTCAGCCTGGTGTCAGGATAATGTGACTGGGTGGGACATCATGCTGCTCAAGTGCTAGACATTACTATAAACTGCCTCACTGCAGACATTATAGCAATATGACTGAAAAATTGTTTAAGCTACATTAAAAATCCTAAACAAACAAACCAAAATATGTCAGAATGAGCTAATTTTAAACTGGAAAATAGAAAATAGTAGATCTCCTGGGATGGCCTGTTGTATTTTACGTCGTCCATCCTTCTTTCAAACAATTTTTGTTTTCACTGCTCCTGAAAAGCTACTTGGTGCATTGCCATGAAACTTCACAAACATAGTCATCTCAAGGTCTAGTTGGGCATGTCCAATCTGCTGCCTACAGGCTGAATATGGCTCATTCCTTGACATTGTGCAGATTAAAGCTGTGTAGTCAGTTTTTAAAATTTGCTTTTTACTTACTATTGTGATAAGTAAATGTTCTTGCTCAGCGGCCTGAGAATTTAAGTATTTATCTGTTTTGGCCAGTTATTCTTTGGTTGGTAAGATGATTTATTTTTATGAATAAGTACCTTTTTTTTAATAAAATTTTGTATACTTAACACATTCTGTTTTGAAGAGAAATCCACACTATTCCTTTTGTATTTCATTTGCTATGTGATTTGTGTTTCTTCAAGCCAACTCCAATTACAATGTAAGTTAAAAAGGAATGTCTTGATTCCATCATAATCAATAGCAAGTGCTCACAATCTGTGACCTGATCCATGGCCCATAACTTTTGAAAAGGCAAACTTTGCTGTGGACTTTGCTTGTATATGTATAATGTAAATACTAAGATCATTTAATCTTGCAATTAATGTGTATGATTAATAATTATTGAAGAATTAGAGAAAGAAGTTTCAAGATATTTGTTGCTTGATTAGATAGATATCAGTATCTCAGTGAATTACCATATTTAGGGTCTTTTCTATTTGGTACAATAATAGGATTCAGGCTGATTTTAAAAATGATCTTTCCAAATAAATCTGCAGAACGTGAGAACGTGCAAAATGTTTGCTTCATTTTTGAAAGCTTTGAATTCATATAGTTCCCAGTAATTTTATTCCATGTGATTTAAAGTGCTCGTCATTATGGATCATTGCCATCTCACCCCTGTGTGTGTTCTAGTCTCAGGTTCCGCCAATGTGGGTATGTGAGATAGCTGGCCTGCAGCTTCTCATCAGTCGGTGTTTCTTTCTGGGGTTTTCCCAGGTTCTTCTTCCACCATTTACACTGTCTTGTGCAGAAAAATGGCATTAAATCCTTCACCAAATATCACCTCTCAGGCACCCATCCTTTCATATTTTAAGTTTTAGAATAGACCCGGATATTTACCTAATCCATACCCAGCTGCAAATAGGTTAGACCCATATTTTCTGTTTACTTATGATGTTGAGCACACATCAGAGCCAGCAAATGGCACATATCTGGGTCTGCTTTCACGTAGTGCACTGGCTGGTAAGGGTCTACACTTTATTTTACCAGTGATGTCAAGCAAATTGGACATACTTGGGTCTCCTGTCATTTAGTGCACTGGCTGGTTATCATCTGCACTATTTGTTTTACTTCTTATGACAAACACAGACCCTTGTCTACCAATGTCTTGCTGTATTTCTTTTATGATAAGCCTGGGTTACCTGTGCTAACATTTTCTGAAAAGTGGCAGCTATATAAGTGGATCATGATTTCCCAAATTTACCAAAATTTTGTAAATGTTGATGTGAATCATGGGTTTATTTTGTCAGGATTACAGTATCTGTGACAGTGAAACTGGGTCTGTGCTGTTGCCTGTTGGGTGGAATTCATTTTGGGCAAATACGGAACTACCTTATAGCCAGGAGACTCAGTTTATTGTTAAGGATAACTTTACATTCAACAAGGTACACTGCTTACTTCTGATAGGATCTGAATAATGTTCTTTATCATGTACTCTTTTTATTGATAGCACATTTGATCTGTATAGATGTATACACTAACCATCAATTATACCAACTATCATAGATCAGATCTACATATTAGTTACAAAGCTACAACATGACTATCTAGTGTCTGCTGTTCAGCAATTGACTTAAATTATTACAACAGTTATTTTGAATTGATATAATGATTTGTTTGCTGTGTTCTTTGAACCATGGGATGCTTTGAGGGTTGAATGGCCTCCAGTATAGTTTGTATGCATATCATTCTGCTATACATATTGTATCTCATGAATGTAATGAATATCGGCTTGATTTGGCCAAGTGATTAGAATGATTATAGATTAAAACCTATACAGACAGCACAATAGCATTAGACTCATTCTGACTGGAAGGATATGCAGAGTTTAAACAACAATAAATTTGTAAAGAATTTTATTCGAGTCATTTGTGTATAGGTTGCCTCTTTACGTCAATAATTTAATGCAGGGTAGACTGTGTGATAGGGGTATGTGCTGTAACATGAAATCAGTGGATTGGGGGGTCAGAGAATGAGCGTGCTTTGCCAGTGCATAAGGCTTACAAGCAACATTAGAACACTCATAAATCTCATGCAGTTAAATGGTATATGCTAATCTGCTTTGAGAGCCTGCAAGTTCCAAAAGGTGTATTTATCTACCTATGCAGCTTTTGAACATGTCTGATGTAAACAGGTAAATCAATAGTAATTTGATTGCATGTACTTGTACAACTCAATTCTTTGCAAACTATTGTAAATGCATTCAAAGTAACTAATGCTGATTGGTTTCTTGATTGGGACAATATCAAATGCAGTTTACATTGAGTTAAACTTGACATGTACAGGTTTTGTATGCATTGAAATTTCTTGTCCAATAAATTTCTCATTTGCATTAATAACATTTCCCAAAAGTGTTATTTAATTGAAAATTTGTTTCATGAACTGGATTACATTTAAGGTCAGTTGTTGTTTTGAGTTTGATGCCATTTCTTAACATAACATAGGTTATACATATTGGCTAGTATAAAGGGTGGAGGATGAACCAGGCGAAATCCCAATAAGAACCACATATTGAGGCTGAGACTCTAACCCACGCAGAGGTGAGATAAAAGTAATCAGTTAAGGCAAATGCTTTAGACCACTCAGTCATCCGGGACCCATGAAGTGAATTGAGGCTATAATTAGTGTAAACTATTTTTCTCTCTTGTGGCATTGGGGCAGTGTGTTTTAAAGTGCTGACTATTACGGATCACTGCGATCTCAGATCTCTCTGCATTGGTTTGAATCTCTGGTTCAGTCAGTTTGGGTATGTGAGAAAGCTTGCCAGTAGCTTCTCGTAGGTCAATGGTTCTTTTCGGGATTTTACCAGGATATGACACTATTTATACTGGGTACCATCTTGTGCTGAAAAATGTCATTAAACCCTACAACAGCATCAACATGTAAAGTTTGTCTTTGTATATAGGGTTTAATGGCACATCAGCACATTTCTGACTTTATGGTTCTGTGTAATATAGACATCCTGAAAAAGTACAAGGACAATATTTTGATACAAAACCTAATTAATTTGTGAAAATCCAATACCTTCAAGTTTGTTTGTTTGTTTGATTAGAATTTTTAACGTAGCTTTAACAATTTTTCAGTCATATCGCTATGATGTCTGCAGTTAGGCAGTTTATAGTGATGTCACTGGGACATCATGCCGCAGACATGTAGCATGATGCACCCAGTCACATTATCCTGACACCAGGCCGACCAGTCCTAACACTAACCTCTTAATGCTCAGCGTCAAGCGAGACAGCTGTTAGTACCATTTTTGTAAGTCTTTGGTATGACTCTGCTGGGGATCGAACCCATGACCTCCTGCTTCCACGGCGGATGCTCTTACCACTTGGCCACCGGAGCGGTCAATGCCTTCAAGTGTATCATAGGACACATATTGTGTATAAAAAATCTGAAAAATGACAGATATAGCTTCATTTCTATTAAACATTTGCTTTGTTGTGTTAATTAAACATATTAACATGTCAGCAGTGGCAATACATATCCTAAACATGTATATTTTCTGAACTGATATAATTTTTTTTAATACTTGTGTGTATATATGTGTTCTGTTAATAAAAACTTGTAGTTGGGAAATGTTACCAGCATTGAGCTAATTTATTTAGCTCACTTGACCATTGGCCATGTGACTTTGTGGATTGGCTCTGTCCATTATGTGTGGTAATGCTTCTGTCAAAATTCAAACTTGGACATGTTCAAAATAGTAAAACAAAGTTTGATCAGAGTTGGTATGTTTTGTGTTCTTCGTTGTGTATTACAGTGAGGTCATTTTGGTTTGATGAAATTTGATAAGGATATTGGTATTTATATGCAGATGATCTGTTTAGAATTTTAATTTTTTGGGAATTTTTGGTCTGTAGTGTGTGCATGTTTTAAAAACGTATTTTTGGCATGATTTTCCTTGCAGCCCTATGGTTCCTTTGACACCAAAAGAAAAGTTTTAATAGTGAATTTCAAACACTTATTACAAAAGCCCTTGGCCAGTTTTGCTAATAATAATAATAATACACTGTAGTAATAATAAAAATAATAATAATAATAATAATAATAATAATAATAATAATAATATTAATAATAATACTAATTGTTTTTTTTTAACTGTAACCCAATTTTGTAGAAATAATCTACCTTTTTACCCTCTATTATTTACATAATTACATGAATATTCATTAGTTCATTAAGCAACTCCTTTCTCACTCATCATGTGCATTTTCTCTTGCCGCAGGTAAAGCATATTTCCTGGTAAAATACAATGCATGCCTTGTTTTTACAACTGTGTACATGGTATGAAACAAAATAAAATAATGTTGGTTGACTTTGTATGTGTGGCCCTAGGCGGCCATGTGGTATTAGGTGTTCGTCTTTACAGGTAACTAACATAGCACCTCTGTACCTGTCGGTTTGAGTCTTGGGCTTGGGCAATGTGGGTATGCGAGAAAACTTGCCATTATTAGTTTCCTGTGGGTCGGAGGGTCTTCCCAGAGTTTTCTCCAGATTCTTCCACCAGATATACTGGCCACTGTGTATTGTCATGTGCTGAAAAAATGGCATTAAATCTGAAACAAGAACATTTGTATTTTGCCATAATATATTAATAAGTATATTGAAGACCATGCTAAGACAGTTTTATTTAAAACATTATTTATACAATACAGTTATGCAAGTTAGGCAACAGCAATGAAAGTGGAGATGTTTATATAAGATGTGCATTGTACTTTTTCACTCTACTGGTACATCAGTACTTTCTGTCAGTAAGGAATCTTTGGAATTTCCCGAGTAATCCTCTTTTAGATTTTAAAGATACTAGCAGCATGTTTTCATTTTTCAGAATAAAATAAGTGAAACATTTATTACTGTATTTTTTCCCAAAAATTTTATGTCACAAATTTTTGTTGTAAATTATACAATTTATATTTATGATCATTTATGCATGATAGATACATGTCACATATGCCAAACGAGATGTTGTGAAATTGGTTCAAAATACAACTTTGGAAAATTTAAGATTTAAAAAAGGTTTTTTATTTAATGGCATGTGTTCAGCTACATGTATTCTTTTTAAGACTGCAAATCATCCTAAGACTTTCAGAAGAGCAGTTGTTTTCTGATTGAATTTGATGCAATTTCTGAATTTCACCAAATTTTTTCTCATTTGTGGAGCACTTGTGTTCTGTATTTTACTGGCAATGTCTGATAAATATAGAATCTATGTTGGGGTTTGGACCGAGACAATGAAATCCCAGCCTAGGGGTTATATTTTTTGTCTCCCCACGAGGCTTGTCGGGGATTTCATTGTCTCGGTCCAAACCCCAATGTAGATTATTTTTCTCACCCAATATTATCCTTTAAAGTAAAAATAACTCTTTAAAAGTGTACACCTCGCAATGTTTACATGTGGCGCATGAATACAAATAAGCTAATGAGGGCTGTGGTGTGACCGTTGCGTCCGAAGTACACTGTTCATACTCGTGAGCAAAGAAAAATAACAACATAAAACGCTGCATAGTAATGAGGTATTATCACATTTAATATATGGATGTCATATGAAATTAACAATAAATAGTTAAAATTTATTAGAAAGAAACTGTTTCCTTTCATCATTTCCAATTTTGAGTACCCCACACTCCCGTATAAAAGACACTCATCACCCTCCAAATATGCGGACCCCGAAGAATAACAATGTGCTAAACTTTGATTCTTTGAAAATTTATATTTCTGTCTTTTGGAAATATGTGATGCAGTGAATTTTGCTTATGGATTAGTGTGTTGAGGGATGAATGATTCCTTTTGGCTGGTAAGTGTATTATTTGTCAATAAATATTACAGGTATATTCAACTGGATCACAACGAAGATGCTTAACAAAATTATAATAGAGCATGTTTGACATAACACATTTCTGGCTGTTGCTAAGTTTTCATTTGTTGTTTAGAGAGTTGGGATGCTATGAATTGTATAGGTATATATAGTCTTGTGTGCATGGATCAGTATTTTCTGACATCATTTCAAACACCATTGATAATTTTATCCTATCTGTAGCACAGTAAATTTTCAGGTCAGCTTCATTAAATGTAGCTAACAGTATACACAATGTTTCACCGGAAGTGTTTACAACTAATTCAGTTGCTTTAGCTACATTTAGTGATCTGAAAATGTACTGAGCTAGTCCTGCATATAGGATAAACTTGACCATGCTAGTTTGAATGAACTAACATAATATTAAAACCTCGAAATAGTATGCGTGTGTGTATTTGTCTCTATCAAAATGTTTTTGTTTTGGTATGTTTTTAAGACAGATTGACCTTAAGTAACTATGTTTTGGTTATATATTATTTGTTGTTGTTGTTGTTTTATTTGAGAACAACTATGGCACAGCAGAAGACAACCCAAACCAAAATCGCAAGCTTATTTTTAAGGTTGCGGCAAGCTTGTTATTTAAGCTTGCCGCAAGCTTAGATTTGAAACCGCGTAAGGTTGCGGCAAGCTTGCGCAAGCTTATTTTTAAGGTTGCGGCAAGCTTGCCGCAAGCTTATTTTTAACGTTGTGGCAAGCTTGCCGCAAGCTTATTTTTAAGGTTGTGCATGACAAGCCAATTAGATTTTAAATTATATATATATATATATATATATATATATATATATATATATATAGGAAACTGACATGGCATGTACTGCCACCATATTTCTAGCCCTTGATGTGTGAAAATGACCATTTATATAAAATATTAAAAGTAAAATGTTGATATATGCTACAATGTATGTTGCAGAATTGAAACAGAGTGGATTTTGTATTAAATGAATAACTCAAACAATGTGTGAAAGATGCCAATTCATGAATTTAGTTAGTTAATAAAAATATATGATGTAAAAATATAATGATTCTCACATGCTCTCAAAATACAATTGATCCAATTACCCTATACTAACATTCACAAATTGAAGAAATTTTTTTTTATATCTATCTGATATACAGATTCAAAACACCTCAGTTTAAAAAAAATAGTATACACTATCCGATGCTCACATAATTTTATGTACCGCCTAGGATTTAGATTCAAACAATTCAAATAAATTTCAAAAGTTTTGCACTGTAAGTAAAAGATACACAAATCTCCTGGAATTCAACTAGTCAACTAGATTCAAAATAATCTCATGTAATTAATACAAATGTACCAATTGAAACAGCAATTGGACCAAATACACCAGTCCCTCGATAACAAATAGTAGACACAATATACTATAATTACCGTTATTTACTATTGCACGACATACAGAGAGAGAGAGAGAGAGAGAGAGAGAGAGAGAGAGAGAGAGAGAGAGAGAGAGAGAGAGAGATTGTTTCTAAATATCTTCTGCAATTTTGGAATCTGGGAACATATTTTTAATTACTTCCATTAACTTGTAGGCTGTGCTCAATTTACGATCAGCTCATAGAATCACCTCATCACGTTATCTGCTTTTGAAATATGTGCTGATCACCGACTTCCTTTCCCTTCATCGTTGACAAAATACTTGTATTTCCTTTCACTAACGATGCCAATTTCGCATGATTTTCCGATTCCACGTGCCGTGAAATTGAAAAGTCATTCATTCCACCATGTTGTGCACATGAAAAATCTAAGTTGCAAACAGTGCAGAGTACAAAATGCACTCCTTTAGACGGTGGTTTAAGGCATGGTCACAGAATATTATGAACTGGTAGAAAATGCTGCTTTCTATGTTTAGACATTCTATTTTCATCATCAGATTCGAGCTGAAACTTTGTAAACGGTATCATGTTTAAACAACCGGATGTTGTGAATGTTACAATCAGTGATGTGGCGCCAACTACAGACCCGGACGCGGACCGAAGAGACGATACAACAAAACTAACCGGAATAAAAAAAACGCTTAAAAAATTATTTTAAAAAAAAATAAAAAATAAATGCAGCTCAAATCGTAATTTAAAACCAATGACCATACTATCGTACGAATGAGCTTTATTCCGTACAAATTCAGTCAAATACGAACTGGTAAACAGGTCTGAAAAGGCAAAATGGTGGGTGGGTGGCAGATTTTTTTGGTTTTTAATACTCATTTATATTAATTTCAGGATAAATTACCGTATATTGAGGAGTTAATCAAAAACATTATTCCACGTGATTTCCGTTCGATCACAGGAGTCTGATGCTGTTTCAACAATGTTAAAATTACCTACAGGTTCAAATACAAAAATTGTCAAATTGAAACAGAAATTGGAATATTCTTTCAAAAACTAAATGCCATAAGTTATCATCACTAAGTTACAGAGACTATATTTGATGGTGCATACATTGTTGGTAAGAAGCATTTATAAGTACTTGACTTCAAATATCTTGCTGCATTAAGTCAGTCTGTAAATAACTTTGCAATCGGTAAATGCTATGTATTTTACCGGATTTTACTAAATGGAATCCTTTATCAGAGTGTAAAATATAACACACATTCAAGAAATTCTTGCTCTGTTTTTTTTATATTTAATGGTGTAAAACAATGTGGACAAATTATGTTCTATGTTAAAGTTTATCCACTGTGCTGCTGTTTGATGAATGACTGCAGATGCACTCCTTCATTTTTTGCAATCTAGGAAGCTTGAATTTTACATTTTCCAAGCTTGCAGACTTGGAAAAATTCCTTTTGCAAGCTAGCTTAATTTGTGTAAGTTTGAGATTTTACAATAAGCTTGCAGACTTTCAGAATTTCCTTTTGCAAGCTTGCACAAGCTTGCAAGCTTGCGCAAGCTTGCAGACTTGGAAAAATTCCTTTTGCAAGCTTGCGCAAGCTACCTTACTAGCTTGTACAACTTCAACTAGCTTGCTGCAAGCTTGCCGCAAGCTTGCTGCAAGCTTGTGGAAAGCTTGCATTTTGGTTTGGGAAGAAGGTTTCTTTTTTTTGGTTAAAAGTAGTTCTCAGCGCGTGGACACCATGACTGAGACGACTGGTCTTTTTTTGACTAGACTGAAATAAGAAAAGTAAGGTTAGCAAAACAGCTAGATTTCTCTGTTGCTTGGGTGAGAAATATCTTACTCAGTTGTTGGCACCCCTCTCAAAGTTTGGATTCCTGTTACATCAATAGTGTAGGTGGTAATTTGTGGGCTTCATTATTAAGAATTCCTATTTCAAGCAACAATCTTTGATTTCAGTGTAGTGTCATCATAGGTTGTCAACTATAGTGTCATAATCATCTCACATGAGTTGTGAAGTTTTTAGATAAAAACTTGTACAACAATTAATACATGTGTATCAAATTCAGTAGGTGTGGCTTGATTTTCTTTTGAGCCAAGACGTATTGTTTTCATTTATCTCAAGATAATTTTTTTTCTTCTAATATTATGAATATATTATTTTGCTTTAAATCAGAGCAGGATATTTTCTTCCAGCTATTGACAGTTGGCCCCAATCCCAGAACATAAAATTATTGGCCCCTAATATAATTACATATACTACCTTGGTATGTATTGCGATATGTTCAGAATTACTGGATTACAAAAGTTTTCATCATACCCAGCTCTAGTTTATGTGTAATGGGGGTACCGGTACAAGTCACTACTAACCAGTAAGTCAAACTTATTGTCTTGTTTAACAGATAAGAGTGAAATAAATTTATTGTTGAACTTTTCCTTATTTATTTTGGAATTCTCTTCCAACTTTGTGATTCTGAATAGTGGCAAAGTTTTGCAAGCAAGCATGGCAAAAAAGATGGATATATTGTTTTGCTTTCTGATGTGAAATAACTCATGTAGGTACTAGGCACATTGGAACTGTATTATTTTAAATTTTGTATGGTAGTTGAGTTTGTTCCAGGATAATTCTTTCTCTGATGGTTACAGTATTTATTTCAGAGTGAATGTTTAAGACTTTGTAAAAATGTTCTTTAGGTTATATTCTACCAGAATTTTTATGTAAATTTCATCACATAGCAACCAATTATTTTCTTCTTGAAATCAGGAGTAAAAGGTATATTTGACATCTCCAAACTGATGAAGTTAGTAATCTTTTTTTAAGATGTCCTAAGCAAAAAGTTTTGTTTTAGTTGCTTCCCCATCAACAAATTGGTTTCCATTGCAATCATGGGTTTGACATTTTGGAAGAAAGTAACGAGTCAGTTGTGATAAGAATTTGTAGGAATATTTCTTTGATATTTTCGTCAAAAACATGTCTTTGTTGGCTTCTATAATTAATGTACACTTAGTTTCTATAGTAACTTGGATTAATAGAGATTTGACATATTTAAAAAGAACTGATGGGGAAAATTTGATCAAATTTTGTGGGAATCTTCCTTAGACTTGTTTTGATATTTCTGATTTTACAACGGGTTACCTTTTACAAGCCATCTTAGCATATATTTCACTGTTAAATTCTAATGTGAGCCAGCTCATGCTCACTTGGCCATCTTGTTTCATACTCTCCTCCTATTGTTGTGATGTATGAATGCAAAAAATATTGATTACTAAATCATATTTTCCTTTTTGATTCATTGTGAATTTAAGCCATGCATGCAAAAATCCATTTTCCACTATTGAAAAATTGCTGGAAATTGGTCAAGTCCATTCAGTGGCTAGGTAGGTTGGATTGGTGATCTGTGAAGTTATATTGGAGGGAATTTACTGGGCAAACCATGTATCAGCAGATCCAAAGGGTGCTGAGTTTATTTACTAAAGCTGATTCTGTTTTTGAACTAATTGTTAGAAACATTATTTCACAGAATTGCAAATTGTTGCTTGTATGGTTCTTTCGGATAGGGAAAAAGTATGTATTTTGTTGAAGTTATGGGGGAGGGGGGATCAAAGATCACAGTGAATATGGACATGAAAATTTGAAGCATAATTTTCTACCAAAAACTAACATCCTGGTGCAGTACAGAATGTTTTTGATGGATTTAATATGTATTTATTTAAAACTTGTAGCCTGTCCTTAAAAAAAAGAAATAAACATGTAGTCAGATAAAATTGAAATTTACTTAGATTTAAGTGAGAAAGTATGCCAGTATCTTTTCGTGGGTCAGTGGTTCTTTCTGGGGGTTTTCCCAGCTTTTTCCTCCAGCATTAATACTGTCTGCTATGTATAGCCTATCTTGTGGTGCTGAAAAATGGCGTTAAACCCTACAACAAGTACAACTTAGATTTTACGGTCACCAATGAAGACTCGTTTTCAGCAGACTTTTGGAATAGTTTATCGGATAAAATATTGTACATGAGCTACATGTTTGGATAAAAGTTTTGTTTTCATAAATATGAAAGCTGTGATTTAATTGGCGAATAATTTAAAAGTTGATAGATTATGCCCTTGTAAATATATTTGTCAGTTCCTTGTTATGTTAGTATTTTTAAAAAAAAGCAGATTGACTAAACCTGGAAATGTATACATTCAGCTTAATCCTTTTCTGCTTGATACCATGATAAAAGTAAAATTTTGATCTTCTTTTTGTGCACATTTACAGCAGTACAGATTAATCATTTATGATAGAAACACAGACATTTAAGAGATTTTTCCATACCTTTTCAATGCTTTGTGTGTCACTGATCAATGGTGACATGTTTTGGGGCTTTTTTTATAACAAGGCCAGTTTTATCCAGTCCTCCAATTTCATCTGTGTGAATGATTTCACTAAGAGTAAACAAGTTGTGCACAAGTGAGGCTTGTACAATTATTACCTTTTTGTTGTAGAACTGTCATCAGCTCCCATCTTGTTGAAATCTAATTTATCTAGTCTTGTTACATGTATTTCTTTAGTTGGTGTACCTAAAAAGTGGTATAGACTGATATTACTTGCTCATATGATAACTGATACTCATTTATAAGTTTATCAGTTCAGTTAGAAATTATAATATTCCATCACATCTTAAAAAAATCATTTAACATTTAATGGAGTAAATCAACAGTGGTTTTCTGTATGAATATGTTAATTATACATGACAGAAGTAACAGTAAAATCAGCTGTGAAGAGCTTGTTTCACATCTGCACATGTATGATAATTATTTCTAATACAGGTTGGATTTTGTTCAGGGGATATGCATTGCCCACTTGAAAACCTTGACAATCTGTCATGTCTATCCATCCACACACACATACCACAATTTAATATAGTATACTATTTTGCAGATATGTGATTAATTGAGTCCATGTATCTGCCTTTATGTGCTTCATCTTTTGGAACATTCTGTTGTACTAACCATGTGTACACTTTATTGACATGGTCATCATAATTGATGTGATGTTATAATTCAGAGATGAGTATGTGACTGAAGTTTGGGAATCTTGGATGTGGTCAAGAGGAGACATGAAAAACTTTGCTTGATATGGATTCTTGCTTGTGATCTGAATATCTTTTATGATGTTTGAATGGAATTAGTACAGAAACAAGGAAGGTTTAGCATACTGAATGCAATCTGGCATCTCAAGTGATCTGATTAAAATCAGATTTCTGCTGTCATACGTGAAGATCTGACTATAACAGATTAGGGGTTAGCCTTTGAATTAGCCAATGGAATTCCATGCTTCTTAAAAAGATCAGAAGGTAAATCGAATTGTTCAGTACACATTCATATTAGACTACATATGATTGGCTGATATAATTAGCAATTATGGTAATAAAATAGGTTGCCAGAACATATCCCTTAAGCAGTTGCTGTCATATCTTCATGCATAACAGTGGAGATCTGATTTTAATCCAATTGTCATCTCAAGCTGCTGGCAGAAGTCCAGGTACAGGATATGCTGTCATTTCACATGTGTTAAGATTTCATAATTTTTCTTGAATATGCATAATCATACTTAATTGAGCATTGTCAGCCTACTAAAAATTTTTGGAGGAATAACCCAACATAGCCTTTGATGATGGTAGAGTGGGCTGATGCAGTTTTCTCTTCCAAAACAGTCATTTATTGATTGATAATATGTCACTTTCGATAATATATAAGAACATATTTCTTTGGCTCATTGATGTATGTTGACTTGTGTGTATTCATGAGAAATGAAGAAATCTTATCACATGCAGACAGAGGTGATATGCCTAAAGCAGATTTTCACATGTGGCTTATAGCAATGAATGCAGCCTAGCATGATTTGACACCTGCCGGAATTGTTCATCTACAACTGTGAAGAGTGAAGGTTCAACAAATCATTTCTCCTCTGGAGATTTTATTACACCCCCATCCCCCAAAGCTAGCTCCTTGATATTTTCCCTGTAACTTTCTTCTTTTTTTTTTAATAAAAAAATTTTATTCTGATAAATGCAAGAGGTTTGTGATTTTTTTTAAGGATAATGTTTAATTTTTAGCACACGGAGGAGTCCTTTGGTTGTAGTCACAACATGCAGAATGTGTTGTATCTTGTGAGGGCAGCTATTTGCAATAACTTGCCAGTCAATCCTGCAGTCCAGTTCAGGCCCTGAAGAAAGTTGACCATTATGTTTCTGTTTGCTGTGGTCCACATTCTGGATGACCAGGAGCATAGTTGCAATCCTGTGATGTCCAAATTTCAGGTGTTTTTGCAATTTTTTGCCATTACTGGATGTACAAGGTTGTACATGTCATTTAGTTTTTTTCCTTACTACTGTAGTATGATGGACAAACTTCAATAAACTTTAATAAATGTTCATGTAGTCCCAGAACAGCTTACTAACTATGGCTTAACGGACTAGTGTAAATGTTGAACCCAGTCTACTGTAGTTTCAAAACAAAACTGACATTAAAAGTAGAACAACGGTTTGGATATGTATAATATAATAACTTCCATCACCAGAGGACTATTCTACAACTAAAAATTTAAGGGGGTGGGGGGATTCCAGTCTAAATTTGAAAAATTCTAAATATATTAGGAATTTAATGAAGAAATAAAGGTAGGTCCAGAAATTAAAATTAGTGATTATCATCTGTTTTGGATGACTTTTTTAGTTTAATGTTCTAGACATTAGCAAGAATCCTGCATTGTATTGTAGACCTACATCTATAGGTTGTTTTTCATTTTTCTGTGTCCCACCAGAACAGTGGCCATAATGGGAGGTATAGTGTTACTTATATCCATCCGTCATTTGTCTAGTACTCTGGTAGGACATGCTTGTTCCATGAACACATATTTAGTTTGGAGACTTTGCATGAATACACATCCAATTTTTATAGTACTTAATAAATGTGTACACTTCTTAAAACCATTTATATAAATATAAACAGAGATTTCATGTTGAAATAAATGTAAGCATGTGTGCAAGCTTCCTTAAGATGGCAGGAGAATCTTTATGTGCTTGTCATTCAGATTGGTTGCCCATACATAGTTGCAAATTGTATCCCCATGTTGCTTCATTTCATCAGGCTTAACAAATATATTGGATATGTCTATGTTATCCTTGGTTTGTTTTGATTGATTTCCCATATTAATTTCGACTTGTTTGCAGGAGGTGGAAGATGATTTTATAAAGTATTGGGTATTACAGTTGACTTAGCTGATCAGTGAGTATCACACCTTCAGGCTATTGGAGTTAAAAACAAAAATTTGCTACGCTCAAAAACTGTTCTCCATAATTGACCTTATTGACAATTTGGAAGTTATCATTTAGAATTTTAATTAGTTGTGTGGAAGAGCCGATATTCCTTGTATAGCATTGTAACAGTGGAAGGCAGCAGATTTATGTATTGATTGCCAGAATTGCAAATGAACTGATTGTTTGCTCTCATACAAAATCAAAGGGATTAGGAGAGCAGTTTTCACAATATGAATATCCTCAGGATATTTGTAAGTACCTAAAGTGATCACGGGTCTGTGTGGTTGGAAAAAAAAGAGAAGAAAATAAACATTTACATATTCTATGTACATCAAAATTATCAGATGCCGGAATAGATAACAGCACATATTAATTTGATCTCAGTAGAATACTGACATAATGCTGTGTAAAACATGCTTTTAAACAATTTTGTCCCTGGTGTGAATTATTTTTCTATCTTTTTGGAAGATAAATTGGCTCAATAGTTTGTGTGTTGGAGTTGTTCATAGGAGTTACATGCACTTTACTGCCATTGCCCTGCACTTCGTAATCCTTTCTATGTGCCTTTAAACATCAGTCAACCAGATAATTCTTTCCTTCCTTCCTTCTCCTTTCGTTTGTATTTATTGTCAAAAAAGAAAATCAAAAGACTAAGACTCTATAAATGTTTATAAAAGTTCAGTTCAGCCTCCTCTGGTTTACTGTAACATCATATGGGGTAATGCTTCAAAAACAAATTTGTTTTAAATGGAAAGACTTATAAAATAAGCTATTATAATTATCCATGACGACAGCGAAGAAAATGTCCAGGAATGCATGAGGGATTTGAAGATTATGACTATCAAAGAGTATGCTTAAGAAAGTCTAAATTTATATATGAAGTTTCTAATGGTTGTATGACTCACTGTAGAAATTATTTGTTCAATAAAAGAACAAATGTTAATACAGTTTCTAATTTATCAGTGCTAAACTCAGTCATCAATGGCTTTCTTCCATAGTTTGGCTTTCTCGGGTCCAGTAATTTTGGAATGATTTAGCTAAAGATGTTAAAGAAGCTGCATTCATGCCCTCCTTTCATCACAAACAATTGAAATGGATACAATCAAGATTATGTTTTTAACTGGTTATGGCCAACTTTATACTATATTTGTAAATGTATTTTTTAAACAAAATGACATGTTCCTGTGTGGTGTGTTGGTGTACACAAGGTTTTTTCACTGGAGTGCAATGTTTTTTTTTCAAATTTGCTTTATCTGCTTGACTTGCCAAGAATCAATAATTGTTGATCTTCTACAGCAAATCTCGGCCTTCTTGCAGTCAGTTCTATTGATCATCATGGTATAGCAGCTGTCTTTCAGTACATGTAACTCACCTTTTTACTCTTATGCTTTCTTCTTGTGAAAGATCGATTTTCTGATCAATCAATACAACTTCTGAGTTTTTGGTTGAGAGAATTCAGGGAAAAATTGGCATTTGTGTACTATAGTGCTGTTAAATAAGGAAAGGAACAAAAATATACAGTTATGACCTAATAAACTGAAGAGTTGCAGTTTTCTGTTATAATTTTAGCCAGCAGTAAAACAAAACAAAAAACTGAAGGGATATTGATGTCACACTTATTAGCAAGGATTTATATTTTGGGATGCTTTTATACCACAAACTTGTTATTTTTACATGCTTATTTTAACTGGGCAATTCATACTATGATGTCTGTCGGTCGGTTACTGCTCCTGTGGCCTAGTGGTTAGTGTCCACCTCAAATGTGTGAAGTTTTGGGTTTGATCTCCAGCCAAGTCATACCAAAGACTTACAAAAATGGTACTAACAGCTGCCTTGCTTGGCACTCAGCATTAACAGGTTAGTGTTAGGACTGGTTGGCGCGGTGTGACTGGGTGGGACATGATGCCACGTGTCTGCAACATCATGCCTCAGTGCTAGACATCGTTATAAACTGCCTCACTGCAGATGTTGTAGCGATATGACTGAAAAATTGTTAAAGCGACATTAAAATCCTAATCAAACAAACAAAAAAATTACTAAAAAATTGTTAAAGCTATGTTAAAAATCCAAATCAGATGCACACACACACACACACACACACACACACACACACACACACACACACAGTCTTTTCATTTATCCACAAATTTTCACACAATATATACGATTACATGCCTTCTCCATTCTTTATAAATGTCTTGCACTTTGAGTGTACAGAGCAAATTGATTTGGTGATCAGCAGTTCAGTGGTCAAGGTCACTGATTAAAAGAAGAATTTTTGGGGGACATAGTAACTTTAGTGCTAGATCTTGGACCAGGATCAGACTTTGGGGATGGCTTGCACTTGGCACAAGAAAGAAGCCATTCACTTTTGGGCTCCAAAGCTAAGATCTCGAATAAAGAGAAGAAAGCAATTTGCAAGCAGTAACTTTAGTTCTAGACCACTTAACAAACTTTGTGGATGGTTTGTTTTGTTTTTTTGTTTTTTGTTGTTTAACGCCATTTTTCAGCACAATATAGGCTATACATGGCGGCCAGTATTAATGGTGGAGGAAGAACCCTGACAACCCTGGAAAGAACCACCGACCCACGAGAAGCTACTGGCAAGCTTTCTCACATAACTACATTTGCCGAATCTTAGACTCGAACACACGCCGACAGAGGTGAGATGGCAGTGGTCCGTAACGAACAGCGCTTTAGACCACTCGGCCACTCGGGGCCCCTGGATGGTTTGTAATTTGATTAAGAAGAAATGGTTTGTCAGAAGATGTTGGATCAAAGTTACTGACTGAAGGAAGAAAAAATGGTATAGAGTTTTTATTCTAGACATCACAAGTTTGCATGGCTTGAAATGGTTTACATTGTTTATAAAGAAATAAGCTGATGATATATATAATGAATACTAGGTTATACCCAATAATTGTAATTTCAAGCCAAATACCTATACCCATTTCACTGGATGGCTAGAATTAGGGACAAGGAACAGAATTGTTTAGTAACTAAAGGTGAATGGTCAAAAGTCTGGATGAGTTGCCTATCAAAACTGACATCCACATAGTTAATATAGTTGAAATTTATGTTGGCCAACCCTTGTGGATTGCTTCAGCCAGGGTCATGTAAGAAATGTTTTGATTGAGGATTTAAAAAGTCATGGTTACTGATACAGAAGAGAGTCAAGTTTCATTTTTAAAAAAAACCCACCTACCAGTGCATAACACATAATGGCACAACATGTTGAGAAGGGATTGCTAATATAGTATGGAATTAAGTCGCAAATTTTGGGATAGATTAGTCAGGGTCATAGTGACCCAAATAAAGACAATTGGTTGCTTGGTCAGTGTGGTTCAGAGTCAGCCATGCTTTTTTTTTTGGCCTACATACAACATTTTTTAATATGGAGTGGGTATATAATGTATTTGTGGTATATTTGATGCTAAATTTCCTGTCCATTAAATGCATTTATATTCATTTACTGACATGTTTTCAGAGAGCTAGTGAGTATGAGTATACATAGACCATGCTATTTACTGAGTACCTGTAAAAATCTGTGTGCTTAAGTTTGTTTGTTGAAATACCTTATTTACATTTTAATGTTTGGCTTATGAAAATCTATTGTTGATCAGATATCCTGCATCACTTGCATCTATTCACAGATATGGTACTTTTACCACAGAATTAACCTTGAGTGATGTATTTTCTTTTGCAATCCTCTTTAATTAGATGCAGCATTGTCTTGCATGTACATGTCTGATTTTACTTATGATACATCTATTGATTTTATCCACATTAACAACTGTTGGCAAATGTGTGTAGATGTAGGGCATCTTACATGAGTGCTCATTTCAAATCATATTGGGTAATCTTGAATCTTATTGGCTGAATTTGCTGTCACTTTGATGGTCATACTTCTGATCAAAATTTGGTCAGAATATCACCTTGTATCATCCAGATAAATGATGTGGTCTTGAATCTGATTGGCATAGCTTGTTACTCTTTTAATCTCACTTGGAGTGTAGGCTTGTATCAGCTAAATCTTGTGCTAGTATCATAACAAATAAGATCTGTTGTAGATTTTAATGCCATTTTTCAGCACACGATAGGCTATACATGGTGGCCAGTATTATTGGTGGAGGAAGAACTCGGGAAAACCCACGGAAAGAACCACCAACCCACGAGAAGCTACTGGCAAGCTTCCTCATATAACTACATTAGCCGAATCTTAGACTCGAACCCACACAGACAGGTGAGAAGGCAGTAACCACTTTAGACCACTCGGCCACTCCGGGCCCCCCAACAAGATCTGTACATACTATTGAGGTAGTCTTGCATCTGCTAGGCAAAGTATATTGCCACTCTGAGTCTTTTCTAATAAATTTTGGAAAAACTTGGTAAATAAGTCATGTTTTATCAAGATTGGACTTTAGACCACTCGGCCACTCTGGGCCCCCCCAACAAGATCTGTACATACTATTGAGGTAGTCTTGCATCTGCTAGGCAAAGTATATTGCCACTCTGAGTCTTTTCTAATAAATTTTGGAAAAACTTGGTAAATAAGTCATGTTTTATCAAGATTGGATGAGTACTGTTAAGAGTGTAACAAGATAAACTGGTGGGATTTCTGGATTCACAACAGACCACTTTTGACAATGATATAAATACAATGTTTAATAATGAATAATTTTAATGAGCAATTAATTATGAATATGTGCATGTGTATATAATCCAAATATTGGATTAATTCCACGATGACCAACTAAACATATTATATGTCTAGCTGTTTGTCCAAAGTGACAAGGTTGGGGTCTTCTACCAAAATATAGAAATCAGAGCTCAGAAGTTTTTTTTTCTCAATTTTGGGTCAAACAGGTGTTATCTTACAAAGTGATGTACATGTATTCTTAACTATTTTGTTTGCACTTGGATTTTGATATGGCAGTTATGTCTTTAAAGTTTTGCTCATAATTTGTCTTTTCATGAAAGAAAATTTTGCAATAAATTTAGATTTGTGGTAATTTTGCAGGTAAGAGCCTTTAAACGCAGTTTTAATTAATACTTGGTCTATTCAGCAGGTTATGTCATATGCTGCTATTCTTTTGATTTTGTTCATGGTGTAAAAGAGACAGGTTTTTTGTGTGCATAGATTTAATGCACCATTCACCAGCCTACTTTAAAACAAAAAATAAAAAACAATTGTACAGGTGAGGTAAAAAAAAAAGGTCCATATTTTTAGATAGCTATATTACAACATAGCATAAGAGAAATCAATGGCAGTTCATAGCAAAAAAAAGTTTATGCATGCCAACCTCAAATTTATACCTGTATTTTACATGTCCAAAGGCCAGTTTTGACACAGTGCATACACAAGCACCCTTCTTAGGGGTGATAATTCTGCAAAACTTTGTGAAATAAACAGATTGATGCAATTCAAAATAGTTACCATGCCATTTTGAATCAGCATGTCTACTGCTATGGGTGCCTAGCTCTCTTTCCAGGCTGACTCTTGGTATTTAATTGTCTACATAATGTAAAGTAACTTAAAATGGAAGGTGTATATGTTTCACATCAATTTCAAGAACAACACAAGCAACGTTCCCTCTAAAACACGAAATATATCAATATTTTTAGTTGTTAAACAATAATTGCTGACAAAGTTCTACCAAATTGGATTGTGGTCAATTTATGAAATATTATCGGTCAGTGCAAATCAGTTACTATAATTTCCCTCTGGATTTATCTGCTTGTAACAGGACATCAGCATTTTGATGGAGAACCTCAAAACCTAATGGACATTGATCTTGAGCTACTGATTGGCATATTGTTGTCAGACAGTAAAAGTTTTTACAGAGTTATGCCCCTTTACGAAAATAACTACAAAACAAGATTGATTGAAGCATTTGTGCCCCATGGACACTTCATAGTTCAGTCCTGGGTAAAACATAAACTAGAGCCCATCTTAGTTCAGGCATATACAAAGAGTAGCTTGTCGGCAATCAGTTGCTATTACTACATTACACTAATTACAAAATTGACAATTGCTATTAGTTAGAGTGAAATTAACAAGTTGACTTGCGGTAGTGAATGTGTTAATGTGCAGTCTGGCTCAGTGCCACAGGAAGAAAAAATGGGTAGCATCATATTGGTCCTGGACCCATTTCTAAATCTGAAACGTGTGGTACTCTTTTTGCAAAGGTTCGTCAATCTGCATTTTGTTCAGACTAGATGATTTAGATCCAAGACCAAAAAGCTACAAATCTGGATGCAAACTGTTTTTTTTTTTTACACATGTAGAAAGTATACATTTGATATCACCTAAAACTACATTTTTTCTCTTTTCAGTACTGAAACCCACTTTCTGTCTCTAATTAAGCTTGCGTTAATCTTGGGTTAAATAGAACAATTTGATGCTTATTGCATTCGTTTTTAATTTGTGAATGTGTTCATTTGATTTCATTGAGAAATGGAAATATTTTCTCAGTTGCAGAACACTTTACTTTTGGAAACCTTGTTTAAAATAATGGTCACCTCCAAATAAAGACTTAAAAAGCAATCTGGATTGCTACTTACTTTATCCCACAAAATTAAAGGTGAGAGGGTTTCATTCCAGTGTAACTTGCACCTTGTTATCCTTTTGGTACTTCTGGTACTCTTGTTTCCATTTCCCAGTTTTCCATGTTGGTACTTCTGGTACCCTAGTTTCCTTACTCTTGGCCCTTCTTGTCAGTACTTCCAGTACCCTCGTCTTTTTTTTTTTGGTCCTCGTCAGTGCTTCCAGTACCCTAGTTTGTGTTCTCTCGCCCTCTTTCCTCACACAACTGCCTATCTCTGTGCTCTCCATGTCTTCTCTCTAATCTTTGGGTGGTATTCGATGCCACCCAGAAATGCTCTTCAATAACCTTTGTTCCAATCTTGTCTGAAGTTCCTAGAACTACATTTCTTGCCCTTTTAACAAGTGTGCAACTTTGGCATTTGAAGCACTGTCTGGTGTCTCCAACTTCACTACGTCTGCTCTTGCCAATTTCCAAACAATTCACGGACTCTTTCACAATGACAGCAGCAGAATAATCTCTTGACTGGATGAGAACCCCCCTCTAAAAATTTGACTATTGTAGTTCTAATTGGATACCGATGGTCTCTTTGAAAACAGTCTGGGTAGTATCACTGAGGTGTCAGAATATCTGGTTTTCGGCCTCTAAGCCTAAGTTGACCAGTTTCTCACCCCATGGCAAGGTTCTTTAAAAAAGAAGTAACAAAGAATTTGACCATAACACAATGGCTAGATAATTCACAGGACATGTAGTTTCTTTGTTCAGAATCAGTCTAAAGTCATAATGTTGTACATATAACAGTTTTGACATTCACAACAAGGTTTTTCATTCTATCAGAAGACATAAACATGAGGCGGGAATTGTTAAAAAATTTTCTCACACAACATGAAGATTAACATTATGTACATATTCAAACAAAGAATGCAAATTTGTGGCCCCTTAAGATTTTTTTAAAGGTCAGTATTGGAAATAATTGTCAGAATATCATTTATTCTGTTAAACATGATATGCAATTTAAAAATTGTTTTTTCTGGTAAGTATTAAATCTTCTGAATACCCTTGAGTTTATTTTAAAATTAAGTTATATTGGCCAAAATTACCAACTTCATTACTTCGATTGTTGGCTTGGGCTCCATTCATGAGTGCATTGACCTTCTAGAATGAGTTGACTGTAATGAGTTGACTGGTATGTGGAGGTAGACTGCAAAGTCTTGATTTTTTTTTTTTTACAGACTTGGACACTATAACAATCATAAATTGTGAACGAACATGGAAATAACCATTGTTTGCCTTCTTTAATTTTTGATTAAAGATAGCTGCTGTAAAGATGGATCTTCCGATCATACAATGTCAAACCAGAAATATTGTGAAGAGCTTTTGCCGTAGACTTTACTGCTTATTCTAATATTAGTCCAAGTTTGTTATAAAGGATCAATGCGTCACAGATCCTTGTAAATATAAACTAGGAAAAGGAAAGAGATTGGGAGAGAGAGAAGAAGAAAAATATTGTCGTCCCCATTTAATAGTAATCAGAAGTTTGAACTGCAAACGTGAATCATTCTTAGGCTTTCGCTTTCTCCATTATTGATGGAGAACAATATAGAATTTCCTCATTATAGTGCAGTACCAGTATTTGAGGTCCATAATTACTGATTTTCAGTTTCACAGCTCTCACCAAATGGTTAAGGAGCCGCCATGCATGGCCCACCCTCCCAGTCTGCTGGGTCCCTTAAGAGCCTCCCTATTTTCTACAGACAGTTGGATCCAAACTTTGGACCCCTCACCGAGTGTAAACCAATACTATCGATTGAGTCAATCTCACCATTGAAATTGCATACAGTTGAGATGAAACCCCCATTTTACCACTCACTCACTAAAGCAGCTATAAATATTACAACTCTACAGCTGAAGATTGCCCCTATAAAGTGTACAGTTTCCTGAATTTTTTAAATTATATTAATTAGTCAGTCTGTACTCGTATTCTGGTAACGGTGGTGCTCACCAGTTATGTACTTTTAAGAGAGTGACTTAGATCTGTAAGGTGGAGAAAATGTTGACATACCTCTGTTCTAGTTTGATGTAATGTGGCTGACATTTCTTTGGATATTGTATTGATGGAAACTGTACATGATCTAAGCACACTGCTAACTTAAATGACTGCTTCCTTGTGCTAAAACAATCAGCCTTGATGTTTTGTCTAAATAAAGTACACTATCTTTAGTTCCATTTGAAATAGGGAAATTTAATTTTGCCCAACTAGACAATACCAGTGTTTGAAAATGCAATGGATGAATTACTACATAATATAAAATGTAAAAAATGTTATCAGCTCTTTTTTTTAAAAACAATTTACCTCTGATGTCCAGGAAGTAAAAATGACCAAGTGGAGCTAACAGTTTTTGAAAGATGCACATCTGGAGTAAGGCCAAGCTTTTTACTCTATAACCCATATTATACCCATCAATCATACACAAAAATAAAGTGAATTAAAGGTTTTTTGAATAATACGCAATATATACAAGGTCTTTTTTAACTAGCCAGTATAACCAGTGAGGAAACCGAAGGAAATTCTTTTTCTTTAAAATTCTTTCCCTATGCAAAATACAAACTGTCGAGTGCCACCTATGGTAAAATCCATGGCCAGGGAGCTTACGCTAATAGGTTTTCTCATTGGGTTAATGGAACTCAGTATTTTGAAGTAGCCACACACACAAAAAAAAAAAAACACCCATGGGTAACACTGTACAGTCAAGTACATTTATGTTCATAAATAAAGCATTAAAATTAAGTGCATACAATTCTGTTCTATTGATCCATAATAAAAATGGTGCCAATCTTAATCCAATTTGGCTGACACAATGGTCTTGTTTAAATGAATTGGAGGTCATATTCACTTGGGATTTTCACCATAAGACTTGCAGTGGTATCTAGTTGGTCTCAAATGGAAGCAGATGCTGATAAGATATCAGGTCTGGCCATCATAGTAGCCAAATAGGAAAATCTTGTGTTATGAGTCAATGATCTTAAAATATGTAACATAAAAGAATGAAAAGCAACAAGATTTGTAATATTCATTAAATATTTGATTTCCTTGAATACAAGTGAAAATTTTATAAAAAGTACTTACTGTTTTGTGAAATAAATCCAACATAATCCTAGACTTACAGACACAAGTCCAAATAATAAAAGTTGCGAATAAATTTTAGTTCAAGTCCAAATTAAATCCAACACTGAAAGTGTTGATGTGCCTGTGATGGCTCATAAAGTGTTGATGTGACAACAGTCTTTTGATGACCCGCAATAATATACAATCCAAGAAGAAATCCTTATTCAAAATTTCAGTGTAAATGCATATCTCTATGCCAAAAATGTTAACAGAACACTTTTGGATTTTGAGAGAAAAATAATTTGAATAATTCCAAATCAAATACTATACACAACAAAAAATTGATTCAGCATGGATGTTAAAGCATGAATGAATAATCTTTCCAGTAACAAAACTATATATACAGTGGGACCCCGCTATAACACGGTAGTTGGGAGCCATATAATCCGACCAGGCTATGAACTGAACTGTGTTATAAGCAACCATGTACAATACCAACACATTTTTGGATTTAATTGGGGGGGGGGGGGGGTTACATAAAGACGGGTGCGAAAATGCATGGCACAATTACCATTTTTGATCAATATATATTAAATGAGTAAAACATTTGCTGTGGTAACAGAAATTGCAGATATAATATATTACTTTATTCAGAGAACCATGCATTGATAAATACACGTGTCTAATTTATGTATACATGTATAATCTATTGCATGAAAAGAGTATCAACACCGTGTACTCACCAGCGAATCTTGTAACATACATTGAATCCATAATACAAATATTTCCATCGAAAATATCCACACACGGATGTAAAATATTCAATAATTTTGTTACAGATCATTATGTGACTGAATTCAATGAAGAAAAAAAAAATTACGTAACGGGTGTACGTAATGAATGATGAAATAGTACATATCCATAGATTAAATAATGGAAGCTAAAGTGTATTCTTATAATAACTACATGTACATCTCAGGATCTTTCTGTCTCTGAATTCAGTCATTGTAAATTTCAGCACATTTTCCCACCCAAGCTGCTAGTCAAAGTCCTTTGAACTTGCCACCCAGTTATTGCGTCATGTTCTTTTGATGTACTCTAATAAATACAGCAGGCAGAACTGGCTTAACCACTGAATTATGTCACTGTTTAGCTCGGCAGTTCACTTTGATGATAAACAATGTACTTAAATTAATTGATGTATACATTCTGGTGAGAATCTTTTATCAACCGCCGCATTGGCTGTTGCTTAGTTATGTATGAAATTAAGAGAACATATATCGGAGATAATTTTGAGCAACGATTGTATTCGGAATGCATTCAAGACAAACACAAAGTAGACACGATGGCTTCATTACTCGGGAATCAGTAATTATAATATTGACACTGATGAGCTGTAATTTTTCAACAATAAACAAAGATCAAAGTTCTCAGTAGGCCCAGCAATTGGTTCGTATTTCCGACGTTTATTTTGGCACAAAACTAGAAGAAATTTGATAATACATTTTCTACACGTTCTTTTTCGCACTGTTTAGACGAATATGAGAATGATAATTAAACTCTTAATTTTTTTTTTTCATACTTAATTTTTTTTTTTTTTTTTTGGTCTTTGAGAAAAATACCTGTAATAAATTACCCGAAATTTCGGGAGCCATGCCACGACCGGGTTATATCCGAATTCGGGTTATAGCGGGGTCCCACTGTAGTCTTCTTCTTGATATCGGGTCGCAAAAATTAACATTTTCCCAAAAAAATATTACCTAATGAAAGATAACCTTCCAGAAACTTCCTAATGTTTAATGAATAATGTGTTATTTATAATTATAAATTTGGTTACAAAATTATAATATGCAACCTGGACTGTCTGGTACACCAGGTAAATTGTAGGAGAATTCCAATAACCTAGACCCATACCCAAATAAACACGTTTACTTCTATTAAAACTGATCCTTATACTACAAGCATATACAAAGAAAATATTTTATCAGTGTATTACTTGTTGACGGGAAAATACCAAATTCAGGTCAGGTTGAAAGATAAAGTTGATTTTGAACAACGTAAAGACCAATATGTAATGTTACAGTACAATAACATCTAATGGAATCAAAAACTTTTTTATAAAAAATCTAACAAACATTACAAATTAAATATGCACAACACTTGTTATAGTACTTCAGAATATCTGTGATAGTTTCAATGTTCTGCACTTAAATAGAATTTTTTTTTTTTTTTTTTTTGGATTCCAGGATATTCTTTTTGCCAGTGGAACACCAGTCCCATCAATGGACTTTTGCTTTTGTATAGTGAACTTTTAAAACATCTATAACTTGTTCAGCATGAACTTCATTACAGGATACATCCTAAGGCAGAATGGTTGCCACCATTAGTTGCCTCTATGGTATATGAAGGAGATTGTTCCAGCTAATTTAATATTGACCTAGTTGTTAATTAAGCATTTGTCATTACTTTCTGTCTCCAGTGGCATATTGTCATTAAGATGGAAAAACTTAAGTGTATATCAGATATTTTGCAACTGTTGATTTAATAGTGTTCACAAATTTATGTTGATATTTTTGTCTGGGTGATTTTGATCTAATTTGAATACTCCCAAATGAATGCCTTAGAAAGTCCTGATTATGCATAGTGAATTTTCCATTACTGCAGCAAAAGACATAATGTGGTGGTGATTGATCACTACAGGATGAATGTTCAAGGTAACATACCAGAATAGAACACAAAAATTTGCATTCATATTGGATGTTAAGCTCAAATTACATTTCTCAATATTTTACTACAGTGGTTTCCATGATGCCATATTGTTACTGGTATTTTTCCTCTGGTACAATTTGGCATTGGCCAATCTTAGATCTTGATTGTGTTGTAGAAAATGTTTGACTTGCCTTCCTCCACTCTTTTGTTGATAAAGGAAAATTAGGGTTGGGTTTCATTTTAATTCTAATAGGAGGAGGTAGGGTGATGGAAAAAAAATAATTGTGCATCAATCCATTGCCGTCAGCTTGCAGTGATCAATACAGTTCTGCTGCTGTGTTGGTATCTGGTAATATTCATTCAGCTTGGAAATATTGGCCAATAGCTAGTGTGGTGTTTCATTAATCAACAAAGACTTCAGCAAATATCACGAAAGTATATTTCTGTGATTCTGGGGAATTACCGTATGAAGTAAATAGCAATTGGATTATCCTCCTTTCTCTGAAGTTTTTTGTGATGGCCAACATGCTAGCTTTTGCTGACTGTTAGAAGTAACAGAAGTGTTTGAATGTGGATTAAGTTCATTTTTCATTATGAATGTGACAACATAGTGGCAGGCAAAGGTAAGTAAATGTGTCTTCTGTTGGTAGATAATGTCTGGATGGGATGTAAATATCGGTTTTTTTCCCAAAACCGATTATCGTTTGTAGAAATCCGATTTTAAACCGATTATCGGTTTTTGTCCTGCATTGAAAATTACAAGAAATATATTCTTATAATGCAAGATAGTGAATGCCTCTTGCGAATAAAAGATATTCATTACATACCATAACGTATAGACGCGCATCGTCTGACGGCATGGAGGACGATATTGTGGCTCCATCAAATCACGGAAGGAATTGGATTCAGCAATCGAAATTGGTAGCATGTTTTCAGCGACAAACTTAGCTACAGCAGCAGTAACTTTTTCTTGATGACTATCAGGACAGTTTCTTTGTGTTCCAGTTGTTAATCGCGGCTGAAGATTTGAAGGAGCCGTAATTCCGGGATGTTTGCTACGCAAATGTGCGTGTAATCCAGTAGTAGTACCACCGCTCCGACTTATTTGTTGTGAACATAGTTTACAGCAAGCCATGCTTGATGAAATTTTTTCAAAGTTTTCCCATACATCAGATTTATTTATACGACCAGCCATATTTGTAAACTTGAAAGACACAACCAGTAGAGACCAGTCCTCAACAACAGAGACTGGAGCTATTGACAGTCTATTGTTGTCAATTTCGGACATCAAAGAACTTAGCGACCGGTCGGTCGACTAACTATTGACATCCTTCAACAATAAATGTATTCATTTGCAAACACGCTGCATGGAGCGCTCACAAATTTTAAACAAACACACCTTATCAGCTGGCCATATTTTATTAAAATGTAAACACTAAACAAATGCATAAATTAATTTTTTTCTGGCATTTTTTAAAATTTTCACTACAAAAATGGTAAAAAAATATTGAATTCGATTATCGTTTTGTAAAAACAAAAACCGATAATCGTTTTCAAAACCGATAATCGGATTTCCGATTTTCGTTTAACAACCCTAGATACAAGTACAGGCAAGTGCATAAATGCCAACCATTACAATTTTGGCATAATGATTATGCTTTTTTTTCACCTAATTGCCTCTTATGCTGACATGTATATAGATTATGTATTTTTGGTTCATTAAAAAAATTCAAAAAAATAACAAAAAACGTTCAGTCTTTATTTTTATCAGCTTTCTAATCCCACTCATAAATTAGAAAATATTCTTAAAAATAAGGCTGCTGCATGAGAACAGCACAAAAGTATCTTTGCCCATCAGAGACCCACATATACTTTCTGATTTTCTGTATATAGCAACACATGACATATTTCCAAGAAAGCAAATTTCTTTACCTCACCAATCCATTATATTGATAATATAATTGCATAGTGGACCAGTCTCTACTGTTAAAAAAAAAATGGCACCAGATAAGCAAAAACAGGCTTTTATGGTGTAACATGAAGTTATATGACAGAAAATTGTTATGGGGCGATGGATTTTTCTAAACTATAAAACGTAAAAAGTACAAATCAACACCAGTTTACATGTCTCAAACATGAGACTGGTTTAATGGAATATTTGGATTGAGCACATCCTGCACATTGCGTTTTATGCACTTTATAATCATTCCATGAATGTTGGACAAAAACGACTAATTAAAGTTATAAATAATTTATATGTTTCTACTTTATTCTTAATCAAATCCACATGGATTTTGCACATTTTTGTCACAAATTTTGACAACTGTGGATCTGGTTTTGTAGATTTTTTGTTTGTATGATTAGGATTTTTAACATAGCTTTAAAAAAATTCAGTCATGTTGCTACAATGTCTGCAGTGAGGCAGTTTATAGTCCTGTCTGGCACTGGGGCATCATGCCACAGATATTGTAGCATGATGTCCTACCCAGTCACATTATCCTGATACCAGGCTGACCAATCAGTCCTAACTAACCTCTTAATGCTGAGGGTAGAGTGAGGCAGCTGTTAATACATGTACCATTTTTGTAAGTCTTTGGTATGACTTGACCTGAGATTGAACCCATGACCTCCCGCTTCCGTGGCGGACACTCTAACCACAAGGCCACTGGAGCGGTTTAGTAGAGAAAATAAATATAAATTTTTCATACATTGTACTGTCATTATGGCATGTAATATATAAATTTTATTTTGTATGCTCAAATTATGCTTATTTACCAAATATTAGGAATATTTATGCTTATACATCCTTCAGGGATTTTATACGAGTCTTGGTATTGTCAGTTGAGCTGTGAATGCATAATAATTATTATTCCCACTAACCCAGATGATTTGTCCTGTTACAGTAATGGTTCTTTTCCTGATAAAAAAATAATAGTTTGGTTTGTCATGCCATCTCCAAGTGATGCCTAATGCCATTCTGGCATTTGATGGCACATTATGTTTCAATGCACACTTATTTTGTGTGACATTTTAGATGTAGAAAATTAAAGTACATACAAAGTGTATAGACCCATTTCCAGGCAAGTCTCTTTTGTATCCACTGATGTACACTTCATTACACAGTGAATTTTCCTGTATTTACCGATCAGACATGAGCTACACTGTGCTGATAGGTAATGTAATGAGACTCAATTAATTTAAGACCCATAATGTTTTAGTAACATTATGCATTTTACGAATATGAGGTAATCTGCATTGTTTAGGGACTTGGAGGTAATCAACAAACTGGTGAAATTGAATCCACTCTTGAGGCAGAGTAGAGTGGATGCTTCACTTGATGAGTGACTTAAACCTAGAGACAGGAGATGCCACATAGTTCTTTGACCTATACTTGAGAACACACTCCACCACCATCAGTGAAATATGACCAATACAGTCAGGGATGATTCAGCTATATTTGTTTGGGGTAGGTGAGGGTGAAATATCACAATTTACTGCTAGTAAATTTTGCTTGTCAGAACATTTCCCTCATTGGGTTCATATCCTTGACATGAAAATTTACCCTATTCCTTATCAAAAGTCATACTAATGATGCAAAAGCATGGCATTGGTTTTAAGTGCAGTTAATAATAGGTTAGGATCCAAGCTGGACTCCCATCATTTGGCTGAAATCAGCTTCTCTTCAAAAAGGGTGAGGTTGTCAAAATGGGGAGAAGTGGGTGTACAAAGTTCAGAATAGTTTATTGGAACAATGGCAACATTTTTTCATATGGTGATGTTTGATAATTCAATTGGTGATGAAATACTTGGAAGTTTATATTTTTTAAAAAAAAACTTTTCTGATATTGCTTCACTAACTTTACTGTGTAGCATATAATGGCAAATGTGAAATATAGGTTACAGTTCAAAATCAGCAAATGTTTCCATACCAGCTGGCCTATCTAAATGATGAAATATTGAATGTGACTGCTTTTATTAGTATTAAACATGTTTTTATTAATAATAAGCATCAATATAAAATTGTGTCCACCGAGTCGTAATTCGCTTATGATTGGTCTACACAGTTTTTCATATTGCATAATTGTTGGCGAGAATGTTTAGAAAGCAAAGTAATTTATGGCATCTTTTAAGACAAATTTAAACCAAAGTTGACTACAGAACATAAAAGTTGTTTTTCTAAATTTTGACCACCCTGAATGATGGAAAAATGCATGAAAAAGTTGATGTTTACTTTGATTACTGCAATATAGTGGAAAACAAAAAGGGTGGGGGAATTCTCAAAATCAATACAAATGAAGTGAACATAGGTGCATTTACAACACCTAAACTCAATTCACCCCTTAGCCGGTCCCTGTAAGTATTCAGAATCGCCAACATATGTGCATTGTGGAAAAGCTTGACAAGCAAGCACAGTTCCTCCATTTTCATCGTGGCCAATATGTGTTCCTTCCTTAGTTATACAGTTGTTTTTACTAGCAGTTTGAATTGTTGACAGTACGTATTGGTAATGACTTGTAGAAACATTTTGTGTTTTTAATTACTTAAATTCAGCATAACATTTACCAGTATATGTTTGAAGTCGTGTGGTCTAGCGTGAAATGCTTTCTTTAATGTCATTCTGTTTCATGTCATTTTTTGCAAAGGGAACGTAATTTTGTATAGTATTTAAGTATTGTTTAAATAAAGCTGCTTTTTATGCCAAGAACACAACAACAGCTGTGTTGTTTATGAAGATAACCTTACCAAACAAGTACAAAATTATGTTAACTAATTCGGTTCACACTGTACACAAATCCCAATAATGATAATTTTCTAATCTGCAATAAAGAGGAAATGAAAATGAATTGTTTTAAAAGAATCATGGATTTGCAGTGTTATGAAGCGTGATGAGAACTTACAGGTTTATTTAGGAAACATGATTTTTATCCATAAAATATATTTTTGAGATTAACCTGTCACTTTTTGGCTAAGAATTTTATCAAGAATTTTGCTGCAGCAGTAAATTGTTAAGGTATTTATACTGGATCAGTGGTTATATTTGGTCACTGGCTTACTATGTCAAATATGGTAATGCTGTGAGTTAATATTTATAAAGAGGATTAAGATTTGCATTTTAAAGTTGAGAGGATTAAATTTTATGAAGTTCTTTGACTGGATTTTTGACTGTATTGAGTACATTATTGGCTTATTATGCCAAGAAAATGGGAACTAAGTGCTTGACTGAAGACTAGAAATACCTTGATAAGCAGTTTCTTTGTGCCATTGATGTCACAAGAATATAGATAAAGTTAGTGTCCCTGTACACGGAATGACATAGCTGTAAATGAAGGTTAACTGATGGCCAAAGAAAACTGTAATAATCGATTGTGTGTAGAGGGAGACTACTTTTTAGGTGTATGCAAAGCACAAAGGTTAGTAGAACTCCCAGCCACTAAAGTTGACCTGAAATTTATTAATTCCCTTCACAATTACAAATTTGAAACCTTATGATTCATAACTAGGAACAGTCATTATTACATGGTCAATCTGTTAAATTGTTGAGTTAATAAATTTAAACACATTTTGTTGATTTGTTTCAGTTAAATTGCAACATCTTTTGTAGTATTTATAAACAATGACAAACAAGAAAAACATGTCCTTCTATACTTTATATTATAGACACATCACATATGAATGAAATAATTTTGGGGGATTGTTGCAGTATTTCAGTTACATTTGACTGATCAGCCATAAAAAGTTTCGTTCATATAACAAAGTTGTTGAACAAAAATAACACACAATGTAATATTATTGTCAGGTTGAAGTATACATGTCATTAAAAGAGATTACTCCTGTACATTTATTAACATATTGAACTCTTGATCAAAGATGCAACTGTTTAACAAAATTTAAAATTTGCTCTTAGTAACCGATTATTATCAATGATCAGTTGTTTAAAGGGAACCGATTATCGATTATGAATTTCTGAGTGATTCATATCACTAATGTGATAGCCAATGAACATTGTTTGCTTTTTATATTAGAGTGTCTATGGATGAAATTTGTAGACTAAAATTATTTTCATCATTGGTTTCCCATTACTAACAAAATCCAGCTGTGCAATTTTCATTCGGTGGTTGGGTGGCCTGGTGGTCTAAGGTTCTTGCTATAACAGATTGTTGACATCTAGGCTCAATATACGTTGGTGCACGTCATGTGCTTGTGCTTGTGGTTGTGTGAGAAGTCAGACTGGTAGCTTCTTTGGGTTGAGGTTGTTTCCAGGGTTTACACAGGTTCTTTATCTTCTGTCTACACCAAATACAGTATATACTTGTATTGCTCATTGTGCACCTGTAAACTCTCTAAATGTGCCATAGCAATTGATAAGCTAATATTGTGCTCCTCTATTTAATTTTCCTTATTTTTTTTTCTATTGTGTATATTGTTTGATTTTGAAATGAGTGCAAACTGTTTGATATGTACTTGGTTGAAACAATTATCAGTTAAGAAACAAGTCCTTGCAATTGCTGTGTATTGATCTAGGGTATTTAAATTATCTTTAATTAATGTCATTTCTCTCACTTGAAGCATGCTCTGACTGGATCACTGTTCTGGACTAAACATGTTCTTGCAATATTCAAGGTCCTGTAGTCGGCTGAGTGTTTCCCTCTTAAAGCTGAAAAACCAACAAGACAACACATTACAACAATGACATGGATAACTGTCATGCTGTGAAATGGGGAAAAAAAATGATAAGTCAAAGAAAAACATGAAGCATGAACAAATTTTGTTGATGTAGAATTTTATTTGAGAAAATAAAATCATTATACAAAGGTCTGCAATTAACAAATTGGGTTAGAAAAGAAGTGGATAGTTTATGTGTTGTGTGTGTGTATATATATATATATATATATATATATATATATATATATATATATATATATATATATATATATATATATATATATATATATATGAGTTGAGCACTGCCAAACTAAGAACTTGAACTTCTTTTCTTCTAGGTTGTTAGGTATTTGATCAGACCAAACTAGTTAATTTTCTGGCTGAATGCCTAATCTATATGGGCCTAGTTGAAAACCAGTAATAGAAAATCTCAATAGTCAATATACCTAGGTAAAATTCTCAGGTACAATAGGTCATGGCAGGATTTTATGTAAGTAAGCTGGAGTGTGTTGCGTCAGTTTGTGCTGATACGATTGCTTTGCACTTGTGAGTGCAACAGAGATTCGTAACAACAATGAAGGTTGCTATATTTATCATCAAGATACAGTGGTATACAGTTTATGAATCCCGGTGGACTAGTACATCACTGTAGTGTTGGAAAGAATATAAACAGCAGTGCCCTAACTCTTGATGCAGAGAGCTAAATGTGTATTATTAGCTTTGACGTAGGCGATGAACTTTCTCAGATGGATAAATATTACAACTACACATTATGATGAGTGGTGGTGTTTCACTTCTGAAGTAGCATCTACTTAACGAGGTGGACCCAGTTACTATTTGTTTTGCTTCAGCTTGTGTGTGATTGCAAACAATAGAGTGAATAGGAAATCAGTTTCATGCATAAAATGTAGATTGGTCACGTTTAATAAAACCCCTAGCCATTCTGTAACGGATTCAGTAGTACCAGTCAGGGCATCTCATGCTCAGTGCCTGACAAAAGGTAAGCTTGGATTTATTGATTTTTCCTTTCACAAATTCCATCATAGTACAGTTGTACTTCACTATTGAATCTTGATGCAGAACATGTAAACATTCTTTTTGAAAGCCGGCGACTGCTTCGTTTGACTTAATCATATTTTGTTTGTTTCTTTTTTGTGTGTGTGATATTCACGGATTCGAGGCAACCATGCATTTGCATTGAACTAGTTGGACTAATTGAAAGCCTTTGGTATAAATATGGATTTAAAAAAAAAATATTACTTTAAACCTGTCACTGCATAGTTAACAACTCACTATCGGGCAGTCATTACCTGTGCAAACAGCCTTTATAACTTTTTTTTTTGTGAATTCTCTTTGTAATGTACAGCACCGTATATTTCTGTATCAGTAGACACAGTCGTACTGTATATTCATAAAAAAAAAAGAAAACCGTCAATGCAATTGTTTAAAATCGTACTATCAGGTGAAAATATATGTACAGATTACTACTAATAGTGGCCATTTATTTATTGTCATTATTAATAGTTGTGAATGTTTAGCATAGTGCGTTTCAATAATGTGTGGTGCCGTTTTGATGTGATAATCACTTCCGAGATGCAATTTGTTTTTAAACGCCTACTTTTTGGCAAGTCTTTCTATTAAGACTAGAGTTAACTGCACAATGGTTTTATGGTTTTTAAATAATTGGCATTTACACTACACATACCTGCAATGAGTGTTATTTTTGACGATCTGAAGATATTTTCCAAAAATTGGACAGAACATTTTGCTATTTTTTTTTGCACATTAATATTATATGGAGGGAGTGAAAAAAATAAACTTGAAAACTATATAAAAAATAAAACATGGTTAAACCTCTTAATCTGTTAGCACAATATTAGCGAACCCAGATGTTTTATTTGTAGTTAAATTTATAACTATTTATGAAACGATTTTCTCCATGCAGATCTTGCTCTAAATCAAATATATAGCACAGGTAATAACGTTATGTCGACTTGGCTAGAGTAAATGTTATGTAGCTAGATGACTGCATTAAAAAAAAAAAAAAATTAAACAAATTCCTTCAGGCTGACAGGTAGTTGTTGTTGTTGTTGTTGTAGGGTTTGACACGATTTTTAGCACAAGATAGGCTTTCACGGTGGCTATTATAACTGGTGGAGGAAGAACCCGGGAAATCCCCCAAATGAACAGCCGACCAACAAAATTCTGCCGACAGGTAATGTATCCACCATAACACAAGTAGACCCATAGAGATCGGAAGTTAATACACGCAGTGATGTATATATCCCCAAAAGGCTTTGTACATTCTATATTGTCTTTTGGAGAAAATTTGTATTGAGGCCAAAACATGCATTGAGGTCAAATCTACAATTGCCCCGACGTGCAGACTACCATGCATTTACATGAAAATCTGATGAGCAGGTTTTCACGTTCAAGAAGAGATTTGTTAAATTTTATCTGAGATTAATATTTTTGAAGCTTTTAGCCTTGTCAGTGACGTACATAATTTACTACAAAGCTGCTTAGATTGAAAACCCTACTGGCACATATTTTTATCAGTTCAAATTGAACTAAACATCGTTTTGTTTGCCACATTTTGACAAAAGTATACTACACATTTAACTGCTTAGATGTGGGTGCTTTGTAGTCTCTGAAGTTGGTAGATATCAGCAAATGCAAAGGACATCATGGACCTTTGAATAGGCAACGCTTTCCTTTGCAGATCCTAATATTTGGGATGAACTTGGGACCACAAAGGTGTTCAGTAACTACAGTCCTATCCAGGTTTAATATCTTATTATGCACAGCTTAATGTGGAGTTTTCTTTTGAGAGCAAATAGTGCTATCAGAGATATAATATTCTCTCAGTGCTTGTCCCATTGTATTATGATATTTAGCAATTTTAGCTGTCAAAACCAATACCAATTTGTATGTTGTGGATTGTATGGAGTGTAATATTTGGATATTTACCAAGATTTGTCAATGATAATTACATAGCAGTCCCAACTCTTTCCTTGATTGTAAATATTTGTTACAATTTAGTTTAGTATTAGATGCAGTCATATGCCAGTAGAAACTTTGAATTCGTCTAATTTGGTTAGCTCTGTCCATTACGCCAGTTTTTATAATTTTATTTGTTTAAAAGTTATAATGTGAATAGTCATGCACCTAAATACACTGTTGATATGGGTGTAAATTATGATTAAAAAAAGTTTGGATTTTTGCCTGTTTAATTATTAAAAAGGCATCACATGCATACAAAATTAATCCGATGTTGATCAGTGACATCATGGATCAACCAATTTCAGTACAAAGCTGGAACACAGGATTTGATTATGTAACCTTTGTAAATAGAAGACATGATGCCATGGCAGATGCCGTGGGTGTTCTTGACATGTTACACTATCCTCATTTTGCGTTTTTGATATTATGCAGTACTTGCACTTACACGTTTTTTGAATATTTTCAAATGGTCTGTTACTTCATTAAAATATTTGGATAGAGCTATGTTTGGAACAATTTTGATATGATGGAATGGTTGGTGTCCGACAAGTATTGGCTTATAATAAACATAACCTAGTCTATTGTATAGATCATGTCATTAGCAAAGATAAATGATTTAAATATAAATTGAATGGCTTTGCCATTTTACTCTTCAAAAAAAGGTAAGTAACTGAATGTTTGAATAATGTCACAATTCTAGGCTATACATATTATGTAGTGACATAATAAAAACGCACTGTTGCTGTCTTAAAATGCAAGTTGTTTTTCCTTAACCAGCTTTAGCAGAGGGGAGTTTTTATAATAACCTAATGACATTTTTTTGTGTCAATACCTCAGCAGAATAATTGTTTGATGGATTATATTTAAATATAATTTGTTGAGATTATAGGGGTTGGTGGGCAGGGAACAAAACATAATTTTGGAGCTCATTAAATTTAAAACTGATAGAGTAATGCCTGAAACAAATTGATGAAATACTGATGCAGAAATCTTTAACCTTCCGTGGCCCCGAGTGGTCTCAAGCACTTTCCGTTATGGATCACTGCCATCTCACCTGTCTGCGTTGGTTTGAGTCTCAGTTGGTTTGAGTCTCAGATTCGGCCAATGTGGATATGTGAGAAAGCTTGCCAGCAGCTTTTCATGGGTCAGTGGTTCTTTCTGCTGGTTTTCTCAGGTTCTTTCTCCTACATTAATACTGGCTGCCATATATAGCCTATCTGTGCTGAGAAATAGCGTTAAACCCTACAACAAAAACAACTTTAATGATCCATTTTGTTAAATTAAGTACATATATGCAATCCTTCTTGGTGAATGAAGAAATGCAGTTGTTTATTTTAGTTATAAATGTTATTAGTAGCAAGGATTAGATTGAAAAGATTTCTGAATAGCTATACCTTTTTATTTATCACCACTTGCTGGTAACTTTTGATATAACAAGATTTTTTGACAGCCCATTAATATTTCATTTGGTTCAACATTCTTTATATTAGACATAGATAATATTCGTATTGACATTCAATAATATATAAATTAATATCACAGAAGTTCTTCAAATAGAACATTGAATGCTATACCTGTACTGTATTTTTTCTCAAGTTAGTGGAAAGTGAGACATGGCAGTCAGTATCTGTCAGCATATACAGGTCATTATTGTTGTTAACAGATTAATGTTTAGGTTCAGGTATTTTGATTGGTTATATTTATCTGGTTATATTTCCTATAGCTCTATTTAGAGAAGCTTAGACAAGATATTATACAACAAGATTGCTTCCTACTGTGACCTGGGCATCAAGGTCAAGTAGAAAATTGGTGTTAAGGTTTCGGTTCAGTTTTTATCATTTACATATATTTCTTAAACGCTTTGATAGATTCTTATCATACATTACATTTATCATTATGAAGCTAAGACCATTAATTCTCTGAGATAAATAATTATGAGGCTATAACTCTGTCCTTTTATAACTTTGTTCTTTTGCATTCTCTCCAGTAAATTATAATGGTGAGACAAAGGGATCACCTTTCTGGCATTGGTGGTGGTGGTGTAGTAGTTGTCAATGTTTTTTCCATGTTCAAGTCTGTGAACAGAGATGAGTTGATTTACTCTATAAATTAACATTTAAACCACTCTTTAAATGGGTACCCTCTTACTACGCCCAATCTTATTTGACCAGTTTCTTGTAGTTTTTATTTGGGGTTTAACACCATTTTTAGCACACAGTAGGCTATGTATATAGGGTGGGGTAAATCGGCTTTATTCAGACATGTTCTTTTTCCCCCAAATTTTCCTTTGGGCAAATTAACTTGAAAAATTGTGGTCAGAATGTTGATAGTAATAGCATAAAAAAAAGTGTTCTTGAAGGAAGGTAAAGAATTTTTTCCCATGATTGCAGCCAATCATCAGCTTATTTGGATCAATCAGTTGCGTAAAGTGATACTGTCACATGTCAAATAAAAAAAATAAAACTGCACATACTACATGTATAGTGTACTGACTGTGTGACAAGTGCTAATATCAAGAACTTATTTTATGATCATTGTTTTCTCCATTAGTTTAATATTTTCATAATAGTTCAGTACTTAATGATCTCACGCACACTTCATATTGCATTCATAAAGGAACTACTTTCTAATGTAAGCAAAAAATCTACCAGACATGCCAGCACATTTGATTTGTAAACAAATCATGTACACTTATGTAGTAGGCAGTTTACATTTTGGTTATTAAATTTGTTTCTGAATGAACTAAGGCAGATGTTTTATGGACTGCCACATACTAGTTTCTTTGCTACATTCCATGTTGGCTGTTTTGATACATTGTTTTGGATTTTGGTTGGAGATGGACACCATATTTAATATAATTTCTGGGTACAGTACTTAAAAATAACATGAAAGTAACAAGGCATAAACTCTTTAGCTGGTAATAAGAATGGTATGTAACAACTTGGTTTTACATCCTGGATTTCCTCAAAATGTACTTTCTTAGTTCTGCAAATCCAAATTAAATGGGCCTTGTCATGGGTTCTCAAGCTTGATTACACATTTCGAAATGGTACTGTGATTTAGAGCTTCTAAAGATTAGGCGCTATACAAAGTCCTCATTATTATTATTATTATTATTATTATTATTATTATTATTATTATTTTGATTTCATTCCAAGTGCAAGTGCATCCTCCTTACTGCACTCAAAATGAAATGAACAGGAACCACACCAGAAAATCTTGCATCTGTTTAGTTCAATTCCTTTGCCCTTGCTGGTCTTGGGCCTGGTTTCCATTTTTTTCCCTTAGCATGGAGCTTTGGTCTGTACTTCCTGCTCATTGGACTATTCATTCCAGCCTCATTCCCTTGGTTGCTATTGCACATAGTGGCTTTGCCAGAATCAGTTTGTCCGGTGATTGTGAAAAAAGTGTGTGCATTTGTTGTTTTTGTGAACATTCTTGATCAAGTCGTATATTGGTCTGAAGGTCCTAACTATTCCTTGTTAATTTGGAAAACAAAAATTTAAGCCAAAAATTGAAAAAAAAAGTCTGTGTGACGTGGTCTGTTTGGTGTGTACGTGTTTCGTTTATTTTGTTATTGTGAGCATTCATGCTAATGTTTTGTTTGCTTTGCATTTATTAAGTCTTTTGATTATTATTATTATTATTATTATTATTATTTTATTGAACAAAAATTTTTATTAGAAAGACTTCAGATAACAGGTATATTAATGAGATACCTTGCATCTGTTTGGTACAGCTTGTTACTTCTAGATAAAATTGAGGTTCAAGGTCATTTCATCATGCTATAGGAATTCAGCACAGAATTGTCCAGCTTGTTACCTATAAGATATAGAGACTACAACAGTGTACATTAATTTTGCCATTATCTTGAGAACAAATTTCAATCAGGATATAGTTTTAAAAACAAAGGTAAAATCAACATGATACAAGGTTTGGAAGATTACCTAGGTTGTATTTTTAAAATGCTACAAATAGTCAAATGTTATGTAAGTAAGATGAGTGATATATCAGATCCAGTTGGACCTCTTGTTTGTAGAAATCTATATGAACCACAGGTATGTGTACTGTCTCTTTTCACATCCTATGTATCCAGTAATTAAACATGCATGATTTTATTAGACACAGTCATGTAGAATTAATCACTGATTTACAGTTGAAAATTCCAGCCCAAAGTTATACTTCTAGCATCTGGAAGTGTTGCTTATTCATGAAACTATCCAGAGATGATAACTGACAATTTTCATTTGACTGCAAAAGCTGATTTGAGTTATGATAATGCTGTTAACCTCTTACTTGGCTGTAAAGGTGTGTGAACCAGTTATACATGTCTCTTTCCAACCTTTGATATAGCAGCTAGACATCATGAAGTAGTATGTTGGTAGTGGAATTCTAGTTCATCCTGTTCATTAAAACAAAATTCATGATCCATGACAGTTCTCCACATTAATTTATCTTTTCAGAGTTGCACCTGGGCAGTGGAGTGATAATTGAAGTTCAAGGCCATTTCAGCAAGTTGGTTTACAGCAGAGAATAGTTGCCAGTCTTGGATTGCTGTGTGTGTGTGTGTGTGTAATTGTCCCGCAAGGTTCAACCAGCTCTTGATAGTTTTTCTTATGTTTATTGAAAAGTGTTCTTTTAACCACTGTGTGTATGGTCTGCACAAATCCATGCTGCTTTGATAAAAGTTTGGATTACAGATTTTCCAGTATTTTTACGCTTTTGGTTTCCACTAAGCATCAAGATGGATGTAGTTGATTTAAACATTAAGTGTGAACCTTCAAGTCCCCTTGGCTTCAGCCGATGTTCACAGCCCTCATTTGAAGAGAGTTTTGGCCGTGATATTTTTGCAGATTGTGGAAGTGGACAAGATGATTATGGTTCAGACAAATCATATCAGGGGGACAGTGGTGATGGGGACACCAGTGGTGAAATCTCCCCCTGTAGTATTGAAAATGGAAAAATGGACTTTTGTTCAAGCACATTTGGCATGGATACAGAAAATCAAGAGGACATGAAAAAGTTGTGTTTAGTGTGTGGAGATGTTGCCTCTGGGTACCATTATGGTGTATCATCATGTGAAGCATGTAAAGCTTTCTTCAAGAGAACTATCCAAGGTAATTGCTTTTCCTTCATGCCTCTTGCCTGTAAATGTAAGATTCATGTTTCACTTTACCAGAAAATTACATTTGCATTTTCATTGTTTAGGTGAAAGGTTAATTTTTTTTTGAAAAGTTACAAGTAACTTGTACATTAGTTACTATATTCAGCACCAGCTTCCATAGAATATGCTTAAGTGTTATTCCATTGGAGGTCCAGCCTTGTTATGTCAGATCAAAATAATAGCACTGTTTACAGATTCCACATTTCATGTAGATTGCTAGTTTTTTCATATTTATTACAGCTTATTCAATTGTGTGATTCCTCCCCCCCCCCAAGCCTTTTCTTCATATAAAGGAGGAGTGTACTGTCTGTTCAACTTAGAAATATTTAATCGACACACACACACACACACACACACATTAATCTTCTGGATTGTTGGCATGATATGCATGTGTCATTAAAGTTGTGTAGAATAATTAAAGTATTGATCTTTTGAGTTATTACAGTCTTTTGATGAGTTATTTGTGTACACTGCAAAACAAACCAAGTGCAGATTGTGTTCATTCAGGAAGTCAAGGTGCCTTTAGAATGCATCAAACAGCTTTTTGATGAAGGAAAGGTAGAGATGTGTTCCATAATGATGATTGTGCTGGAATGAGTGTTCACACATGATCAACTGCTGCTATTTTAAACATGCAGAAACATCTTGAACTTGTTCAGATAAGCATAGTTTATATTGGATTAAACATACCATCATAAAAGATTGTGCTTATGGCAAGAGCAATGTACTTGGTAAACTTTGGATGAAATATTAAAGATTAAATCATTTTGCATAGTTTAAATGCATTTATCATTTTCTTCATTCATTTTTTCAAGTTTTACTAAATAAAATACACTGATATGCTGCTTGTCCAGAACTATGAATTATATTGCCTTGGAAAGGGTTTATAAAGAAGCATTTTAAATTTGATGAAAGCTATACAATGCAGCAAAACTTCTTAAACTCAAAAGTGCTGTAAATAAAAAAAAATGCCATATTTTTTTAGATTTGTAGAGTAGTTTGGAAAGGGAGATTATGTTCCTAAGTTTTAGCTGCAGTTTACACCAGATATATTTTTGTTAATTCTCATGTTTACGTGCATTTTGTGTCTTGAGATGATAATACTAATAATACTAATACTACTAATAATAATAATACATCTCACCCTAGTGGTCCTGGTAGTTTCTTAAGTCACCTAATTTTAGTTGACTGATGCTGTGAACACTACTAAGTACATTTAATGTACTCATTTGCAAATGTGTTAGATAATAGCGAAAGGAACCAAGTGAAAAGGCATTTACTTTGAATTCATTTGAGTAAGGCTTTAAATGAACTTTTGTAGATTGGATATATGGAAAATAAACATAGTTTATTCAAAAGATTGAAGAACTTCATTAGGAAATGCTATTTATTGACTGTTATTCCTTGCATATTATTTGTTTGAAAATTATTCATCCACTTCACCAGCTCCTCCTCTGTCAATTTAATATAATAATAATCATCAAAAAGTCTTTATTTTCAGTAGGTAAACCAATCAAGTCATGAAAACTAGTCTCTCTGATACCTACAGTTGTATTCTGATATTTTGAAGTAAATGTTCAAGGATGACTTGTAGCACAGTTATTTACAATACAACAGTATGCATTAATAATGGTGAACCTGTTCTTGGTCAGTTGGCAAATGATGCAAGTTGTAAATGGTTTTGATATCATGTGGAGAAGTGGAGCACAAGTGACAATTTACCATTTCACAGGTGATGGTGTGTACATGTAATGTGATCTAGATCTAGTTGGAATGAGTGGCAGTTGGGGTTTAAATTGGGTACTGCTAGAATCATAGGATACATATGTTGATGTATATCCACATAGTGTTTACCAGGCAGTGGCTTCAATTAAGTTGTTTACTGATATAACAGTTTACTGACATAACAGTGAAGACCAATTACACAAGCAAAACATTATGGGCCTAGTTGGATTTAATCCTAGTAATACAGTGCAGGGCTTAACATATAACGGATTCCAGATTGCCTTGAACCACTGAAAATTGTATTTCGACACGTAAAAGTTGTATTTTTTTGGAATTGAATTACTGGTAGAAACAAACAAAACAAAACCTGGGGTATTGCTTCTTGTAGTTTGGGTTTCCTTTTACCTTTCCCACACCATTTTTTGATGTGTGTGTGTGTGTGTGTGTGTGTGTGTGTGTGTGTGTGTGTGTGTGTGTGTGTTGAGGGGGGGTCAGCCATTTGCCCATCAAAACATTGGAATTTGCCACCACTATTTGGTGGCTGCCTAGAATAGCCATGTATTAACAGACCTAGCAAAGTTAGATAACCTAACATTGATCCATACCTGCTTATGTTAGAAAAATTATTTATTTTACATGATTTATTTTACCAGCAATTGTGTGTGGAATTTTTTGATCGTAAATCTGCTGAGGGACGGGACAAAAACCACATTGTTGATGAAACTAGACATGGCACTTGCTGTTAGTATTGCTAGTGACATGACATGACTTAAAAAACCATGTAAACCAAGACTCAGACTTCAAACTCCATGACACCAGAGGTTCAGGAGTCATGTGATATCAACAATAATCCTATTTACAATGCTGTTATCAGAATAAGTCTAAAATATTAAGTGAAAGTTGCACTAACACAATTCTCAGCATATTTATTCCAAGAACAAGAAGATATGTCAGTGTTGCAGTTTACTGGAGAAAGCTATACTCATTAAGCACATATCAATTTGTTAGTCATGTGATGCCAATAAAAACATTGCTGATACATGCACTATGCTTGATGAATCAGGCTTTCTCCAGGCTGCTGCAAGAGCTAATTAGTTTTAGGGTTGGTAATTCTGACAGAAAATATATTGAATTCTGTTATAAGTTATTGTGTTTTGCTGTATGTATTGATATGGGGGGGGGGGGGGCACTGGGTGGTCAAGTGGTCAAAAGCTCTTGTGTTTTTACATCATTTGTATATCTCACCTGTTCAGGAGTTTGAGTCACAGATCCACTTAAGTATTTGTGAGAAAGCTTGCCAGTAGCTTCCCATCGGTCCATGGTTCTTCCCAAGGTCTTCCCAGTCTTCCACAAAATATACATTATGACATGTAAATGGTATTTTACCCATCAAAACAGAAACAGAATTGGTTACTTATTGCTTCCAAGCTGACCATTTTCAGAACTAATGCGATACCAAACTGTTAGCATGCTTTATTATAATAACAAATTCTGCAAGCTGCATTCTCATTTTTCTTTTATTTGGGGGTGGGGGAAGTTGGAAAGAGTTATTTGTTACAAGATAATTACCAACTTTCGTGGATAATTGAATGTTAACACAGGTTTCAGGTAGTCCCACTAGAAGATAATTTGCAATTGAAACATAAGTGGGCTGTTCAGCTGAGTCAGTTTGGGAAGAAATAACAGGACATGATGGAAAACCACTTGCTATTTCACATAAAATTTGACAGAAACAATTTCGCCCTGTACCTTCTATCATGCTCCAAAATCCGAGAGCAGAATCATGAATTATGAACTTATAAGTGTTTCAGTTCAGAACATTTTTTTCAAGCGGGAAATGACAGTGACCATATGTAGGTCACATTTTATCTTTTGTCAGAACAGGTAACAGTACAAACAGGTAGATAAAGGTGCAAACTGGTACATGTACTTATAGGTACTAGTGGATTTGGGTCAGATATAGCAAGTGTCCAGCACAGACACTTCAGTTTAATCAGCAAAATCATTTAATAATGTAACCAAGAACATTGCATTGTATATCTTGAATTTTGCTTTTATTCTAGGCAGTTTCAGTTTACTGTAGTTTTCTGTGCACACATCTATACATATACATGTAGACCAGTTCTCTTCATCATAAGACTTCACATTGCATTTTGAGTAGAAATGTAATACTCAAACTTTGACATCTTGCTCAAGAATTGGGAAATCTAGCCTTTTTTTGATCTGATATTTTTAAGCTTTGGAAGTGAGCAAAATTTTGAGGGGCTAAGTACCTTTTTTTTTTTTTTTTTAGCTCTACTGGGTATGGACCATTTGACCATTAGCAAAGTTTTGTTATCACTACTCATCCTGAAGTACTGTAGGATTGTCATGAAACTTTATGGACACATTCGTCTTGAGGTCTTATTCGGGCATATCGAAACTCGTTTGCTATGGTGGGCCATTTTTGAGATAAATGTACTTCACTTTGACCATAAATATCGTGAACTATGATAAATATACAAATTTGACACTAACAAGATACCTGGTCTACGTGCCAAGCAGTAAGGTTTTAATCATTATGCATTTTATCATCAGATTATGTTTTATGCTTTCATATGTGTGTGTGTGTGTGTGTGTGTGTGTGTGTATGTATGTATGTATGTATGTATGTATGTATGTATGTATGTATGTATGTATGTATGTGTATATATATAGCCGGAAGTATGGGCAAATACAGTAAATCCAACCCTGGATGAAATACTTCTTGCCAATCATGCAATCAATTAGAAGATCTATCACATGTTTTTAATGTGTGCCCAGCATATAGAGTAGCAAGAAATAAACTTGCAAGCTCTCTTATTAAAATAGGCTCGAGCACAACCTACCCATCATTTCTTAGTATCACGAACCCTAATCCCAACCTAACTGCAGAACTGATCCTATTATTCCTCCGGGAAATAGACAAGTCTGACAGTATTTAATACTGCACCCCATTCCAATTCTCCCTACCCAACCACTTATTTTTAAATGCCGGACGACAATTATTCTAAATTGTATTCGGGGGATTAAATTATTGGGTATATCACCTTCCTTCCAATGCAGTCTCGTTCCACCTTTGCCTCTTCTGCTTCCGACGGTTGGTATCAATTAATTAGCATAACATTGTGCAATAATGCGTGGGGACGTGGCACTATTCCGTCCCTCGAAACAATTAATTAGCCCTTTTGGGGCATTAAACAGATGTAAATGCCCAATGGGCGAAAACGTCTTAAATCCAATTAATCAATCAATTATATATATATATATATATATGTGTGTGTGTGTGTGTGTGTTATGCTCTTTTTGTTTCATTAAAAAATGATATAAAAATTAAGCTTTAAAAAGTTGTTTTTGTCATTTTTATTATCACTTTAAATTCATTAGTATAAATTTGAGATTATAGTTAATTGGGTCATTTATCAATTATGTAATGTAAAAAAATTTTAATTCTCAATCACATCTCTTTTTATATTTGGATGTGGTGGAGCAGTAGTATTTTCATCTTAATGATAGTAACTTTTCTGTCAAGGCAGGGCTGGCAATAGTGGCTGTCATTTTCAGGACAATGAATTCAGGTCACATGTATTTATTATGACACCAATTCTGTTCTGGTTTGGCACAGAGCTTTCGAAAATATGGGCTCAATTTACACTGTAGGCTACTGGGAGTAGTGGGTGAGGATGGGGAATATGAAATTATTGAGAGAAATAGCAATTGGAATGTTGTCATTGCATGTTTTAACAATCAGTTCCTAGATTGAAATTCCACTCCATTCCTTAAGTTAAATATCTTAAAAAATGAGGTTAGGGTCAGTCAGATAATCTTCTTATGATTGACTAACACATTTTATAAGATCACAGGTTGAGTGTATCACATTCTATTCACCGGTTTGTCCATTTGTCGGACACCAGTTGTTAGAGCGTCCATTTTGGATGTGGGCTATTTTGGGTTCGATCCTCAGCAGAGTCATATCAAAGACTTACAAAACTGGTACTAACAGTTGCCTGGCCTGGTGCTCATTATTAAGAGGTTAGTGCTAGGACTGGTCAGCCTGGTGTAAGGATAATGTGATTGGGTGAGACGTCATGCTACATGTCTGCGGCATGATGCCCCAGTGCTAGATATTACTATAAACTGCCACACTGCAGACATTGTAGCGATATTACTGAAAAATTTGTTAAAAGCTATGTTAAAAGTCTAAATCTCGCACACAGACGCACGCGCGCGCGCACACACACACACACGCACATTATTTAGATCTCAGCTTTGAGCAACAACAGTTGCATTTTTCAAAAAGCATCACAGCTGATTTTATATTGTTTTTTTTCTTTTGCAACAAATAAGTGGTTGGTTGTTGTTTTGTTTTTGTAAGGCATATTGATAACTATATGCTGAGAAAATTGGGCCAAGTGCGTTTCCTAAGGACATGAAAGCAGCTGTTATGGGCAGGTATTAAATCCATTACCGATTGATTACCGGTCTTAACAAATTATAGTTTGCACAGGTCTTGAAAAATACTTTCATTTGACATCTGGTGTTGAAAAACGAGTGAAACTTAGAAAAAGTGGAACTTCTAAAGTCTTTCAATTTATTTGATAGCTTTTTAAAGCCTTTGAATTGTACAATGCTAAAACTAATAATTGACTTGTAATAATTGTTTTGTATCTTGCCAATTATTTTTGGTGGAAGCCATCAATAAAGTATCATTCTAATCATCCATTTTATTACTAGTTATATTTGGATATCTTTATTCCATGACTTATGTCCAGACAGTATTATACTCAAACTTCCGAAGGCATAGTTTTAGTTGTTTTTATTGGCAAACCATTTAGTAATGCATGTTCATTTGCAATGGGTTGTTGTATGTTCAATTGCAAATGGCTCACATATCCCAAATACCTGTTAGATTAGAGATTTCCAATGGGCAAGTCAATGGCAACGTGTGATTTGTATACAGTTATTAGATTCTTTAAAAGCCTAACACCCAGTACTATACATTTTAAAGTCAGAAAATTACTATAAAATTTCCAAGGTAATAGTCAAGGACGAAAATGTTGTCCTAATTTTTAAACATTTTGGGAAGTCGCTTATTTTCATATATTTCTCACTTGATATATCTTTATCTGGATTTTTAAACAATTTGGGCAGTATATTTTTTATACTTTGCTCACTTTCTCTACCTTTATCTGGTCATCCATGACCTTAGGGCATAGTTAATGTCAAGTCTACCTCCATTTATTCATTTACATCCTGTGATACTACAGTGAGTTGTCAAAACCAGTCATTTGTGTAAAAGTGCTGTTACTACCAGACAGTGTAACGGGTTAGGCAATAAAATTATCAGCCAATCAAAACACTTAAAACAAACTAATCTAGCATGAATAATTAACAGTGCTTTAAATGACCATGTGATATTGTTTTCTCAATGTGCAAGTGATCACCTTTGATTTCAAGGTATAGACTGATAGTCGATGAAATTAAATTAATGAAAGGCACTTATCAGCATATACATGTATGTCTATTTCCTTTACAAACTAATTAAATGACAGTAAAGAGTCTTTAATGTTTCTAATCGATTATAGACGTAAACTTAAGCGTGTACTATTGCAATTGAATCTGAACAGTTGTGCCAAAGGTGCAGTTTGTGTTTGCATTTAAAGGCAGAGTATGAGAACTATTTTAGTTGTATGCATTTCATCTAGTGCGCGAGAAGTCTCTTCCTGCAAACAAAAGAGTGGTTCCAGTTTAAAAAGACAATTTTAACAAACTTAGAAACCAATTAGGCAAGATATATGAGCAGGTGAATATTTTAATAAATGATTGGACTCCATTCATTTCTGTTGGATGTTACTATTGTCACTGATCAAGAATATTAAACTGCATACCATGCAACATTCTTACTGATGGTAAATAAGTATCCCTGGGCTTTTATGATTTTATGGTTCTAATAGGCAACTAATTGGGAAAGAGGCGACACTTGTGTGCACAATTAGTCATGTACATATTTTTGGTGATCTAGTGATATTTTTTTGTACTAGTAATAGTTATTTATTTTTTGTCAATGAAATTTGAACACTGGATAAATTAGTTTTTAATGTTGGACAGCATATTCATTTGCAAAGACATTGAATGCTTTAGAAAGCAGGATATAAGGATGCAGCCTAATATGACTGGTGGTCAACGTACAGGGGAAATATTAAGTCCTGCAAAGTGTTTAGAGATTTAAACTCAAGATCCATTAACTAATAAAGTATAGAAAACTGAATTACTAATTGGTTAGACTAGATAGATAAGAGTACAGCAGTTGCAGAAGACATTTGAGTTGAGAAAATAAAGATATTCCACAGACAGTTCATTTTGGGGATTGTCATCATGTTTGGGACTAAAATTGTGTAATTATTATTACCAAACTGCTGTGAGAACTGTGCTAATAGCTTCATTATTAATTTATGCTTTTGGCCAATAAATGCCTTCCTACCTTTCTAAGGACAACTATCAAGGTTGTTCAGGATTGACTACAATCCACTTTATTTGAAAACACTAGATTCAGAAAATAAAATCATGTACAATTTCTTAAAGTTTATTTTTTAAAAATCCACTTCTCCTTGCCACTAAATGTATTATTTGTAAGTGTCAGTGATATTTCATTTTCACTGCATCAAGAATCTATATTGCAACACGCTACATCAAGTCAGTTGACAAATAGGTACTGATTATTTTTATTATAAGTTATTCTTTCACATGCTCACTGCTATATGTGGCATGATACTTGACTGGTAACAGAATGAAATGAGACATCACTATTACTATAATTTTTAGCTCTTTCTTCACAATCGGAGAACCATTCCACACCCACATGTACTAAACTGTGCATCACCAATAGCCCTTTCTGTATGGATAAAATGAGGTTATTAAATTATTTTCACAAGGAAGATTATATGTAAGATTTGGTGAAGGAAATTTTTTCTGAAAGTGGATGGATAAAATATAAGGTTGACACAGAGTCCCAGGTAACTTTCTTCTAAATAGATATAAACTGGACTCTGTGGCAGCAACACATTTCTTATATGTCATAACTAAGGGTAGAGCTGCACGGATTAATCGCCCGTACTCATAATTGGGCAGATTATTAGAACAATTAGAACAATCGGTATAATCGATATCAGCAGAAATAATCTGTGCCGATGCAAATAAATTTCCAAAATACAGTTTCAATTATAAGATTCATATTGACATGGCTTGAATTTTAATACAGAATTAAATAGTGTAAACTAAGGAATAAACATTTAATTTAGGGATTTTTTAATTATTTAAGGCTTGAATTCATCAACTCTGAAGAAAGCTGTTTTGCAGTTATTATAAACAATCTCCCAGACTGGCAAGGTTAGAAATTCAGTCAATGTATTTCAGTGGAAGTAAAAAGTTCAGGATTTAATCAAGCAATCCTCTTTGCAGTTTTGGACCTCATAAGCCTGATAATAACAGTAAGTACATGCATGGCACAAGTCGGCATGTGCAGAAAATCCATGAAGATAGAATTGCCAATACTCCACCAGGGAAGGCCATTGCAAGACTAAATGAGAACATGAAAAAAAGTAAAACAGAGCTTTTTAACACAACTTTATGCCAGTTGTAAATATTGAAAGGCTATGCACACTCCAGGAGAAGAACAGTCTTAAACATGGTGCTGATTACAAGAATAGACCTAGGGCAAATGACTTTGTTCTGATGATTGAGACTTGAGAAGGTCTGAATTTCAATAAATTTCTCTATTCTTGCTGATGGAAGCACCGATGGAATTTACAAATTTGAAAGTTGCTTAAGTGATGTAGTCGAGTCCTGAACACTATAAAAAGTACATGTGCTGTGCAAAGGGAACATAAGTACAGCAGTAACGTTTGTTGACATAATTGCAACTATTTTGATATTTCGGTTTTGAAACAAATGTTTCTTGTTTTTATTTTCATGTTTGAACATGGGACTCGATGTAAATACATGTATAGTAAAAGAGGCTTCAGACTTTAAACCAGTTTCAATTTAATTAAGCAACATTTAAAAGATTATAGCCAGCCCATGAAATGTCCTTTATGTTATAGCAACTTCCTTTTCACTGCAGAGTTTTTGTGCAGTTTAAATATCCAGTGAGTGGTTCTCATGTTTGTAAATAAGTGAAATTTAAATGGATTGATGTTTTGCAGTTAAAAAACTGCAGTATTCATGGCACGATTGCATTCTCCTTTGAGTGCAAATACAGTCTATGAAGGACACTTGGTCAACCATACAAATTTGTCTTTTGTAGACATGCATCCATGTAGATGTTCAATACATAAGAAAAGAAGGGTCCTAAATGTCTATTTTGAGTTATAGTTTAAATTATATTTGGAATTTCCAGCTTAAATTCTAGTAAATGTTTTGAACTACAAACCAGGAATGAAGAGCCTTCTGCACTGACACAATGCCTTGTTTCAAAGCCAGGACAATAAGTTTTATTTTAAAAGTAAAATAAAAAGAATTTTAATATAATTCTTAAAATATGCATATTGATAATGCAAGTGACAATTTTTTTAAACATGTATATGCTTTGTCATGGACATTGCAATTGGTCAGGTCCATTCATCAGTCAGGCAGTCCATTTTTCTATTCATGCTTCCATCCAGTAATGTGGAAACTTGATAGATTTTGCCTTTGTCTTAAATTTATATACATTTTACAGAATATTACATCACTTTCTTTTATTATCTACCCTGTAATACTTCATGTTTACATTTTTTTTGAAAGGTTTTATCTATTTGCACTTTGTCACCATGTAGCCAATATGATGCTAAGGTACCATAAAACACCAATACATATTCCAACCATATGCCTCGCTCATTTCACTGTCATTTATTGCTTTTTACTTAGGATTAGATAAGATTTCAATCTTTGAAGGGGGCTTGAGTGGCCGAGTGGTCTTAAGCGCTCACTGTTACAGATCACTGCCATCTCATCTCTGTCTGCATGGGTTCATGTCTCAGATTCTGTCAATGTGGTTATGTGAGAAAGCTTGCCAGAAGCTTCTCATTGGTCAGTGGTTCTTTCTGGGTGTTTTCCCAGGTTCTTCCTTAACCATTAATACTGGCTGCCATGTATAGCCAATCGTGTGTTGAACAAATGGCGTTAAACCCTACAAGAACAACAATATCAATCTTTTAAACCGTGCCTAGGATGCAGGGTGGGGGTCACAGGTTACTTCCTGTCTGAAGTACAACTTTTTAACCACTGAATATATATGAATGAATTTTAACCACTTGTATCCAATGTACAGACACTGGACTACACAACATAGTCTGCCTCCTGCCTCGAGCTCACTGTCACAGAAACAAAAAACATAATTTCATGACTTGTATCTTTGTCCAGAGTACAAATTTTGAATCACTGAAGTTGTTTTAAGACAAATGTGACAATGTAACAGGTTATATAACATACAGTTTGTTGTATACAAAAGTCATGGTAACCCCAGGTGGCCAAGTGATCTAAGCCACTTAACATTACAGATAAATGACATTTCATTTGTCTGTGTTGGTTTAAGTCTAGGGCTCTGCCAAACATGGATTTGTGTGAAAAATCTTGCCATTAGCTTCCCATGGATTAGTGGTTCTTTCCATGGTTTTCCAGGGTTTTTTTTCCATCCCCCAGTTATACTGGCTGCCATGTATATATCATGTACTGAAATGTGGCATTAAATTTGTGACAACAACTTAAGTCATGCCTCATGCCTCAAGGGCAAGATTGTAGCAAGCAAAAATGTAGATCAGTGGCTTTTATCCAGGTAGTTTCTATTCAGGTTTTTGATCTAATGGAGTTATTTCAAAGAAAAAACTAACTTAGTGTTATCCCCTGTGGGTGCAAAATGGAGTCCACCCCCACCCCCATGGTTTCTGACCCAAGGGTCAGACTGAGTAAAAAAAAGTTTAATGTCAAAACTGGCATTAAAAGAAAGATTTGGGGGTCTGTGAAGCTCTGAAGCACAAAAGAGGGTAAAGGGAAATACCTGCTTGTTTTGACAGTTTCTTGTAATAAAGTTTACCCCCCCCCCCCCCCCGCATCAAGGTTAAGGTCATAGGAAGGAGTAATGTTCTTCATCCAGGCTGTCACTTCATTACAGTCATTTGGATAAACCTAGACTCTGGTCTACACCTTGTCATACAATAGACATGTCCATTGCTCAGCTGTCTAGGTCAATATTAGAAAAATGGTCTTGGGATGAATGTATCATGTGCTGTTTGCATTACTTGTGTTCACTGTTAATAACTCCACTGTTTACCGTATTTACTGCAAGTTTTCAGACATCATTCTTTTTTTTTAGAAGTATAATATTTAAATGCCTTGTAAGTTTTCGGACAATGCTCTATTTTTCTACAATATATATTTTCGGACACAATCTAGAAAGATCTGCTGTGTCGTTGTAATGTAAAATTCACAGTGTGTTTGCCGTTAATTTAACTGTTACAAAGTTTGCTTCATTTGGTCACAAATTATTTAATGTGATCATGAAGTAATATAATTTCAAATTCTTAATATGTAGTTAGGTAGGTAGGTATGTATATGTATAGATTGATTGATGGATAAACATTTTTGTATTAGGCCAAACACAATAAGTAGCAATATCAAAGAATGAGATGAAATATGATTTAATGCTGTAATATATTTTCAAAATATTATTCAGTTTCAAGTTGCTTCTTGAAAGCCTTATTTACATCCACAGGCAGAAAGCTCTCAAATTCTGTATCCCTATTATCATTCATATTGTTTTATTGTTTGTACATTTCTGATCAGTGTTTTCACTTCTGCACAGATTGACACTGATGCCTCACACCTTGAAAGATTTCATTAGTATTGTGTGATTTTTTTTTTCTTCAATGTGTCCATGGCATTTACAACCCATTCCAATGCAGTCTGTTTGCTGGCTGTCTCATCTGTCCATTGCTGCTTTCATCAGATGATTGTAATGCATTTGTAGCATTCCTAATGTATTCTGTCCAGCTGTAGCAGAGGTAGCTATTGATGGGTTTATTGATGCTCACATCAAGAGGTTGCAACTTGGATTTGCAGCCTCCTGGTATTATTATTGCTAGCACAATATTTCTGCGCCGCAACTGTTTCTAAAAGTCATCGGTGATGTGAACCCGGAACAAGTCCATAACTACTAGTGATCATCTGGTGAATGGCAAAAAAAATTCTTCAATCTGTCAGGATTAGCATTTCGTCCATTCATGCTTTCTCTTGAACTGCGACAATCCACCCTTTAGGTGCCTTCAGATCTAGATATCTCTTTTCCCTTGGAAATAATCATTGTGGGTAATATGTTGCCAGAACCCACAATGGTAATACAATGACAGTAATGTCTCTCCGCTCCAGTTTTGCAAATCAGAACACTTTTTGTTCCTTTTGTCCACTTTCCTTGGCACAAGATCAAAGTACATTTTTGTCTTGTCCATGTTAATAATGCACTTATCGTCAAACTCGTCCCCCTCGTGTCTGTCCATCACAAACTTGTGAAATGAAGCAATCTTTTCTTCCAACTCCTTGGGTAAACATTGGGCAACAGAGGTCCATCCTTCTGAGCACAAACTTGTGTCTTTTCATGAAAATCCCAAATTTATATAAAACTCACTACAGATTTGAACAGTATATCATATGTATATAACTGAGACCAAATTTAATAGCAATTCACTTTGATACTTTGATGACCTCATCTACCAGCAACTACCAACTTTGTATGGATTTCTGTCAGTTCGCATGAGTTTTTGGTCATAAGATATTATATAATGTTCACTTTGTTAGTCTCTTTTTTATTATTAATCACATGTTATTATTTTTGTAATTTGGCTGCATTGAACATCAGATTTCACCAGTACTCTTGTTTTTATATTGATTGAAAATTTTATTATCAAGACATAATAACAAAATTGGAGTTGTCTGCAATGTCTGCAGAATTAATTTCTCATGAAATCCTGCTTTTCTCAGTGCTGTTCTGATTTACATTGCATGGAATTCCTATTGATTTGATGCTGGCACGCTTTAAATGTCAGACAGTATTTTCTGCTTTGATGAAGAAGCCACCAACACAGTAGTTGCCAATTTTTATGTCCAAATTTCTCAGTCAACATCTGCCATCAAGCCATAATAATCACTGGAGAAGGCAGCCTTACCCACAGATGGGATGCTGATGGAAGTGAACCTTTTAAAATGGGTATAAAATGCATGATATTTTCATAGTATGAAAATTTCAAAGTGCATCTGTTCTCAGATTTCACAGTTAAGATTGCAGAATTTCAAAATGCATATTGTTTATCAATATTCTAACATACATTTGCATGTACTTGGAATATCTTCTGAAAGATTTAGGTTTATCTTGAGACTGGGTGTATATCACATATTACTTAACACCATTAGTATTGGTTGGCCCATTTTACCTTGACCTGTGCCAAACATAAGAGAGTTTATCACAACAAAAAGGCATGCTGTGGTTGAATTGATGACTTTTATAAAACACTCACAACCCGGCTTGAAAGTGAGTTTGAGGCATTTCATAATTTCATTTGTAACCACTAGAACTATGTCTAATGGGCTCATCAGATTCCTTTTCTGCTTAGCTGATGGTCAGTTCAAGCAGACCAAAAGATTGGTGGCAATGTTTGCTTTTATTACATCTGTGCTTTATAAATTTTATGTCCATCCCCTTCAGAGTATTCCAAGTTAAAATTTTCTTGTTAAAAAAGTTTGAAGAAGACTGAATCCAGTAAAAATCATCAGATGCCGAATCATCTTGTACATCAGGGCATTTGTAAAGGCATGCCATGGACATTTTGCCAAGATTCCATGATTTATCAATAAACACAACTCTGGCAACTTCTTGTGCTTTCTTGCAGGTTTCATAATCCCACTTCAAATCTTCACACACCATGAGGGTTTAGGCAAGTTTGCATTGATCTTGTGATATGAAAATACAAAATTAATTCAATGGTGCTGTAGTATTAAGTGTTATATTTGGTGGTTAACTTTGACTACCTAGTATAGGACAGGGAAAATTAATGTTGAGTAAGACAGGGAACAAGTGAACATAAATATGGTACATTAAATGTTTCTTTTTCTTCCTTCAACTAAATATTAGATTTTCACCTACACCTTAAGAAAATGCAGAAAAATGTTTTAATATTCTGTGATTGTTATTGTTTGATTTGTTTTTTTTTGTATGTTTCATTTTCTTCATTTTGTACAGGTCATCATCAGTTTTATCCATACCTGTCATTTTGGTGATCATAGTATAAAGTCTATTGGAAACTTGTCAAAAAAAACATTGATGTCAACTATCATCTTTAAACCCTTTTTGTTGTTGTTTATTAGAGCATTCTGTTCCAAGCAAGTTCATGTTGTATGCATTGGTACAGACTTTAATTCTGGTCCAACATTATTGAGAGATATTGCTGATAGTGATCAACTAATGCCAGTTTGCAGGGGTTGTATATATATTTACATTTTTAATGTAGCTTTAACAATTTTTCAGCTGTATAGCTGGGATGTTAGCAGTGAGGCAGTTTACAGTGATGTCTAGCTCTGTGGCATCATGCAGCAGACATGAAGCATGACCTCCCACCCAGTCACATCATCCTGATAGCAGGCTGACCAGACCTAACATTAACCTCTCAATGCTGAGTGCCAAATGAGACAGCTGTTAGTACCATTTTTAAAAGCCATTGATATGACTTGGCTGGGGATTGAACCCATGACCTCCCGCAGGTGGACTCTCTAACCACTAGAACACCTGAGCAGTTGGCAAATTTTGTTTCTAGTTTCATTCAACTGAAGAATGTGCTGATAACAACAAGGAGTGATAACCAGATGACAGCCCAAGAATAGTGCCCTTGTTTTGCATTCTGCGTTTTGTATTTGCACTATTTATTCAGCTTAACATAATTTTAATCCTGTTTTAATATATCATAACATTCATCATTATCAACATTTTCACTTGAACATAAAGTAGTCACATGGATTTAAGTATCCATCAATTAAAATGACAAGGTAAAACAGAGTGCTTCACATTTTTTTTACCATTTTATAAATTCCTCAACAGCTTTCTGCTATGGGAATGTAATCTGTCGTATCTTTTCTGTTTTTAATATTTATTTGATCCTTCATTATTCTACCCCCTCCCTCTTTTTTTTTCCCACAAGTTTTATAGGTCGAGATTCAGAGCCAAAAGGAAAAGTTCAGAAGCAGACATATATATATATATATATATATATATATATATATATATATATATATATATATATATATATATATATATATATATATATATATATATATATATATATACACACACACACACACACACACACTTTGGCAGTTCCAGAAATGGCTTGATTTGCATTTAGAACATTCACCTCAGTTGTGGGAGTTGGCAGGTTTGAGCCCTGGCTGTCATACAAACTGCATATAAAAATGGTACTAACAGCTGCCTTTCTTGGCACTCAGCATTAAGAGGTTAGTGTTAGGACTACATGTCATTAGTGTGATTCTCCATTGCTAAACATCATTATAAACTGCCACACTGCAGATATTGTAGTGATATTACTGATTTTAAAAGAAAAAAAAACTTGCATTAAAAATCCAAATGACACACACTCATGTAGCTAGTTTCAATAATGCAACAAGATCTGAATGGCAATTTCTTGGACATAGGTTGAGTGTTGAAATTTATATTGGAATAGTCATTGTGAAGTTATTGACGAGTTGAATCAGAAGCCATGAAGCAACAATTTTTTTTTAAAATTCGGTAAATGATGTGAACCCATCTAACCTTACTTTGAGATGTCTTCCATGGTGCTGAATTACAAAATTGTCATCTTTCTACTTGGCTTTTTCTGCCTCCCCAAAATGTTATGATCTGCAAATTCATGGACTGTTGTTTTGAAAAGTGGGCATTCACTATATTTTTTGTTATGTTTAAATGACAGCTGGGAACACTGTTCAAACTGCACACAATGGTTTTTCCACTTTCAGGTTGCCATTTTTGCAGAAATAGTCTACATGTACAAGTGGTGTTCAAATAGTTATAAATATTCGTCGGCTGTATGGTAAAGTTTTTGTATATATCAGTATATCCGTTCTGAGTACTCATCATGCATCTCTGTATGCTTTCTCAGACTTTATTATCAAATTATTAAATGCCATATTATATTTACTTCCTTGTATGTTCTTCACACTGAGGAACTACATGGCAGCTTTCAGATCATCTGCCCCTCAGCAAATGGTTGATAATGAAATTCAGCCAGAAATCAAAGGAATCAAATCAGACCTGTATGGAGGATGAAAGTTTGAATGTTATGCTTTAGTCCATTAGCTATGTTATATCACAGACATATTTGCTAATGTGCAGCATGCTACACGAAACTAATTTTCAATTGTGTTCAGAAATGTATGCCATTTTTGCATCTTCAAAACATTTAATATTGAGGGTGGTTGTGTGATGGAGTAAGTTGCTGAATGTACATACATTACTCCCACAATTTTAAGTGCCATATTTATAATTTTCTTTATTATCATGGATCACCAGTCATTATTTAGTAATTTAATTTTATCTATCATTTTATGGTGCTGTCACTGTGAGGCTAGTATACTTCAGTGTCAGACCTTTATTGAAGGAGTACTGGAGTGATTGTTTAGTCAAGATTGAAAAATTCATGTTAGTTACTAGGAATTTTTCTCTTTTGCTATTTGTTCCATTAATCATAAGATTGCTAAAGATGTAAAAGTACTAGGCAGTGTATTTGCTTTTTTTACAGACATCAGTGTGATGGTTGTAATCCACTCATGTTATTCCATTGAAGACTGATGAACTATGGGATGGCTTGAATTTGAGAACTGTAATTAATCTATGAGAGGTGGCTGAACTGGAACATAGTGTCAGTTTGAGGGTAGCAAATTACTACTGTGGATGGTCTTGGTTCTTTTTATCAGATAGGGCTGAATGGAAGGTGGAAATATTATTCTTCTGTACTTTATTTACTTTGATAATATCATACATTAATTTAAAGGATATAATTGGGAAACACTAAGCGTTTTGCTCATTGTATGATGATACTGTGAATAAGCAGGGGTCTCCTGTCAACTCACCATATTGGCATAGATAATAAGCATTCAGTAGACCTGACATTATGGGCTGATACAATCAATACAACAGTTAGTGCTATAAATTCTAGGCATAGGGAATGCCTAGATCAGCTGATTTTGTAAGGTCATTACCATAGTTCACAACTTGGGGTGGTTGTAGATTGTACTCCTGTCTACATCAGACTAAATAAAAGCATAGCATTACTCTAAAATGCATGAAAGTGATTCATTACTTTAAAATATTTTGATTTTATGAACAAATCTTTTTGTATCAGCATGCAAACACTTGTATGCATTCCAAGTGAATGGTGGTTTGGCTGATGTTAAATTGTAGAACTTCTTTGAGCAATTCACAGGGACATTTGCTGGTTACAGTGAACCCTAATGGGCTTCTTTAGTTAGGTGAATTGTTCATTTTGTGCATGGAGTTGTTGTGTGAGCTGTTTCAATCTTTTAATCTGAAAGTTTCTGTTGATCAAAATATTGATATTAGTGGCATTCATTCCATCTTAGAAATATTCTACCAGCATCCCATCATGAAAGTCTCCTTCAGCTGCCCAGCATACCTTAGGATATAACTAATCTGATTACCAAGAGGTATTTTGGGTTGCAAATTCATAATGCATAATTGTCATTAACATAACCCATTACTTGGGGTGAAATGGGCACAGTAGTATTTGTAATGGAGACAGGGAAAATTGGTTTAAAAGTTGTAAATATTTTAAAGAACTTACCGTATTTTCGCGCATATATCCCGCACACGCAGATAATCCGCACCCTCATATAGCCCGCGGGTTTTGGGGTTTTGTGTAAAAAATCGTTGGCATAACCCGCACCTTTGTATAACCCGCAACCATAGATATATTTATACAGCTACAATCGGAAATGAAATCAATTACAGGATCACGGGGCTTCGCTGATGTAGCAAACTGCGATTCTGTTTTCCGTTTTGGTGACAAAATATACCATCTGGTGATATTTGTGGCGACACAAATTTTGGCTGATAAAAACCGTATATACAGTCTTGCGTTTGGAGTAGAGAAAATCAAAGGCACCATGACAGGAAACAATGTACTGGAATATATTGTTAAAATAACAAGTCCTTGTCTCATACTGGCAAACCACACTAACAGTGCACTGTTATATCATAATCCGCTAATGATGATATCTGGCCTTATTACTTTATGCAACTGACTAGTCAAAATCCGAATCCGCAGAAGGCGGAAACGTAAAATGAGTACAGTCAAGCAGATGACACTAATTTAAAAACAAATACCAGATGGAAGAAGAAAAAATACGTTTGCTGACACTTCAAAGAGAACTGATTACCTTTGAAGTACTGATATATACTAAACAAATAAAACAAATCTGTTTCAATGTTCTACAATTATCTGAAGTTGCCGCAGCAATAACAAACAGGTATTTGTTTCACCCTTCAACTGGAGCCTTTAGCGGCGCCATCATCAAAGTAAGCCGACGACCTTTGCTCAATAAAAGTCAGGAAAAACACGGTACACAGTGCTTGTGTGCGTAGGAGCTGTGCCTCAACTACAGGCTACATAAACACGGACATTTTTAAATAATCTTGTATTCTTGTGAAGTGTAGATTCGAGTTTAAATAATTTCTTTCTGTTTAATTTAAAAAATGCCGAAACGAAAGTCTTACACAGCCGACTTCAAGCTAACTGCCATTGCGTATGCTGAAGTGCATGGCAATAGAGCCACAGGCACAAAATTTGATATTGATGAGAGTGTAATCCGAGGTTGGAGAAAAGAAAAAGGAACGTTGGAGAAGATGAATCCACGAAAACGTGCTCGTCGCGGACCTAAAGCAAAGTGGCCTCACCTTGAAGCTGACCTGAAGCAGTGGATCGTGGCCCAGCGGTAAAATTAGGTACCGTAGTTATTTCGATTGAAAACAGAAAATATTGATTATGAAAACGTGACGGATACGAAATTTTAAGTTTTTATCCCGAAATGTTGATTTGGTCCCGATACCGTAAGTTGTTGTAAAGTCACAGTAGTAGCCATAATATCCTTTCCTAGCAAAACAAAACTAGAACAATATATGTTATGTAGTTATGTTTTTCAAACAATATGTTGAAATATCATTATGTGTAAAAAAAATTGTGATATAGCCCGCACCCTTATATAACCCGCATCCCCCCTGCGGGGTTTGTAAAATCTGGTATAACCCGCGGGATATATGCGCGAAAATACGGTAATTATTTTTTTTTTGATGAAAGTTTGCAGTAGTATGATTTTATTTGGCCAGATGTATCTTAAAGTTGCATGGATATGTGGAAAATCTAATTAGGCAGAAACTTTAAAATGTGTAATTTTATAGGGAATACTGGATTTTATCCCTTTTGTCTGTTTTATAAAATAAAAATTATTGGTCAGATTGAATTCATTTTGTGCTTAAAATTTTGCTCCATTTTGTGTAACTTGCTGAGAATTAGATATAGCACAGGTTACCTCAGACACCAGGAATAGCTTATAAATTCATGTATAAATCTGTTGATATATTTGTAATTTGTGAGAGAGGTAGAAAGAGAGAAAGAGATGGTGAAGTTTCTTGGTTTGGTCCTGCAAGAACAAATATATTTATCACACCGCCATATAAAGTGATGTTGAAGTTTGAAAAACTAAAAAAATGAAAAGAATTTTAGTATCTTAAAATAGCACAGTATCATTTGGTTATTTTTCATTTGACTAATCCATTGTGTTCCAACATGGATTGTTTTTGAAGTAACACATTATAGTGGTTTAATTTCAGTGGTTTGTATCTTAATTTGTTTGTTGTCATTCTGAAACACTTGGAAAATGCCTTAAAAGGATGTCATTGTTTCTTAAGTGATATGCACCTTAATACATGTAATTCTTTTGTATATATTTGACAAATGAAAATGCATCTAGCTTATGAACTGCTCTTACAAAGAAAACTGCGCTAGTTTTGCCTAAAGCAATAATCTCGTGGAGACTGGAACCAGCAATATTCTCCTTGAGACTGTGGAATCCTTCCAAGTAGCCAGGATCATTTATGACTTGTTCCACCCCAATTACCGGTACAACTCTTTTGTCCTCAATTAAAATCCAGGTGACTCTACAATAAGACAACACCCACATTCATCATAGTTCTTCACTTGCTGACAGTTTATCTATTAAATATGCGGTGATGTGTAAATTATGCAAATATACAGCAGGGAGAGTAAAATAATGTTTTTACAAGTTCAGAGAGTTGCATGATGTATTTCAAGATATACTCCATGCACAAGAGACAAATGCAGTTCTGTCACCAGTGCAAGATCTAATCTAGAATATAATCTTTTGGGAGGATTGCAAATAAGTTGGAAATTTTTTCAAAGTGGGGGCAGACATAATTTATTCAGTTCCCATAATCTGTATGTTAATATTTGGTCTAATTACTTTATATGTACTTTCTGGTTGCATCACATTTTCTTGTCGGTGTCTGGTGCGATTTCCCACATTTATGTGTTGTTGTTGTTGTTGTATGGTTTAATGCCATTTTTCATCAAACAATAGGCTTTACATGGCGACCACTATTAATGGTGAAGGAAGAACATGGGAAAACCAGCAGAAAGAACCACTGACCCACGAGAAGCTACAGGCAAGCTTTCTCACATACCCACATTCGTTGGATCAGAGACTCGAACCCATGTAGACAGGTGATATGGCATTGATCCATATCAGAAAACGCTTTAAACCACTCTGCCACCCGGGGCCTCACATTTATGTGTCAAGATTTACTTGTGCAGTGATGGCACTAAAATGAAAATTGTTTAAAGGTCAAGCTTACATTTGCACACAATGTACCAATACATTGGTTGATTTTTCACTCACTATAAAGCCCTTCATTATAATACTACCCCTCTTGTAATGCAGATTTGGTAATAAATTAGTCAAATCTTTCCTATCTTCCCTACATTATTTTAGTTCAGCATGCATTAGAACCAACTGTAATATGTCACATTAATAAATTGCAACCAAATTGTTCAGTTGCTACAGTATTGAACTCATCTAAGGGTCACAGGTTTGATGCCTGTTTATGCCAATCAATGTTGTCTGCCTATGTGTGTCCTTGGAAAATGTACTTAGCTCACATTTTCTCAGCTTGATACAACCCATATTGTGTTAAATAATGCCATTAAAACAAAACAAAAACCATAATATTCATTCCAGAAATGGAGAAAGATGGCTCCAATGGTTCTTACCACATCAGAAAGTGGGATAATTTATTCATGAAGTTCAAACACATTATTACAGGCACTCACATTATGGATTTGTTACTTTCAGCAATAAATATTCACTTTTCCAATGTTGTATTGGCTGGATCACTCATATTAGAATTGGGCTAAGCATGGTTTTCTGAAGCTTTCTTTTCTGCTGAAATAACTGTCCATTATTCAGGTCATGGTTGTTACAGTTGAAAAGGAAATTTGACAAACTTTTCTCTAGTCTGATTGGACAGTAACTTGATTCAAAGTATATAATGCCAGAAAAGTGAATATTTCTTGCAGAATAATCATCAATAGCCAGAATATTTATGATAACAGCCTCTTCTGTATTGACTGGGATTTAAAATCAATTATAGCAAGTTTGCCATTAAAAAAAAACCATTCAAATTAGTGACCTGTTTTAGGGAAATTTGAATCTATTTAGGTATAAAGTGACTTAAAATGGAAATGGGTTGTTAATGTTTAATTTTAAATTAATTTGCTCATAAGGATAAACTTTGCCAGTAATTTCCTACTTAATATAATATTTTGGAAATTCTGACATACAGTATCAGTGAGCAAAGATTGTGTATGGAGAGTAGATATATGACTTTATTTTGGATTACACAATTTAGATTTTGTGCATTTTTATATGGATCATAGAGTTGGATAAAGGGTCTGCACCAGACCTTTAGCTTAGGGTTGTTTATAAGCCAGGTCAAACATAGTGCAAGGAGTCAGCATGAAGAACTAGAGGTATCAGAGACCATCCATTAAATATAGAAAAGTAAAACCTTCTTGCTTGTGACAAATTCCCCATAGCAAAAGTTACATAAAATAGGCCCTAATACATAACCATTCCTTTCCATAAATTGTTTTAGATCACCAGTCTTCAGTTTTTCCTTCCAAGACACTACTTTGGAAATAAATGCAGAAGTGTTTATGCTGAAGATTTCATCAGCTCCTGTTTCTCTTCTTTGTGAATGGTCATGTATCATGTACTCTTGATTATACCCAAGATAATCCAAATCTGCAAGGGTTTTCTGAAATCAAATAAGTTTTTGGAAATTTGCAAATTAATACTTTTTTCCCCTATGAGTACTACAGAGGGATCTTTGTAATGACATAAAAATGAAGAAGAAAAAAAAGTATCAATTTTGGCACAAAGGCACAGCCAAGAATGAACCCTGCAGACAATATCAATAAGGACATGTGTTGGAAAACTCCAGTATAAGGCTTCCTGACTTACCATATGTACCTACCTACAAGTTGAATGAGCTGAAAACTGCAGTCCATGCACTTTAATTGGAGTTGTCATTATTCTCGGTCAGATCAGGGTCTGCTATTTGCAGTTTGGTTTTCTGGGATTTAATGATGTTTTTCAGTACATTATGGCCAGTATGTTTGGTGAAGGAAGAGCCACCAACCCATGGGAGTAGCCACTGGCAAGCTGTCTCACATAGACATATTGGTTGAGTCAAGACTTGAACTCACAGACTGAGGTCAGATTTGGGAGATATCTGTAATAGCAAGCACCTTAGACAACTACGGGTATGCCTCGGGTATGCCTCGACTTGTATGCAAGTATATTCAGTATAATGTGTGTGTGTGTTTGGGGAGACACATTGTTTTACAAGGGAAGCACGGTCAATTATATAAAGATAAAATAAATGCCAAGTGTTGGAATATTTGTTGAATATTTTTCAAATATTTGTCTTTGTTAATAAAGCTATCAAATCCTTGTTTTCTTTGTCTTCATTGCTATATGCACACACTCACTCTTGTTCACTGCCAAGCTGCATTAAAAAGACTGAGCTTTAATGTCTGAATCTAATTAAATGACATTTAAGGGTTCCTGAGTAAATGTTGGGATGATTCAGACTACAGGTCGTATGAAAATAGATGTTATTTTTTCGTGTTTTATTTTCCTACCCTTAGAGCAATCAGGATTGTTCCTAAAGCTTCCAGTTTCGTTCCACTTTATGATCTAAGCCAATAGTCAAGTTAGTAATAGTTGATTCATTTGACATATCTTCACACCTTAATACCAGAGATTTCTGCAGATAGAAACAAATAAACTGGTCTATTTTAAACATAACAAACAATGATGTGACTTCATGCATATCATCTAGATATACTGTAAGGGAGGTTAATTATTCATCCTTGACCTAATAAGGGTATTTTCCCACAATGTCTGTAAACATAAGTATCATATACAGTTCTTTAAAAACAAAATTATATCTAACATCAATACACACTTCTCTGTATCAAATGCTGCTATGAATTTAACAACTTTTCAGGCTAACAATCTCAACATCAAAGTTAACAACAAATGATAAACAATTTTGACACCCTATTGATCAAGATGATTCAGGTTAAGTACAATAGAAAACATTTCTTGACTTGAATCAGATCTGTTCTATTTAGGAAAAAATCAATTTTTAAAAAAATTTAAGTCTTCCAAGATCTCTGAAAATGTCATTTATTCCTAAGGGCCCAGGTAGTTGTATCATCTAAAAATGACTATCAAGATGCTAGTATACCTATAGATGGTAATCACTTTTTTTGTGTATGCAGTAGCCAAGAAAATTTTCCCCCCAAAACAGCACAAGGACATGGTCTGATTGGCTGCCATGGAGGGTAACCTGTCCTGATGTGCATGGGATGTTAGTGCTGGCCACAGCCACAACACCAATTCAACCACATAAAGCTCTTGGTTACTATTATTAGATCAGGTAATTTCTATTGTTTGTTTTAATATTATTCCTGTAGAATGGACAAGAAGTTATATTAGATCAAGTAAAATTCAAATCTGGTTTGTTCCTTTTTGTTGTTGTTGTTGTTATTCCATTGAGTTAAGCTAGAAATGTTCTAGGTTTGTCCCGTACTTTTCAAACTTGTTCATACAAGATGCATAAAATATATGCGATAGTCATCATTTCTGTAGTTGACATAAATTAATAGCTTATTTTGTTGTCTTTAAATGATTCCCAGAAATGATTGTCCTAATCAGAAGATAAGCGATTGATGACTTAAAGGTCATCTGTATTAAACAATTACCTACTTCAAAGATTTCTTGCACATAATATAGGAATAAAGCTCTGGAGCAGTCTGTGATGACTTATTACCTAATGATTGATGGTTATAGACATGTAGAGGATAATTAACCATGGTGTTACAGCCCAGATCATGTTAATATTAATTGGTGGAATAAATGGAAATCTGAGCAGCAATATACAGAAAAATAAAATTGTAGAAGACCAATTGTAGGACATACCTCCTCTAGAAAAAACATAAATTAACTCAAGTTCTAAATATGCAGTTAGCTCTTGTGTTAAGATAGGTATGGCAGATTTTTTACATGCCAGATAACCTGAGGACTGTGGGTCACTTGTGAAAGTCAACTCGGCTAGTATGTCAGGGTTGATTTATTCTCTCTGGCTTCCTCTGTGTTGCTCCTTACAATGTCCCCTCTCCCCCCACTGCATCCAGCTCTTACTTGGTAGTCCACTGTTATTCCTGTTGTTTACTCTAATTCTTGTTGTGGAATCCTTAATATCAGACTTGGAAGTTATTTTCGTGATACATGTAAATAAAATAAATGCAGCCATACATTTTGCTCTTCCTAAGGTACTGGAAAGGACTAACATTCCATTACACTTCAAAGTTAGCCATATCATATTTCAAAACATTTTGTACAGTGTCATATTAGCCTACATATATTGATCTGTCTGAAAATGAATATATTCCTCCATAGTAGGCATTACTAATTGATTGATGAAATAGCTTGCTGGAGTATACTATTAATCACTATCTTGACAAAATGTTGGACACACGCACACATACAGCTGACACTTTACTAATACAAACATCTTCAGAAGTTAAAAGAAATCTTAGTTGTACAGATTAATTAAATTTCATATTTTGTCTTAGCTGAATTATTTACTGATAAAAAGTGCATTGGCATAAAGATCCTATTTACCTAATAATAGTCAGTTAATGATCAGTTCCAAGCATACGTGATTCTTATGGTATTTTAAAAAAAAATTATTCAAACAATTACCTGAAGACTCAAAACATCATCTTAATTTCATATTACTTTTCACTGAATCTCTTGCTTTCAAGTTTGTCATTTTTCCTTTTATCAGAATGGCCCTTATATCCCTGGTTATATGCCTTATCAAGGACTATCAGCTACACATCCCTTGGACAAACATTATTAGGGAGTGCCACTTACTACCCCAGAGCCAAGAACTTTTTCAAAACCTTGCACAAAATCTTTGACTAGTTTTGTGATGTAAGACATTTATAAAACACAAGAGTTTTGGTCTGGGAAATGCACCCAAACCATTAGTTTATTCAATCAGAATTTAGGTTTATCTAACTGCTCATATTAACATGTACCACTCCAGAGATAGAATTTTTTAATACAAATTTTTCCCCACTTTCTTTGATTAACTGATCTCTGTAAAGTTTAAACACATAACAAATATTTCAACAAGCACAAATGTTGATTCTGCAATATTTCAGCACTTGGCATTTTGATGCACAAAACTAGAGCTTTTAACTCCTTAATAAGTTTTGCCCAACACAGATATCAAACAGAATCTCTTCAAGAATCGGTTATGTCCATACCAGCAGAGATGCTTTCCAGGACACACAGCACAAAGTTTGAATGAATTCTTGCTCTTGGAAGGCATTCATGTACAAGAACTCCCAAAAATTAATTGCAGGTCACATATTAAAAAGTACTCTGTGAAGTTTCATTCAATTTTTGTGCTATTGTCCTGTCTTATTATTAATAACTGTTCAGACATCTGTTTGCTTCAGCTCGACATGAACAGTTGTTAAACTAAATTTGGTTGGCACATTTGGCCCTGTAACATGCAGTCTGTAGTAGTTTAAACCTTGCATCAAGGAAGTTTTACAAATATGCATTTAATACAGACTGTCTTGAAAATGTAAATTTGTTGATTCCCAGTATGGTTCATCTTTAGAAGTATATAAGATTTTTGGAGTGGGAGAGTTTTAATGGAGAAATGGTGTTAAATAACAATGAGGACTTTGTATAGTGCCTACTCTTTCGAAGCTCTAAGCACTTTACACCATCAATAATGATATGACTACACTACAGAACAACAAATGACAAAAACAATGAAATTGGAAAACATAAAAACATGCTGAAAACATACAAGATATAAAACATGATTAGGTCGCTAAGTTTGTCTCTGCAGTCGAAACAGGCGAGTCTTAAGAGCACTCTTAAAAGGGACCACTGTGTCTTTGTGTCTAATTTCAATGGGCAATTCGTTCCATGTCGCTGGGCCCTGGTGTGCAAATGAATGTTGTCCATATGACTTTGTTTTCACCTTGGAAACAATGAGTATACGATTATCAGAAGAAGAGCGTAAGGATCTAGCTGGTGTATAAACATGGGTGAGGCTGGATAGGTATGTTGGACTGGAGTCTGTCATTGAAATATAGCACAGAGAACAAATTTTGTGTTTGATTCTGTATCGAATTGATAGCCAATGTAGGTAGGGTACAGAGCAGTGGTGAGGTGTGCTCTGATTGAGGTACTCTAAAGATGATTCATGCAGCTGTGTTTTGAACTTTTTGAAGTTTCTGGAGTAAATATTATGACGAACCAGACAGAATTGAGTTACAATAGTCCAGTCTTGAAAGTACTAATGAACACACAAGTATTTTAGTGGCATTATCGGAAAGATATTTACGAATGGAACTGATTGGTCTCAATTCAAGATATGCAGCCTTGCATATGTTCATGACATGTTGGTGCAATGTGAGAGTACTGTCTAGAGTAACGCCTAGGTTCAGTACTGACAGTGAGAATTTAATGTTGGTGTTGCTGATATTTATTGCCTGAGGTTAAGGATGTGAATGAGAAAGTCTTTGTGTTGTGATCAGAATAGCCTCAGTTTTATCATCATTCATCTGCAGCTTGTTACATGTCATCCATGATTTCACATCAGAAATGCACTTCACTACTCCATGGATGGTAGCATCAATTTCAGTTGGGTGGCTAGACTTCTATATTTAGGTGTCATCAGCATACAATTGGTGCGATACTGGGTGATGATCTGTGTCACTTGAGAGCGGCTGAATATACAGAATAAAGAGAACAGGTCCAAGAACAGATCCCTGTGGAACACCACAACATATGTCAACTGGGCTGGAGTGTATTCCATTTACACATATAATTTGTGTCCTGTTCACTATGTAGGACTTGAACCACTGTAAATGCTGGAGAAATTTGAAGTAATATATCATGGCCTACTGTGTCAAATGCTGCAGATAAATCCAGGAGAGTGAGGATTGTAATCTTTCCACTATCCAAAGCAGAGAGAATGTCACTAAATGCTTTCAGAAAAGTAGTTTCCATACTGTGGCAAGGGCGATATGCAGACTGTACATTGCTAAAAAGACTGTTTGAATTCAAATGAGATACAAGTTGAGTTAGAACCTTTTCTAAGATTTTTGATATGAATGGGAGATAAGAAACTGGGCGGTAGTTCTTTATATCGTTATGGTCCAGTGTTGGTTTCTTCAGCAGTCCATATGAATACGAGTCCAAAGTACACACTGGATGAAAAAAGCATGACAGTCAGCCCTTCATTAAACCAGTATTTTTAAATTAAATGTAGAAAAGACAAACACACCAAATTAAAGTAGACAATTTAAAAGTAGGGTGTAATTTTCATTTTTTTTTTCTGATCACAATTTAGTCTTGTGGGACCATTTGCTTCAAACCATATAGCCCTAGCATAAAGATTATGATAAATCTAGTGAATAAGAATCTAAATATGATATTAAGAAGTAAAGATATTTTTTAGTCAAAATACATTGGTTTTCTGTCATTACCTGGTTAGGATAATCTGTACCAAAAAAATTGGTTTGGACAAAATACATTTTCAAATCTAATTTGGTCTGTACCTTTGGAACTTTTAAGCAATGTACATGTACAAATGAAAAATGAGGCCAGATTTTCTGAGGTAAATAGAACCAATATCACATGTATTGTGTTATTACTTTCTAACAGTTGGCACTTTCAATTGTTTTCCCAAAATTGTTCGTTCTCCCAAAAAATGTATGTTGTTGGCATGAAGCCCTCTCCCCCTTTCCAGGAGATTGATGGGAAGGTAAAAGAAACTGGAGCCCAACTAACTAGGGTCTGCCATCACAGTAGGAATATGTAGCAGTTAAGAAATGGTTCAGAAATGTTGGCAGTTTTAAACTCTTCATGGCTGGAAAGATTGGCATATGTTTGCTTGCACTGCATAATAAATACATGTACCTATCATTTCAACATGAAGGCCAGGGCCTGAACATACCAGTAGAGCCTAAAATCAAAGCATGGCTGAAAAACTTCAACCAGAACCCTTACAATCTTTTACCAATGTTTCTTCTTGAGAAGTTGCTGCTTTTGTCTTGCTGACTGCTAATGTGGGCTTGAAATAAACCTTTGGATAACTTGTTTACCCTATAGATCATCACAGAACTGTTTCCTTTGATCAGTCTGTCTGGGAACTGTGTATTGAACATAGTGGAGAAGATCAATTCTGATTCCTCCATGTTGCTTGATTGTACAAATCCCAGCTAATTTGCTTCAGTCCAAGCGAGTGCATGGACAATATACATGACCCTAACGAGACCTGTATGTTCAGTCAGTATTAAATAGCTTGTATTAATCATCTAAGTGCATGATTTCTTGATTAAGCACCAATATCAAGCACTTAACTGACATTTTGTATTAGATAAACAAGATGCTCTCATTATCAAGCTTTTATTTGCATTTTAACATATGTGAATGATGAGGTTGTAAATGGCTGACAGCCTAGTTTTTCATTTTTATTATGACAACTTTAAAATAGCTCCTCATGAAAATGTCTGAGTGTGAAAATCCCAGAGGAATCACTGGTTCATATATGTTAGTAATGAACCTGATGTGGGGTTTGATATATATTATTCACGTAATATCATTTTGTAAAAATGTCATTTCAACCCATGGGAAACTACTGGCAGTCTTTCAGAGGTGAGATGGCAATGATCAGTAAAGGTGAGCCATTTAGATTGCTCAGCCTCCCTGGTACCCAAATCAGATGGTAAATAAAAAGTAAATTTCATTGTATTCAGTCAGACATGTTAAAGCATTTAATGTATGGTCTGATTTTGATCAGTTGTTACTGTGACAATGCTTCTTCAGGTGTTAACAAAACTGAAATATACAAGATTTCATTTTCTTTTTATGTATATAAATGTAATTGAAAATATGTACATGTACTTTGATATTGATTGCATCAGATGATGAATTGAGTCAGTCTATGCATTCATTTTTGTAACTGTTGCTATTTCTGAAAATACATAATCACTGCAGAATGTTCAGGATTCATGAAATACTCTTGATGTGCCTGCGTGTTTGGAAAACTTGTGAATATTATGATCTGAATGAAATTCAGGTGCAGTATACATCTTCAAGTTCAGTTCCTTCAAATTAGGGTTGTTAAACGAAAATTGGAAATATGATTATCGGTTTTGAAAACGATTATCAGTTTTTGTTTTTACAAAATGATAATCGAATTCAATATTTTTTACCATTTGGCTGGTCGTATAAATAAATCTGATGTATGTGAAAACTTTGAAAAAATTTCATCAAGCATGGCTCGCTGTAAACTATGTTCACAACAAATAAGTCGGAGCGGTGGTACTACTACTGGATTGCATGCACATTTGCGTAGCAAACATCCTGGAATTGCGGCTCCTTCAAATGTTCAGCCGCGATTAACAACATTTATTGGAACAAAGAAACTGTCCTGATAGTCATCAAGAAAAAGTTATTGCTGCTGTAGCTACGTTTGTCGCTGAAAAAATGCAACCAATTTTGGTTGTTGAATCCAATTCATTCCGTGATTTGATGGCTTTGGTGGAGCCACAATATCGTCCTCCATGCCGTCAGACGATACGCGTCTATACGTTATGGTATGTAATGAATATCTTTTTTTCGCAAGAGAATATATTTCTTGTAATTTCAATGTAGGACAAAAACCGATAATCGGTTTAAAATCGGATTTCTACAAACGATAATCGGTTTTGGAAAAAAAACGATATTAACATCCCTACTTCAAATTGCTCATTGTCACATAGCTGCCAACCCTCACGAATTTGGCGGGAATTTCACTAATTTTTCAGCGATTCACGAATTCACGCTGAATGCCAAAAATTCACGAATTTCCGATTTTTTATTAGTTAAATTTTTTTAAAAAAAAATTAAATATTTCCCGTTAAGTGCTTGTGTCGTGATATTGGCCGTTGCCGAAACGGTACAGTACTGCTGGTCACAGCATTAGTAGAACTACTAACCGGAATTTGTTCCGTGCATGCGTCGCCTACACTGACAGTGATTTGAAATAGCGTTCGTTCAGCATTGCATTTTGAAAATGGCATCACCACCGAGGGAAAAAAAATGTACTAAACAACAAGTGCGATTTAATGTGGAGTATACCAAAAATTGGCCGTCCATTCAGCGATCAAGCATTGATAAACATCATGCATTTTGCACACAGTGTGTAGTAAATTTTAGTATTGGGCATGGTGGCAGAGACGATGTGAAGAAGCACATGGGTAGCAAAAAACACATTGAGGTTGGAAAAATTAAAAACTCACAGATTTCAGCTCTGGATTTTTTTAAGACGTCGACGGAAGACCTGAAAGCTACCAACGCTGAATCATTGTTTGTAAGTTTCCTTATTGAACACAATCTGCCGTTATCAGCTGGAGACCACGCTAAACATTGGTTCCAACAAATGTTTCCGGACTCGAAGATCGCTTCCAAATTTTCATGTGGAAGAACCAAATGCAATGCAATAGTTACAGCAATGTCAGAGAACGCCGCAGAAAACTTGGTGCATCAGATGGAAGCCTGAAATATGCTATTCTGTCTAAATTCATGTTGCAGCTCCTATGCATTCCTCACAGCAACAGTGACAGTGAAATGGTGTTTTCACTAGTGCGGAAAAATAAGACAGACTTTAGAGCCTCCTTACGTGCAGATAACTTGTCATCAATTTTAGTCACCAAGATCAACCAGCAAGCAAGAAGTCTGAAATGTTTTGAAAACAAATTTACAATCAAGCAATTGAGGCAGTTCAAGTCTGCAACAGTATCATGTCATGATAAATAAACACAAGAACAAGTGAAGTTTTTTAATACAATAAATAGAAATGCAGACATTTTTGCGTACATGTAGTGTTTTATTTTTATTTTGCAATACTGATAGTGATATAATGTAGTACCGTACTACAAGTACGGACGATCAGAGCGGATAGTTATTTTTCTGGTATTTTTCACTAATTCATGTCCAAATTCACTAATTTTTATCCCTATTTTCACTAATTGCTAGCCTGGCAGGTTGGCAGCTATGTTGTCATCCCTGTTGCCACCAGCATCCATCCATTCTTCTTGTAAATATTCTTCATTTCTTCCTGTATATTTACAAGATTACAATTCCCTTCTATTTTTCTTCAGTTATTTCCTCCCCAGAGAATTCCTGCTCCTCACGAGATAATCCACCATCTTAGATGTACTTAATTGACATAGAAGATTGTTTTATAGATCAGATCCCCCATTCTTGTTAGCAACCCACCTTAAAAGCCAAATGTATCTAAATGGCATGCAAATAAATCATACTATGAAATAATTATTATTATTAATGTAGTACTCTCGATATTGAGCAGTCTGATATTATATCTTCAAAATGTGACATGAAACAGGAATGTCAGTCTGAAGTATTGAATAGAAGAGTTATTATTCCCAGACTGATCTATCAGTCCTTGCTGTTGATGAGTTAAGGATTTATCCATTTTCGGTTAATTGTTTTGTGTTGCTTTTGCCGATACCTAAACTGAAGTAGTATTACAGAGCCAGGATTGTTTTCATGTGCTGAACACACACACACACACACACTGTATTTAACACAGAGCTTTGGTACTTAGTCAGATTTAAGTTAAAAAGTTCCATGTTTGGTGTTCACAGATCTCATAATAGTACAAATAAACAGTTGTTTACTCTTGTCTCTTTGAAGGGTTCTTTTTAGCACATTTGATATCAATAGTGAGCAAAGCGGTACAATAGAAGTGCTGCAAATATTTATTCTATGGCCTTAATTACATCTTTAATACTGAGACTGAAAAGAGGTGTCAGCAGATAATATATAACTTGACATGGCAGGGTATATAATGTCCTGTTTGTTTTGTTTTTTTTAAATGTGTTTTTAGTGGCAGTACAAATGACCAAGACATGTTCTATAGTAATTAGTCTCGCTGAAAAAGTTCTACATGGGTAATGTCTGTTACTGAAATATTTTATCAATGAAATTACTTGTGATATGATCACAACAGAATTACCCCCATCATGCTTTGATGTTTAGATTAAGCATTTAGAGATGGATTTTTTCTTTCTTCAACTAGATATTGATGAAAATTGACACCGCAGACAGAGGCCTACTTGTAGGTTCTTAATTTGACTTAGCTATCATGAATATACTATAATTTTTGTATATCAGAAACAGAACAAGAAGAAAAAAATCCAACTGTTTCAAGAAAGGCAGCAGAAATTGGTCCTAGCTCAGGAATTTATCCTGAGCATTTAAGTTGTAGTTATTTGTTTAATCTCAAATACAAACGGTTCTCTTCAAACAGTTTTGAATCCTTAGATTGCACAAGAAAAACCCAGAATTATGCATAAACGTGCTTTGGGCGACATATATGGATTTCATCTGGTATTCATCAATTGGATGATTTCAGTGGTTGAAAAAGTAGAAATTTATTTGAATTAGCTGGATTACATTGGTATACTAATTGTCTGTTAAACTTTTTATGTAGAGTAAAACTGCATAAACGAGTAACTAAATAGATATGAAAATTTTGTAGACATATGACTATTTCAAGGAAGTAAAAGTAGAAACAATTTTTAAAAAAAGGATAATTAAATATTACATTTATGCCTACCACCAATCAGACGTTTACTTGACCATCCATGATGCAATGATAACAGATGTAATGGAAAGATATTTATGTGTGGTCCTGTGATAACATGTCATTGAGCTTTGATGAAGTTAAATTAGGCAGATATGGATTCTATTTACACCTGTGCAGATAGGTGATTAATTTTTATCAAGTGCTAGGTCATAATTGATCCACAGTTAATTACTTGGGTTTGGACTGCAGAATGCCTTTGATCAGACTGTTAAGGAGTTCTGACAATGTGACATAACAGAGGTCAGCTTAGGACAGTAGATTTTACAAATTTGATCTGGAGTTTAGACTGGAGGATTTTCATCAGTTGGAATTTTTTTCTCATTCAAAGGAATAAAACTGACAACTATTAAATAAATTTCTTTCTTCCATGTTAAAATAGTCATTTAGTAAACCATAGAATGCCAACAAGAAGCCACTATATCCTTTATTGATCGAGAACAGGCCTTTAGCAGAGTAAATAGAAAGAAGTTATGTAAAGTGCTTGAGGACTATGGCATACTTGGACATTTAATAAACGATACAAGAGCCATGTATGAAGATAGCAAAAGTACTGTGATAATTTCCACAGGGCTATTATTTGCTGTAACATCTAGAGTGCAACAAGCATGTGTTCTATCCCCCAATTTGTTTGTCATCTCTACATATCAGATCACAAAAGAAACAAATCCAAAACTTTAAAACCTAAGTTAACTGCTGTTTGCTGATGACCAAAGTTTGCTTCACTCTGCAGAAAAAAAGACCTTCAAACTTGTGTTTCTCGCCTTAACAACACCTGTTAAAAGTACGATATAATAAAGGTCAATGTAAGCAAAACAGAGTTCAGCAGAACAACTAATAAAAGACTGCTAATAAGTACTATTTTAATCCTATATCTGTGCTATAAATGCCAGACATGGTCACGTAATAAGAAACACTTGCAGAAAATCGTGTGTGAAATGAGACGCTTGAGAACAAGTGGAAACAAGACCAGAAGTTATTGGAAACGGACATCTGTCATAGGCTACATTGAGACACAAAGAATTAAATGGTTTCAAAGCTTGGTCAAATTGAACTTCCAACAAGCTGCAGCTAAAGCTTACAATATCCAAAACATATGGCTTCAAACGAAAAGGAAGACCACAGAAAAAATGGGTAGACGAAATAGTGGAGACTGTGAAAACACAATATGACAACAAACCAAGCATCACACCTAGATCATGACTGGAAACTTTCTGAAATGCTTTATGGTACAAGTAGTCTGACAAGACATAACATCGCAGTTATAAATTTTGGGGGACATTATCCATGTGAGTGAATAATCCAGATAAGTGATATTTTACTGTTTTGCAGTTTAGACTTTTAAGGGAGGGTCCTTTATCTGTCTCCTCATCAGTCATCCACATTGTCAGCTCATACAAGCACAAGTTTGTTATTGCTACTCCTGCTGAACTACTTGGAAGATTGCCATAAAACTACACACCCATTTATCCCATGGTCTTAATTGATACTAGGTGAAAATTGTGCTACTCTGACATCCAATATGGCTGTCACAACATCCATATTGATAACCTTGCTGTTACTTCTGATGAATGGATGATCATATCAACATTGTGTTTGTGCAGAAAACTTTTTATGATGTCTCAGTATCTGAAATGTAAATGTTGCTGATCAAATGCCCTATCTGGTTGCCTTGCAAGGCATTATTATATAATCTTATTTCTGTTCCATGTGAACTTGATTTCTTGTTGGCAGGAGTTTTCACCAGGAGACATCATTTGATGTCTGCTTGTTCTGAGAAGAAAATGTTGGTGATCTGCTGTCAAATAGGTGATCTGCTGTCAAATAGTTATCTTGAAACCTTGATGAAGGAATGATCATACAAGCTTGGGGATTTCCTTAAAAGACATTGTGATGTCTGGATTGTCATAGATGACATATTGGTGCCAATATACACTTCAGTTTGGTTGCCACAGTTACTCTCTGGAAAATCTTACTATGGCTACCTCTCCTAGATAACTGGTCATCTTGACATTGTGCTGTCATCAGATGACTTCTTAAGATGTCTTGTTGGTCCTGAATGGAAATAGTGCTAGCTTGTTATCTAGTATGGTCACAGTGGCACTCATCTTCAAAATTTTGTTTGTTATTTATGATAATCCATTTTTGGTTGTCAACAGCTAATAAAATTTAAGAAAAGAAAGAAAAAAAACAACAAATTATTGGGAATCATTTTTAAAACACTGTGAAGTTATTAGTGGCTTTAAATTGCTCGTCACTCTTGTGTAGCTATTTCATCTTGAAAAGTCTTGTCTGTTTGATGTGAATGCATCATTTCAGAGTGAAGTATTGTTAATGAGGCATAATCCACTCGCAGAACAGTCATCTTTTTCATGGGTGACCTGTTAATAAGCATGCATTGATTCTGATGAGAAGAATTTCTGATGTTGTTGGTGTTTCACTGCATCACAGTCTTCATTCAACAAGTATTATCTCGGTGTTGGATATATCGTTTCTGTATACTTTTTACATGCCAGTAATCCCTGCATCCTTTCAGGATTTGTTTCTTTAAGGGACATCTTAAGGTTGCCTTGTTATATCCCTCCTTTGGGATTAGGGTGCATTCATTATCAGTTAGAATGGTTATGTATTCAGGCAATAAACACAGCAGAAACATTTCTCAGACATGCAAGAATTACATATTCCTTGTTTTTAATTAATTGTCTAGACATCAAACGATGTTTTTTCAGCTTTATATATTGATTGTTGTTCTTGTGACTGGCATTGCATTGTTATTTTAGCATGTTTTTGCAATTGCTCCTCAAGAACATTTAACAATGGAAGATGTAAATTCTCATTCTTTTTTATGCCATGTGCACAGATACTTTTGAAAATTATGGTCTAAGAAGACTGTTACCTGACCGATTACAGATTAACTTGTGGAGGCCTTAGGAAATGTAGATCCCTCTTATTTTCTGAAGTTACTGGGATTTCTCTTGCAATATGTTATGCCACTAAAGAGACAGATGAGGCCCCTCGTGTAGAAGGGATTGAATGTTCAAGAGTAGGTTGCCTCCACCAGAAAGGGGGAAGTCAAACACTCCCAACTTCCACATTAGCATTTGACATGGATCGAAGTTCACCACTCATCTCGCATGCTGGATAACATGTTCCACCCATGCATGAGGGATGAGCTGCACCACACTCAAAACTTCCTCCCCAAATATTTTATAACATTTGGACAATGTCAGCTCCTACACTGTACACAAGTATTCTAATCTGTATGTAATGCAGGTCACATCGCAAAAATCTTTGATCAACACACAACACATGCACACATGCATAAACACACATATGCTGGAACACATAAGTTTTACTTTTAATTTTAGTCTGTTAATGCAAGGCCATAATTAAAACCAGTTTTTGAAGCATGATGTTCCAGTGCTAGACATAGTTAGAAAGTTGCCACCCTGCAGACATCATAACAGTACGACTCAAATTGTTAAAGCTGTTTTAAAAATATTTCAAAAACACCCTCAAAAAAGTGTCAACATAATTATACTCAAGTCCTGACAAAGAAGAGCCCAGATTGAAGGTCTTTAAGATTTGCTCAAAGTATGCCCATCCAACATCAGAAATGGTGAATGTTATAAAAGTGGAAACCCTTCAATTACATCTCAAAACACTGCTGAGCTTGTTTGACTGAAATCAAACCTTTTATGACAGCAAGGGCAGGAGTCACAATTCCAAGATGTAAGGCATACTGCTTTTATGTCATGGATTGGTGTGAGTTTGATAGTGATGACAACTAGTTTATATATTTCTCTCCCAAAAATATTCACCAGTTTAGGGTCTGTTAAACTATTGGATTTTCCCTTTGTGCTTCAGAGCTTTGGCAATGTATTTTTACTAATGGTAACACCATTAGGCATCATTGGAATTTTTCTTTTATCTTCAGCCATCTAGTTTCAAGAGCAAATGTTATTCATGGTCACAAGAGTTCAAGGCTCTAGGTCATGGTATGGGTTAGGGCAATAAAAAAATCAACACTGATGCATGTCTAATGTTTTCATTTGTATTCAAGACATGACATTTATAAAGCATTTTAATCAGGTGCATAGGACCTGGGCAACTCTTTCAGTTGAAGTGTATGCATGACAGTATACCATTTTTTTGAAAACAAGCCTTCTTAGTAGGGCAGTATATGACACCAAGCTAAATACGAGCTTTTAAAGAACATTCATAAATTAAAAATGGTGTAGTATTCAGTAGTTCCTTGGCACATGATAGATGTGTATCTTCAGATGAAAGTCATGTTGAAATATTAGTACCTAGACTGACCTTGGTCATCAGTCTATATGAATGAAACTAGATCAGTGTCACTGGTTGGCTGACAGTATACATTTTTAAGAACAGTATTTTTGCCAATTGAGTAAAATTTCTAAGATGCTATCAAGTTCTGAGGAAAATTAAAGCATATTTGTTTTTGACTATTCGAACAACATAAGGGGCTAAAAGTAGCAAATTTATGAAAATTTTGCTCATTTGAAATAAGGTAGATAAGAAATCCACATGTCTTAATCACCTCATCAAATTATATTTGCACTAATAAAATAGTTCCAAACCTATACCATAATTAACATGGTTTACTTTTTGAACTTAACACAAGTTTACCAAAAAAATGTTTCCAGTTGGTCAGCCATCTTCGTTTCACATTGAGACTCTAGCACTCTTTTCCACCATGATAAAAAAAAAACTTTTTTATTTGTGCATCTAATTGAGTCTGTGCCCAATACTTTGAAGCACTTTGTATATTATACATGCTAATTATGTATGTATGTATGTATGTATGTATGTATGTATGTATGTATGTATGTATGTATGTATGTATGTATGTATGTATGTGTGTGTGTGTGTGTGTGTGTGTGTGTGTGTGTGTGTGTGTGTGTGTGTGTGTGTGTGTGTGTGTGTGTGTGTAAGCATGTGCATGCATTTGTGTGTGTGTGTGTTTACAAAATCCTTAGCCTAATTTTTAAACTAGGTTAATATGAAACATATTGTTTATTTTTTGTCTGATGCTCATGAATATTTCATTTCACAGTCTTTCATAAGATGTGTAAATTTATCAATAAACATGTTGTGGTATGTCTATTAGCAATAGTTGTAGTAGAAGCATTAAAATAATACATAATACCATTGTCACAACAAAAAAAAATGATCCCTACCTGTAACCTGCAAAAGGTTGATGACTTTGAGGAGGGCAGTATATTTCATGACTAAACAATTGATATGCCTGCTTAACTGAGCTAGATAGAGGAAGCCTAGTACATGTAGTTAGACTTGTTTAGATTACATTCAGTGATGTCAACAAAATTTCATCAGATTTGTTCTTAATTTCAGGAATATGAAAGTTTTATTAACTTTAAAAACTTTAATTGGTTTTCTCAAAATTTAGGGTTTGAATTGGGGACTGTCTCCAGATGAGCAGTGAGATGTATGTTAAATGTTGTTCCAGCAATAAATATCAACAGTGTTTCCATGAAACCTGCAGTAGTAGAGTTTACAGCATATACCTATATTGGCAATTACATTAGCAGTGTTCATTCCAGAAATGGGCAAGTTGGCCCAATGGCAGTTATAAAATCAAAAGGTTGAGCAATTTAGAGAAGAAAAACAAATGGGGCTTAAATATCTTTCTTAAATAAGTTTCTTGTTTATTCAAGAAGTTCCAGCGCTTGACATCATATCACACACACACACACACATTTCTCTCTCTCTCTCTCTCTCTCTCTCTCTCTCTCTCTCTCTCTCTCTCTCTCTCTCTCTCTCTCTCTCTCTCTCACACACACACACACACACACACGCACACTTTTCCACTACTTTGAATCTGTCATTGTACATTCTGACTATACCTGGTTTGCTATAATTTCCTTGTCCACTACAAAATAACTGCACTATTTTGGGATACAATCTGTTTGAAAAAGGAAATTTTAGCAATATTTTTGTATATCCAGGTAACTTCCTTTACAGTCCAAGAACAGTACAAATAATGGCAGACCCAGATTGGCCATTACATAAAGTACTAGCAATGTCTAAGGTGTTCCCATAAAACCAAGGACAGACTACATTGTAGACTCATTGTGATGTCAACAATGTTTTCCTAAAACAAGGTATTCATTGAATAGAATATACATAGGTCTGCTGCTGCATTGTGCTTTGGCAATCAGATCTACTGTGTTTGCATTTGGATGCTTGTTTCCAGATAAATATGATGCTTTAAGATAAAAACTGCAGGCTGTTAAGTGTTTAAGGTGTTTGGCTCATGGCAAGAAGGGTTCAGGCTCAATTCAAACAATCAGATCAGTCCAGATCTACTTTTGTGGTTCCATCTAGGGCAGGGCAGTTTACTTGCTTGATTCAACTCTAACTTTCCAAATGTTGCTGTAAAAGCCTCAAAACCTTACAGAACACAACAGAACCAGACCTGAACCATTTCCTAACCACATAATAGTGGGTCAGGATAACAGTGCATCCTCTCCCCTAATTCTGTCTGCTGAATTCTTTTTAATTTTCCATGTTGTCAGTTCAGCAGTATAAAGTTACATGTCTAGTCATACAGCATTAAATTTTCAAATTTATAAATGGTATAAAATTTCAAAATCTTGTCATACATCTTATTGAACTTTTTAATTGTCCTTTCCAATGAATCTTGATAAATGAGCAAGGCTAGGTCATTTAAAAGTATCTCTTCTGATGGGGGTAGGGGAGGGAGAGTAGGATTATTGAAACCCATAGAAATATTCAAAGTTTTTCATGAAATGTTATGTGAAAATTGCGACATGTAACATTATTTTTATTTGCCCATCAGTAGTTTGAACATGAACTATGTTTTTCAATCAATAACACATAATAGCTGAGCTACTTGTCTGAATTGTAAGTTTATCAACACAACACATTAGTGGTTTGAACTTGAAAATTTCATTGCTATCTTGTACATTCATTTCCATAAATCACCCAATTTGCATGGTACTGACATTAAGTTTGTTTTCTCATCAGACAATTTGATTGCCTCAAGGCTAACAAGTTCAGTACATGTTTTCTAGCAGTTGTGTTTTTATATGGGTAAATACCTTATTATCTGTTATTATAGTCCTGCTGTGCCATGTTGTGTAACTGCATTTATTTTCTCTTTGCCTATACTGCTGTTTAATTAACCCTTAAAATGCTAGGCGCGACACTAGTCTCGCTGGCGGTCGATGTCTCGTAGTGCTTGTCATGAATTAAGTCATTTTCTAGGTAAGCAATAATGTACATATCCTAATACTTCTACTAGCCTTGACTGCTGGTAAAAATATTTGATTGGTTTATAAAGACCCGGAACAAGCATTTCGTTGTACTTTACCATGCATTTAGCGAAGAAGTTTTACAAATACTATTGAGCACGTGTTACCTAGATAAAGGAGAAAAAAAATGGCTGATGCTAAATATGATGGTGCTTTCTTGCAACAAATACTGGCTTCTGATAGTGATGATGATAATGATTTTTGAATAATTTGAGGAGGAGGAAATTATTGGAGTTGGCAAAGTGTTGATGGAAATTTCCATAAGTGATTTTGAGCATGGAATTGACGTGGACTGGAGTCTGATGTACATACTCGCTTGATGTGAAAAGATGGCATGCCTGTCAACCCCATGTCACTGGTAATTCAAAATTAAATGTCGAGATGGTGAATACTGAACCTATGAACTATTTAAGACTTTTTTTGATGACGAGTTATTGCATCTGATAGTAGAGCAAACATATCGTTATGCAGATCAGAGAGTTCATGGAGCAGACTTGAAGGAGAACAGTCGCATGAAGAAACGACAGCCTATCATGCCTGAGCATCTAAAACACTTTTATGCATTGATTATAGCAATATGTTAGTTTCATAACTCTGATCTTGATTCCTACTGGGCTACTGATGATGTGATATATCAACCCCATACTTAAGTAAAAAATGAGTACGAGATAGATTTCTAGCTATTCTAAGTAATCAACACCTGGCAGACAACGAGATATAAAATAGCACACACACACACGTGATTTAGAAAATAGTTCTGCATATATTTTTTTGGGTGGAATTATCGATGTGCATACATCATAGTGATACTCTGACATTTGTCCTTCAGATGGTAACATGTACTATCAACCTCTTTGTTCATTATTGCAGAATTTAGCTTGTGATCCAGGTTATATTTGCAAAGAACCATACAAGGGGACCCATAATGGCCTAAAGTTCTCTCTGTTACGGATCACTGCCATATCACCTGTCTGCGTGGGTATGAGTCTCAGATTCTGCCATTGTGGATATGTGAGAAAGCTTGCCTGTAGCTTCTTGTAAGTCATTGGTTCTTTCCGAGAGTTTTCCCAGGTTCTTCCTCCACCATTAATACTGGCTGCCATGTATAGCCTATCATGTGCTGAAAAATGGCATTAAACACTACAACAACAACTGCAACAAAGAACCTTACAGAAATCCCATATTACATTTTGTAGGGTATGGGTCTAGTATGAAAACTAGTACATTGGTACAAGGGTCACATCACCAAAATCTTTTCATTTGCATTATAAATTATTGTACAGATTCTGAGTGCTCTTTACCTCTGCAGGAAGTAAGCCCATGGACTGCTTTTTTGGGACCCCTGATCTCAATTCCATTACTAAGATTGTGTGTGTGTGTGTGTGTGTGTGTGTGTGTGTGTGTGTGTATGTGTGTCGTTGTTTGTAGTATTTTTAAAAACTGGAAAACAAATATACAAAAAGCAAAAGTTAAAAAAAATCTTAACAGATTCTTGCTTACAAAATTATCAGAGTCAGCTGGGCCAAAGTGATGTTAGGTTAGACATTTTGTTCCCTGCTGCTAGTTTGATTTAATATTGGAAGGGATTATGCTGGACTGCATGCTGATTTAATATAGACCATATTAAGGACACTGGCTTCTATGCATTGCCAGTGTAGCATTAGAGTAACAGACACTTCTCTTGGTGACAATACTGGGCTATATATGAAATTAGTACTTGATCGAAAAGCTTGGTTTTGTTGGTACTGGTAAATTTCTTTAAGTTAGCCACTTTTAATGCATTGTTGGATATACATGTATCAAAGCAAGGAAATAATGTGTGTTTTAGGGTATCTGCTAGTGCCTGATCCTTATTTGACTCTTTGCCTTGGAGTGTTTTTGTGTGCATGTTTTTCCAGTATTGATTATGATAAAATGTAATTTTATGTTTACTTTTTTTTCTCCAATGCATTTCCAAAAGTGGAAAAACAGCTGACACAAATTTGAGGCAATTTAACCATGAGGGGCTACATGCAATATGTAAAATAAATGTTGTGTCTCTACCTTTAAGATTTAAAGCATAATGCAGCATAATAACATGGAAGAGTTATATGGCTTCTCAGAAGTACAGTGCTGTATACATGCATTGCACTGAGTCACCCGAATGCTAATACCACACAAATGGACAGCTGAAACAACTTAAATTTGGACTTTATGCATTTCCTTTACTTATCATCAGACTTTGTTTATGCTGCTCATATATATATATATATATATATATATATATATATATATATATATATATATATATATATATATACACACACATACACACACACACAAAGAGAATAAAACCTGTCTTGAAAGCCCATTGATATGTGACACCACATTCTCAAGGCACAAATGTATTGATTTTATAGCATTGTGACCTTTTGTTAGATACCACCTGTCTTGAGACACCATATTTTTTGGCAGAAGAGGTGGTTTTTAAATTTGCGTGCGTGTGTGTGTTGTTAAAGGAAACTGACAAACTAATTTGTAGGAACATTGAAAGCAAAGGGAGAAAATAACTCCTTAGTGTATAATCCTGTGAGGCAATCCTGTGGCATATCAATTCTAAGAGAAGTGTAGCGGGATGTACAATCCTGTGATGTAATCCTGCAATGTAACAATTCTGAGAGGTATTCTGATAGTATCCCAAGATGGATTGTGAAAAGTAGCATCCTGAGATCCAGAGCTACCGATGAAATAAATTTTGCAATTATACTAGATGTACAAAAAAACATTTTGTTTTACATTCTGTTCAATCGCGAGCAAACTAACCAATGGAAAAAGTTTTTGTTAGCACAACTAGGCATTGGGCAAATGGAAAATTGCTTTGAAGTCTATGTATTAGGATGCATTCAGAAATAGTCTCCAAAATGTGTCCTACTCACATTTCATGCGAAAACAGCAAAAACCTCCAGTAGTTATTGTGTTAAATGGAAAAATACAAAAAGGTCACTTGTGTGCTGTGCACTTCTTGTGGTAACTGTCAGACATGATGACAGGCTTTTGGCCAGCAAATAAATGATATGTAAACTGGATTTTGAGATGAAATCAAGTTTCAGAATGGATGGTGACACTACCATTTATCTTATATTTGTTGTCTGATATCTGGTTTTTAAAACAAACATAAAAGTGCATTGTATGTTCATCATGAATTGATGGTAAATTATTTCTGGAACAGATATTACAACAAAGATAAACTCTTAGAAGCAGTGTCAGTTTTATATCTACCTCAGTATTAAGTTTATGACTAGAGCATCCAAAGGAATGGAACCAGATAATCCTCAGCAAGGATATCTCGCACCATTTAAAAATTACTTGTATTGCTTGTGATATACCGCTCCGGTGGCCTAGTGGTTAGAGCGTCCGCCGCGGAAGCAAGAGGTCGTGGGTTCGATCCCCGGCCGAGTCATACCAAAGACTTACAAAAATGGAACTAACAGCTGCCTCGCTTGACATTCAGCATTAAGAGTTTAGTGTTAGGACTGGTCGGCCTGGTGTCAGGATAATGTGACTGGGTGGGACATCATGCTACATGTCTGCGGCATGATGCCTCAGTGGTAGACATCACTATAAACTGCCTCACTGCAGACATCGTAGCAATATGACTGAAAAATTGTTAAAGCTACGTTAAACATCCTAATCAAACAAACAAACAAAATTGCTTGTGATACATGTATTTTGTTAATTGATTTACCTTTTCATGTCAAGGATTTTATTATCTAAAAAAGTTGAGGCATGAAATGTTTTTAATAGTGCATAATTTTTGTCGTGATAAAAATTCAGTTAATCTTCATAAATTCCTTCACCATGGCTGTATCAATTTAGTGATAACTATGTGCATGAAAGACCTTTCTATTGATTTTTTTCATCTCAACAAATTATCATTGAGATTGCCATTCATAACCTAATTTACCATTAATAATCTAATATATCAGTAATCTGATAGATTTCATTTTCAATTCCACATATCAGTCTTATTAATATAAGGAAAGCATGATGAAATAGACAAACAGGTAGCCAAATTTGGCAAGTAAAGTTTAGTAGACATCAGAATAAAATGAATCAAAGAATGGACAAAAACAAAATGAATATAAGAAAAGAGACAAACAGGAGAAAAGTGAAATATATGAATTTGACATGTGAAGTAGAATAAACAGGAGAGGATAATAAAAAACCATAACATTTTGCAAATTCTGACAGTGGCAATTACTATTGAAATGAGTTTTCCATTTGCTGTTATTATTAGATAGAAGAAAGATTTTTTTAGCTGATAAGTAACAAATATGATGACTTAAAGACTAAAACAAGTCTTTATTTCTTTTATCTAATAAAACTGGTTAATATTTTATCTTTGTGTTTTTTGTACACATTGATATGAGCAAAACAACATAGTTTAAATTAAGAGTATATGACATAGTTAAGCACTAATAACACACAATATGTACATTCCTGTTTTGTTTGGGTGGTGCATGCCATGTCATGTGGGTAAAGGACATAACATTTTGTTTATAGCAGCAAGGTTGCTCTATTGGTACTTGTTACTTTGAATGAGGTGGTGAACGTTCTCCAGGACTCTTTTAGAGCCACATTGATAATTAAAGAGATCTCTTATTGAAGTCCTGATATCACTACCTTAAAGTGAAGATTCCATATTCATTCTTTAAATCTCCTACTCTGTTTTTAAAATTGCACTTGTTGAAGGAATATTGTTTAATAAGAGTGACAATTTGTCACTTGTTATCACAGTATTGATACATTCCAAGTGATGATCATGTAATGTAGGGATCACAAATTATCAGAACAATAACCCTGATAGCATTACAAATTTGGCACTGGTTTGATAACAAACATTAGATTTATGCAGCTTGATTGTGCCAGCTTAATTCTATAATTTGTTTTGTATGAGATGTGTTCTTATTTATTGTTAGTTTTTGTAACAAATAAAATACAAAGCTATGAAAGAGGACAATTATTATTTACATGCATTCACCCTGCTCACCTAAAAGATGGTGTGTGATTGATACCATAATTTGTAATTATAATTAGTCTCATGGGTTGAACACATTGGTTATACATCATGTGTTAGTTTAAGTTACACCCAAAAAGGTTGTCTAAAACAGATCACAAGCCTGTAAAATGTTGGATACATATTTGATAAGGTCTTATTGACTATCTGCATTAGCATAAAAGAATTTGAATTTGTTATTTAATAAGGTGCCCCAAAAAAGTTTTACTAAAAATTGTTTTGCTAAAATGGGATCATTTTTGGAAGTTTTTTAGGACACATGAAGCACAACTTGTGGGGCTTTATCAAACAGGCAGTGAAGGAGAACAAATTGACTTTTTAAGCTTGACATGTTTTTTAACCTCAGAGTATAATAATCTTGTAATATCTTTTGCATAACTGGAAGGAACTAGAATAAGCTCTGCTTTTAGCATACTGTATATGCTTGCTTACAAGTCAGATCCAACTATAAACAACATAGACCATCAGCCATCAAATAATGCACCAGAAGATCGGGGTCCATGTTTATTTTTACTGATTACTACCAACAACTGCCGAGACTCGTATATGCTAATGCAATATGCAGTGACAGATATGGGTTTCAGAAGTTTGAAGTTGGATTTAACTTACAAATGAGTATATATGGTAACTAATTAGAAATAGTCCATAGAAATTAGAAAATAGTACATAGAAATCCTATGAAAAGATGGATATTTTATGTCATTGACCTTTGAGTTCATGATTTGTGATGTTATGTTTGGGTCTTGTTGTTGCTGATTTTCTTCAAATTTTTGGTGGCACATTACAGTACAACAAAACCGGTCTTAAAACATAAGTTTTGTGAGACCACTTGCCATGAAACTTGTGCTTTTTGTACTCTTAAATCCATTTTTTTTTCATGTGCTTAAATCTTGAAAATGAGAGAAACTTGTCTGTAAGAGACCATGTTTTGTTGGCAGAAGGGGTGGTCTCTTGAAATAGATTTTATATTGAGTGTAACACTACCTGGCTTTTCTGGCTTTTTTTATTTTAACCATATCAACTCACTAATGGCTTTTTTCTTCTTTTTGTTTTTGTTCACGGAAAACCTCAGATTGACCATGTCTTTTTTCAGTTGGTCTGGCTTAGTGGTTTTGGTGTTGGACTCCTTACATGAGGATGTACAATCTATTCCCAGCATCTGATCAGCAAAGTGCTTTACTTGTCGGAGCATATTATAACCTTGAAAGTGCTGATGTGCAGTAAAACATCAGAATGTAAATTAATCTGTTAACAGCTTCAAGTACATTACTTCAAAAACTAGTGACACTCCAGGCTGTAAAGTTGTTTTTGTGGTTTTTTTTTTTTGTTATTTGTTGAGATGAATTTTTCAATGGTTTAGTTATAAAATCCACATTTTTTTTTTATAGTTCTTTTATAAGATGCACACCCAGACTGAGAATAAGAAAAGTAGGTGAAAAAGTGTGGGTTTACACAAATTACGGTAATGTTTAGGTGCATCCATTTTTGCTTTGGTGCTTTATCAGTGAACTAGACAAGTCTTAAATTAGATTTCTTTTAGGCACAAAACTTCAGTGCCAACCACATACCAAAACAGTTGTTTGTTTCTGTATCAAACTAATCTGTGTTGCAAGATCATTCGATTTTGAATATTCTATTTTCACATTGAAATAATAACCTAACCTTTTACTTCAGGAAACTATATAGCATAATGTTATATTTACATTGTTTTTCACTCTCCCAGCAACAGTTTTTGCATGTATTCATTATTTTTTTAAATATTTAATTCCTTAATCAAATGATTTTGTTATGAAACCACATGCAAGGCGCAGCATGGATGGTCAAAAGTTGTGTCATCGATTCTAGTGATTTGTGATAAATGACATCTCCATTATTTAACCCCACCCTGCCATCTCTCTCCCATTACCTTGTAAACAATTATGTAACAAGTTCTGCTTATCTTGGCTCCTTCAAATGCACCTACTTGGTACTTGGTTATATTCACCTTTTTACATCGCTGTAATGAAATGCCTGTTTCGCACAGAAATAGTTTTCTAAGGTTGGCTGAAAATGATCAGCTATGAAGATTCACTGCCAGATTTACAAAACTTTGATAAATGTCAGGCATATCCACTTTCCCTTCATGAAGCTATAGCTAGATAGTATGGCATGTACTGTTTTTCCTCCCAGTTTGGTTCCCTACATGTGAAGCAATGAACACCATAATCATAACTTAATTTTTGGGATAGTGTAAATGGATACACTTGTTATGTCTGCTCCCACCACCAATAATACTACTACTAATAATAATACTAAATAATAATAATAATAATGACTTTTTAAAGAAGCTCATTTGGTCATTTAATCTGAATCTTACATTTGTACAAAGATGCTACTGCTGCCTTAAAATATGCACATGGGTTAAAGGAATGGTACATACAGGATTCATGGAAAGAGTTATAGTGAATATGTGTAAAACATTATAGTTTATTACATGATGCAGTATAACACTTTTAAAGAGTAATACATGACATTTAGTACAGAATTAAACAAAATCATACCAATGATGGTTTCTATAGGGGTCTACTAAGAAGTGTTTTTAAAAACGTTTTGCACAAGTCAGCTGACTTTAAGGTAGTATAGAATTCAATAGTTTGGCTCCAGAGAAAGCAAAGTCTCATTATTAAATTCTGAATTTTGGTGAATGTAAATTTATCTTTTTTGAGATGGATCCAAGTTCATACACATGTACATTTTCAACAAATTTTAAGTTAAATTTAAATTAGTCATTAACCAATCCATGTAAAGATTTAGAGATTTTGAGATAATTTTTTTTTCCTTTAGATTTTACTTTTGCTTGATTACCTTTGATCATGGCTTTGGATTTGGCTGCATACCACTTCATGCCACTCTGCTCACAAGAGTTATTCATTTTTATCAAACCTAAATAATCTCATGTTTGTGACCAATAGCTCAGTGTGAAATCTTGGAAGTACAGTGGAAGGAGTAATGGGCCAAGAACTGATCTTTGTGGAACACCAGCTTGGAACATCACCATCTTTGTGAAAGGGGTAGTTAATAGGATTTAATTAGGTGTGTGAAAAATTAGAATACCAAAAGAGAACTGGGCAAGATTATTGGGAAGGAATAATGCAATACAAGCCCCCTTTAAAAAAAAAATAATCAAACAAATTAATAGTAGTAATTTCACTTCAACTTAAGTTATATCAACAGGATATTTGGATTTATGTCATTGTAATAAGTGGTGAAAAGAGCACAGTATTCAAGACAGATTGCATCACCTTCCTCTCAACCATGTTCCAATGTTTGCTATTTCCTCATGTCTTCCTATTCCGGCTGCCTCCTCCTTCTTGGACTTCCTAGCCCTGTACTTGGAACTTGTCACTTCTCCTTTTCAGACTTGTCACTTCTTTTTTCCCCCCGACTTAACTCATCCCGTCTACTTTTCCCCCTCAACTTCCATCTTTGGACTGTTCAGTCTCAATCTCTCTTGGAAAGCAGTTTCCTTAATGCTGTTAATTTTAGAAACTGGGCATCCAGCATTAACCCCTGTCTTTTTCCTCAAGACAGACACTTGGTCCCTTCCTAGTTTAACGAGGAAAAAAACTATTCCTTTTCTAGGCTTCCTCGGAGTCAAACTTCTTTCTCTCAGAAGATTTCGGACTTCAGAATTTTGATCAAGGTTGTCACTTTAAATTCTCATTACTTCCAAGGTGTACACTTTAATTTCACTCTGAACAATCATAATCAGTGGTTTCTAAATATTTTCCTAAGGCAATTATTTCTTTCATCAGTCAGAAGCACTGAATTATGTTGTATACCTCTGGTGAGGGACTGGTTTAAGACAACACTTGGAGTACATCTACTTAGAGCACATTATGAGCGAAGCCCTGGGAAACCACTGTGGAACAGTCAGCATATGAGGACATAACATCACAAACCTACGCTTTGCAGACAACATTGATGGGCTGGCAGGCAGTGAAGATGAGCTTTCCACCTAGTGAAGAACCTAGATGAAACATCTTCCAGATTTGACATGGAGATAAGTGCTGAAAAGAAAGACAAAGCTGATGACAAATAGTGGCAAACAAATCTCAGCCAAGATTAAGTCAGAGAACAGGAACTGGAAACAGTGGGCCAGTTCAAAAATCTTGATTCCATAATCACTGAAGAGGGATGAAGAGCATGAGCAGCACAAACAACGGCAGCAATGTCAAAGCCAAGACCCATCTGGAGAGACAAGAATATCTGTCTGAAAACTAAAATGAGATTATTGAGAGCACTAGTCATCTCAATCTTTTTGTATTCATGTGATGCATGGACATTGACAGCACAATTACAACGAAGAATCCAGGCACTTTAAATGAGATGCAACATAACCATCCTTGGCATATCTTACATGGACCACATTACAAATGAAGAAGTGTGTAACACCATCATGAAGACCTCCTCACCACTGTCAAAAAGAGAATGCTGAAATGGTATGGTCATGTCACTGGAGCCAACAGTACTGCAGGGTGGCAGAATGAGCGGCAGACAGAAAAAAGTGAACTGACAACATCACAAAATGGACCAGGAAAAGTTTTGTGGAGATGCAGGCATTGGCACATGATGAAGACAAGTTGAGGGAACTGGTCAGATATTCAGCAGCACAGTGCCTAAATGACCACACTAGGTCAAAAGACTGTAGATGATGATGATTCGATGGATTAGAAGTTCAGCTGTCTCTCTCAAGCCAGATATCAGGTCAATTTCATTGAGTTAGAACACTGGCCCCTTTGAAGTTGTAACTCTGACATGGAAAGATTAAGAAGAAAAGGTCAAAGTGACCCTTCACAAAGACTCACCTCGTCTGAATGTGATAAAATCATAATGCCCAGTGCATTCAACTTTCAGGTTCAATGCTTATTCAGAATTCGACACTTCACACTAATGTTATCAGTTTCTTGTGTGAAAGATTTAAAAAAAAACAACAACTTAAAATCTACCTTAAAGATAGGTTTGAAACCAAGTTAAGCTTACATGATGAACTTGATAAATGCTGAGCTTTTCCAGTATGATGTGATTTACAAAGTCAAGAAACATTGCTTACAAGGTTACAAGGGTGTGAGATGTATTGGTTTTTGCTGTTCATTTATCAATTGTTTCATCTGCAAGTCCTTCCAACAGTCATCACAATTTTGTGTAAGATGAATAAATAAAAATCTAGTCAGCCAAACCAGTTAAGTTTTGATACTTAAATTCCTTGAGTGGGTCCTAAAACCTGATTGTTTTGGTTGCTGTGGGCAATTCTATCAAATTTCTTTTGATGCACATTCTAAAAACTTTTTTGATTTGAAAATTGTTTTGAAATAAAAACATGTAAGCACATTTCAGAAATAATTACTCTATATAGATAAAAAAATTCAGCGTGCAAATTTCTTTTATTTTTGGAGATCTGATTAGATTTTGAAGTCATTATGGCATTTTATCTGAAAATGTCGATAGATTTCAGAGTGTTTGGGGATTTTAACAGAAACTTCTAACATTTATCACAAGTAAATCATTAGAGGTAGGTAAATGAAATTATGAGACATATTTGTATTGGTATATACCAATAGATGACTACCGTAGTTAATTTCATGGCCATTTAGCAAATTTTTCATTTTTTAAAAAAAAAAAAAAAAAAAAACATTTTTGAATTTTTGGGACAATATTGTTACATGTACCACTAATTATCAAAAAGCAATTTGAGATGGGCAAAATAAATTTGTCATGATTATTTTTAGGCATATGTAGAGGACGTTTGTTTTATTTTTTCATGCCATTATTGCAGTTTTTCAAATCAATTTGTTTTGAATATTTGGAACCTGGATTTTTTGGTCATCATTTATTTTGAAAACAAATCTTTTTTTTCAAAGATTTCATGCTCCTTGCACCTCTTTTGGGCAGATGTCAGGCTTCTATTTTATGCAAGGCTGAAGCTTTATCGATGCTCCTTAAGTAGCTGAACTGTTCACATCTCATGAGAGGACTAAAATTCAAAGCATAAAAATCGTGCCTACACAACACACAGGTATAAAGTATATTAGACTCAATACCCAATATTATTTTATTCACCATGTTATATTTTTCCTTTCAATAAGTCGAGTAATTGTCATGTTGGGTGGGTAAATGTAAAGACCTGTTTTTGCTTGCAAAAATTACATCCCTTTTTGTGGATTTGAATTATTGGCAAAAGATTTCTTTATCAGTTGTTTATATAAATGAATTTTCATTAATAGCTTTGAATTATAAATCAGTACATGTTAGGTATAGGTCCCGGTCTATTACTAGAGTATATTGATTAAACAGATATACCAGGCCTCTCAATGATTTTCCCATAAACTCCAGGAAGGGGAACGAGACTTAATTAATGTTAGAGTTGAATGTTCTTGCAGTTTTAAGTATTTCTGCATATTGCATTAATTTTCCAGTCTGCTTTGAAACTTAGCTATTAATGAAGTGTTGCTGCATGATATGTGCTCTTTAATTACATCAAGAGAATTGGCAGCAAAAACAGCATTGATCCAAAAAGTATACTCGGGCTAATCAATTAATTTGGCTTTTTAAAGATCTCTAGAAAATATCCAGTTTACTGATGTTGAAAGAGATTGATTATAAAGATGATGATTTCATTCTTTATCATATATGTGCTTGGTCTGGTTTAGCATGGTAAAATTGTGTGAATTTATTTTGGCATGTTTATACTATACCCAATCACATTGATTTCCTAATTTTAAAAACTCTAAACTGGCATTGGGTATGCATTGTGAAACAGCTAGGAAATGCTATAACTAAAGAAGCTAAGACAGAGAACAAAAGAATTCCCAAATTGCTAGTACATGTATCATTTATGCATGGGAATATATGTTCTTGTTTCAATGACAGGACAAATGTTTACCAACACATTCCCATGAATGAAAAGGCATTCATTTTTCTAACCTTATAAAAACTTCATTATTTTACAACAAAATGAGTTGCTTCTATATTTAAAAAAAACTGATGGTAGTGTTTTTATAAAATACATATATACATAATTCAGTCTTCTCTAAAACTGAAGTGTTCAGAATTGGATGACATAGTACAAGAGGTGTCAGCTCTCCCTCTATATGGTAGTCAGGGTCCATTACCATTTACTGAACCACATGAGAACTGCAACATATACAAAACTGCTATATATTAAGAATATCATAATATGCAAAACCATGGTATGGCATAGACCAACAAATTATTTTATATAATGGGTTGCATTTAAACCCAGTTTTGTAAGCAAGCATATACGGTTAACTATGGGCATAGAACTTGTACAATGCATTGTACAGAAATCTGATCTTAAAAGTTCACCTTGTATTAAAAGTTGGATTTTGAAATAAATTAATTACTACCGGTAATTTCACAGATATACATACATGCTGGGGTTGCTCATTGGTTTACAATGAATCAATATTTCCTTGAACTTATGGCCGCTTAAAATTATGGTAGTTTATAGGTTCATTTTTTGTTGAGTCATCCTCGGTAGCCAGTTCATAGCAATCCATTTGATGTCCTGTATACATATATTTTCATACTTCTTTCCTCATGATGACTGATCTCAATACTGAAGTCTATCTGTTAACTTGTATTTTAATAGCATTAATTTTATCCCAGTCTATTTTGATTGGAATGTAGAACCAGTATGTACTGGACTTGTAAGTAGCTGAATAAACATTTTCATTATTCTGGCTTGGGAGTGGACTTGACATAAAACTATGGGTAACTGGTGGTATTTATATTGGATATGAGGGAAAATTGACCATTTGTATTTGTATTTTTTCTAAAACAAGTGGCCATTTTAACATACTTGGACTGCATTTTCTTTCATTTTCAAACTTTGAATAAAGTACATTTTATGATTGAGTTTGTGGTTTTGCAACTATTGCAACCATTTTTGAGCTCATGATAAGCTATATGCATGACAGACTTTGTTGAAGGAAGACCAAGGGAAAGCTTTCTCACATTTTCATGCTGGCAGAGATGAGATTTAAACCCACATAGACAGGTGAGACACGAGTGATCTCTACATATGAGCATCTTACACCATCCAGTCACCAAGGGCCCTTTTTTATGATTGAATTTGACAAGACTGGAAGTGGGGGCCCCGAGTGGCCGAGTGGTCTAAAGCGCTGTCCATTACAGATCACTGCCATCTCAGCTCTGCGTGGGTTCAAGTCCAAGATTCGGCTAATGTAGTTATATGAGAAAGCTTGCCAGTAGCTGGGTCGTGGTTCTTTCTGGGGGTTTTCCCGGGTTCTTCTCCACCAAAAGAACCGGACTATCGGATAACCATGATGACAGTGACGTATATGACGAAAGCACGCCCGTAACAGAAGCCGAGTTTCGTGAACTGTTTGGCGAGTCTGATACAGAGCCCGATTTTAAAGGATTCTAAAAGTGATTGAACTTTAATAATTCATGATTTTAGAATGAGGATTAATTAAATTTCCATTAAGACTTGACAATTTAGAATTATTTTTATTTCAACATATAAATTAGCTTTCTTACTTTCTTTTTATTTAATAATGTGATTTGTCCAAAATAAATGTATTCAGAACTCACTTTGTGCATCTTGTGATGTACAGGTACCCGGCTGTAGATTTTCCATCCTTTTCCATGAAAAACGCTGGAAAATGCTGGAAAATCGTAGCATGGAAAACGCTGGAGTATTAGGACTAATATTCCAGCCTCTGTCCAGCGTAGGCTGGAAAATGCTGGACAATTCTAGCATGGAAAACGTTGGACAATTCTAGCATGGAAAACGCTGGAGTATTTGGACTAATATTCCAGCCTCTGTCCAGGGTAGGCTGGAATACCCTGGACAATTCTAGCATGGAAAACGCTGGACATTTCATGCATGGAAAACGCTGGAGTATTTGGACTAATATTCCAGCCTCTGTCCAGCGTAGGCTGGAAACCGCTGGAAAATTCTAGCATGGAAAATGCTGGATAATTCATGCATGGAAAACGCTGGAGTATTTGGACTAATATTCCAGCCTCTGTCCAGCGTAGGCTGGAAAACCCTGGACGATTCTAGCATGGAAAACCCTAGACAACACTAAAATTTTGCTTAAAATCGCTGAAATTTTTTCATGAAAACGAGATTTTAACAGCGATGCAACTATTATTTGATGATAATTTCAAGAGGAACATGAGCCAAAAAGCTTAGTGTAAATGAAAAATATAAATTTGTCTTAAAATTTATGCTGCTGTTTCTGTAACTTCCATACCTCAGTGATGTATCTGTCTCTTTGTATTAGTTCCATTTGCGAATTTAATTAAATAATAACATGCATTGATATCAACATGAAGAAACAAAATGCCTTAAAAATGTCAGATATTAAGTAATGTGAGTGTGATTCTCTATGATAATTAAATCTTTTCTTGTTATTGCTTTCTTAAATACATAATAAGCTTTCTCTCATTGTTCTATTATTAGGGAAGGTGCTGTGGTAGTTAGGATCGAGTGTCTTCGAGAACCTATTATTGTTGTAGAGTGGATTTTGTATTAAATGAATAACTCAAACAATGTGTGAAAGATGGCAATTCATGAATTTAATTAGTTAATAAAAAAAAAAATTATGATGTAAAAATACAATGATTCTCAAATGCTCTCAAAATACAATTGATCCAATTACTCTATACTAACATTCACACATTGAAGAAAAAAAATATATCTGATATACAGATTCAAAACACCTCAGTTTAAAAAAAATTGTATACACTTTATAATCCGATATTCACATAATTGTATGTACCGCCTAGGATTGAGATTCAAACAATTCAAATAAATTTCAAAAGTTCTGCACTGTAAGTACAAGATTCACAAATCTCCTGGAATTCAACTATATTCAAACTAATCTTATGTAATTAATACAAATGTACCAATTGAAACAGCAATTGGACCAAATACACCAGTCCCTCGATAACAAATAGTAGACACATCAATATACTATAATTACCGTTATTTACTATTGCACGACATACTGAGAGAGAGAGAGAGAGAGAGAGAGAGAGATTGTTTCTAAATATCTTTTGCAATTTTGGAATCTGGGAACATATTTTTAATTACTTCCATTAACTTGTAGGCTGTGCTCAATTTACGATCAGCTCATAGAATCACCTCAGCACGTTATCTGCTTTTGAAATATGTGCTGATCACTGACTTGCTTTCCCTTCATCGTTGACAAAATACTTGCATTTCCCTTCACTAACGATGCCAATTTCGCATGATTTTCCGATTCACGTGCCGTGAAAAGTCATTCATTCCACCATGTTGTGCACATGAAAAATCTAAGTTGCAAACAGTGCAGAGCACAAAATGCACTCCTTTAGACGGTGGTTTAAGGCATGGTCACAGAGTATTATGAACTGGTAGAAAATGCTGCTTTCTATGTTTAGGCGGCATGTTTAAACAACCGGATGTTGAGAATGTTAAATCAGTGATGTGGCGCCGACTACAGACCCGGACGCGGACCGAAGAGACGATACAACACAACTAACCGGAATAAAAAACGCTTAAAAAATTATTTTAAAAAAAATAAAAAATAAGTGCAACCTCAAATCGTATTTTAAAACCAATGACCATACTACCGTACGAATGAGCTTTATTCCGTACAAATACAGTCAAATACGAACTGGTAAACAGGTCTGCAAAGGCAAATGGGTGGGTGGGTGGCAGATTTTTTAGTTTTTAATACTCATTTATATTAATTTCAGGATAAATTGCCGTATATTGAGGAGTTAATCAAAAACATTATTCCACGCTATTTCCGTTCGATCACAGGAGTCTGACGCTGTTTCAACAATGTTAAAATTACCTACACTTTCAAATACAAAAATTGTCAATGAAACAGAAATTGGAATATTCTTTCAAAAACTAAATACCAGAAGTTATCATCACAAAATTACAGAGACTATATTTGATGGTGCATACATTGTTGGTAAGAAGCATTTATAAGTACTTGACTTCAAATATCTTGCTGCATTAAGTCAGTCTGTAAAAAACTTTGCAGTCTGTAAATGCTATGTATTTTACCGGATTTTACTAAATGGAATCCTTTATCACAGTGTAAATCAATAAATTCTTGCTCTGTTCTTTTTATATTTAATGGTGTAAAACAATGTGGACAAATTATGTTCTATGTTAAAGTTTATCCACTGTGCTGCTGTTTGATGAATGACTGCAGATGCACTCCTTCATTTTTTGCAATCTAGGAAGCTTGAATTTTACATTTTCCAAGCTTGCAGACTTGGAAAAATTCCTTTTGCAAGCTATAGCTTAATTTGTGTAAGTTTGAGATTTTACAGTAAGCTTGCAGACTTTGAGAATTTATTTTTGCAAGCTTGCGCAAGCTTGCAGACTTGGAAAAATTCATTTTGCAAGCTTGCACAAGCTACCTTACTAGCTTGTACAACTTCAACTAGCTTGCTGCAAGCTTGCAGCAAGCTTGTGGAAAGCAAGCATTTTGGTTTGGGATACGTGTTACACCACAACATTTTTGTGATCATTAACATTTAATTACATATATTGTACATATAACAAATTATGTACAACTTTAACACTTGTGGTTTGTCTTTTTAAAGCAGGGATCATTTGTGTGCATGTATTGTTTCATTTGTTTATTTGAATTGTGTCCTCTATTTCTCAGTAAATATTTATCATAGGTTTGAAATAATAATTTTGTTTCACTGTTGTAAAATCTGTTACAGTGCAGTTTAGTCATGATAGCTCTTTCTTTAGGTAATCAGAAATAATTCTAAGTACCTAGTCATGATTGCTTTTTCTTTAGGTAATTAAAAATAATTCTAAGTACCAATCTAGAAAATTGAGTAAGCTCTTTTCCAGGATTTTCCATGCTGAACTTTATCCAAAAAATTCTAAGTCCAAACTGTCCATCCTTTTCCATGGTTTTCCATGCTGAAATTTATTCAAAAAATGCTAAGTCCAAACTGTCCATACTGAAAAAAACTCAGAGTCCAAAATGTCCAGCGTTTTCCATGCTGAAAAAATTCAAAGTCCAAAATGTCCAGTATTTTCCAGCGTTTTCCATGCTGAAAAAATTCAAAGTCCAAAATGTCCAGCATTTTCCAGACATGTCCAGCATTTTCCATGCACAATGTCCAGGGTTTCCATGCTAAATTCTGCAGAATATTTCATTTTTCCATAGTTTTCCAGGGTTTTCCATGCTTTTCCATCCTCTTCCATCCTTTTCCAGAGTATACTCTGGAAAAAGTACAGCCGGGTAGTCTAGAAATTATAGGTCGGCTTATATGCGGGTCATGCACTTTGTTAATGCAGTTTTACCGATTCAGTTTGGGGGGGAGGGGGTCAGCTTATACGCGAACGGGCTTATATGCGAGTATATACGGTACTTGTCTTGGTGCAGTGGAGCCATCAGTGTATGTCCTTTAAAAACAAGTTGTGATAGATTTAATGGTAGGAATTTGTCCGCTTACAGTGATCTATCCTCGGCATCATTATCAAGGAGGTAATTTCCGTATAAATATAAAGCAACAAAAGAAGTCATGGATGGAAATAAAGTTGAATCTATATTGAATAAAATGCAATAACTTCTTTTTATAATAATGACTTTATTTAAAGAGGGTAACACAATTAGCTAAGAACTAATCTACCTTGAGGCCTTCATACAAAGGAATTTATTTATTTCAGCAGCATCTCAGAAACCACTGGATATATTGGGTTTGGAAAATGGAAATAGAGTGGGCATTTCTAATCTCAACTGGAATACTATTCCAGAGCAAAGTTGCAGAGTATTGGAAACTTTTTTTGAATAATTCCTTATTTGGTTTGGGAATTTTATACTGTTTTGTAGACATTGATTGCAGGTGGGGTGTATTACCAGGTAGCCTATATTGGAATAGGGATTGTAAATATTCAGGAGCACTATTATTGGATATTTGAAGCCTAGACTTTGACCTCTCATACATTGTAGGACTACAGTTTATACTTAATGCAATTGCAGACTTATAATTGTCTATTGGGCTTTAGAATCTTATAGTTAAGTACACTGTAGTCTGAAAACAAAATTTGGTAGTTCCAGCACACAGACTACTGATTTGTCCATCCCTGTCTTTCTTCAAGCAAGTAAAAGAACAAAGCAGAAATTGCTTTCCAAGACCTCTTTCCTTGTGTAATGTGATTGCACTCCATGACCAGGCCTGTGTCTACCATCTTTTGAAGTGCACATTCTGCATGCACTCTCCAGTTATGACCATTTTTGGTGGATGGAGGTATTGAGGCTCTATTTGTTTGCAGAATTACATGCTATACAAGCCTGTGGAGCATATTGAAATGTTTAAAACTTTTACAATAAATTATGCCAATCAACCATCAAATCTGGCTGCAATTTTGTAAAAACTGACTTTCCACAAACAAACAAAAACAGGTTCTTGTATCAAGTCAGACTATAATTGAGCTGGTTTTGCCCAGTACTTTGAAATGCTGGAAATATTGATTTATAAATAATGTTTATTAACCCCCCCCCCCCAATCTGTCTAAATAGCTTTTCTTACTAGTATTTAAAACCAAATTAAAAAGTACTTTCCTGGATAGGGTACTCATATATCCGGGCTCTACTTAGCAAATAGTGGCACTCAGATGAAACTATAGGTGTATTACTAAAACAAATAACTTAAATGATTTCACAGACAAAAAAAAAATAGAACTAAACCAAATTTGACAGAAAGCAACCTTGCCAGAAAGGTTTTTAGGTTGACACATGTTTATCTATCATCAAGTATGGCTGCTGTTAACAAAAAAGTTAGAAAAAAACAACCCATAATCCTTTATCTTGTAGCATCTGTTAACAGTTTAGACCATTCATATACCGGTATACATGTGCCCAAGTCACCAAGTGCAATGTGCTATAAATTTAACACCTGTTATCTGAATGACTGTGAAATAGGCTTGAATTTAACCCTTTATCAGTATAATACATTTCAAGTTCAACATACATGTTTTAACCATTTTACCTATAGGTAGGTAACAAGAATAAAATTGGATCTCAGTAGTTTACAAATACTTTCTCATTTGCTTCTAAATATTGAGAGAACTTGTTCAGTGTGAAGTCAATGAAGATGTGTAACCATGATCCTTAGCTGTTCTTTTTCAGTCTCTAAATCAACTCCTTGATTCTCTACATTTGTATGGGTCATCCAGATGTGACAAGTTATCAAAATAGATGTTGCCTACATCAATAATGGAGCATATATCTTATTTAGTGAAGACTTAATTGACTGATAAAAACTAAAGTGGGATTTTCTCTGAAGGTGGTACTACAAAAGATGTTTACCTCAGTATTGAAATGCACTTCTATGCAGATGGTATGAGCGCATCCAAATGCACTTGTATGCAAATGGATTGAGGTATGTTGTGAATTCAACCAAATTAACAGATGTCTTGGCATTAAGGGCATTCATAGACAAAGCTGATCTGCTATACAATATGCCCTATATTGCTATAATTTGAGAAGTGTAAAAAATGCTCAGCACAGTTTTACATGGTTTGACAGAACTCATCCAAATATAAAGGCAATTAGTTTATGCAAATGTCTGCTGATTCATTATTTCATATAGCTGCAGTTTCTAACAATTATATAACCTTAAATTAACAGCAACTTGAAAGCTTCTAAACAAAATCAAAATTTGACTGCATTTGATGGAAAGGATTTGCAATTGTTTGGGTTTAACTACATTTTTAGCAAACCATATGGGGCATCCAGTATATTTGTTGGAGGAAGAGTTAAGGAAGTTCCACCAATCCATGGGAGGCTACTGGCAAGCTTTCTTACATACCCACATTATCCAAGTCAAGACTCTTTAACACATTAACCCTTGGCGCCACGTTTATGGGGCAGGAGGTAGTAGCCTACTGCCAAGCTCTGTAGCATCAAGGTCATGTATGATACACTAAAGTGGGTTGTATTATTGAAGGGTAGACAGATTTAGCTCTACATTGATACCAAATAATCGGGACATTTTACATGCAATACAAAATAGAGAGAAAGCCTAATTTTTTGGACAATTTAAAAAAATTGGCCTCGAATCTAAACCAGACAGGTGAACCTGTGCAAAAAGTACAGTAAGTGGGCATTTTTAATAGAGTGGTCTTAATGCAAAAATGATGTGTCTGTTAATCCTTTAGCTACTACAACTGTTGTGCAGTTTCACTACAACTGAGTGCTATCATATCAGTTACTGAGACTACCAAAGCTGATTGCTAAGCTGAATTAGTAGAGCATCATCAAGGATGACTACAGAAATTGACAATAAAAACATGGTTACATTTATTTTCATTGTTTCGTTAGTTTTTAGGTTTTTTTAAAAAAAAATTATAGTTTTTTTTAAGTTATAGATAGGAAGATGCCCTTCAAACTTTGAAAACTAGGGAACAATTCTGCAACCAAAATGGATGACATTTGTCAATTTTGTTGTACTGATGAAAGCTTCAGACATGAAATTTAAATTTTATCATAATTGTATTGTTACAATTGATTCCAAAGTGTCGCCATTATGAAGAATGTTGTGGGTTTAATGCCACTTTCCAGCACATGATAGGCAGCAAGTACATATTGTGGAGGAAATGACCATGACCCACAACACACTACTGGCTAGCTTTCTCACATACCCACATTGGCCAAATCTGAGACTTAAACCCAGATCAGTATGTTTTGACCATAATTTGATTATTCATATGGCCAGTTGTACTTTTTAAAATCATAATTTGATCATTTGTATGGCCAATTATCAGTTGTACTTTCCGACCATAATTTTACCATTTGTATGGCCAATTATCAGATGTTTTTTTTTAAAAATCATAATTTGATCATTTGTATCAGTTGTACATTTTGATCATAATTTGAACTTTCATGTAACTGATTATCCAGAATAAATATGTGTCTCCAAATGAATATCAATAATCAGGGCTTGACTGTATTTTGTTCTAATTAAGAAAAAGAAAAAAGCCCCCCCCCCTCCCCCCTTCCATAAACCTAATTAACCGGATGAAGCTTATTGCATCTAGGTTAATTACATATAAAATTGTATTGCTATTTTCAGGCATCAAATTGTTTACTTCTTTCACTTGTGGGCTTTGCAGCAAAACACAGAAATGCATCTTTTATTTTCACCCATCACCTTTTCTGCTGGCAACATCTTCAGATTCCTGAATACACCTACATAGTTTCTAAATGTCAGCTGCTGAACCAATACACTATCTTTGGTATAGTTTTATTCTGTTCAGCAAGTACATACAAACCATCATTTGTTTGCCCATCATTTCCATATAATGGTCTCCCTATTATTACAAGACTACAGTGTGTGGGTGGATTTATAAGAGGAAGGTCTATTGATGTTGGACAATAAAATGTGTAATTGAAGTTTGTTTTCTTTTCTTCAAAAAATATGCCCCATTGTCAGTGGTGTCCCTGTAAAGTGTGTGGATTAGGACCGTTGTACTACAGTATAGCATCACACAGTGCTATGAAACTAGACTTAGTTTTTAAAATATGTATAAGAGCAGTTCAAATTTGAGCAGTTGTTTATGCAAGTATTGCTTTAAAATATTGTATTTTGGACTTTGTTATTTCAATGTTGTCCAAGTTTAAATCAGTAATATTATTTGGTCCTTCCTTTCTTCAAATTAATGTTTCCATTCACCATCAGTCATTTGTGTGGCTCCTTTTTTCTTGTTGAGCAAGAGATACTTGGGATATGATATTGGTGTGCATAAAATCCATCAAGAAAATGGCAAAGGGTCATGGTGTTAACTATAAACAGAGGTATCGGACATTCAAGTTTGCTTTTGTTACAGTATTTATCCAATGATAAACCCATACCTGACAAGCCCACCTACACATTTTTATATGAAAAAAATGAAAAATAAATGCAACTGAAATCTTTGACAATAAGCTTATTTCCAACTTTCTGACAACTTTATCAGGTTGGACCCTTGGTTTTATCATGGAAGAAATAATGTTCTTGTGCATTATTAGTTTTTGGTCCCAAGTTTTAATGATTTTGAAACCAGCATCAAGGTGTCAACCATTTCCCAGGATAAACTAAAACCTAGCTCTAGAACAAGTGGGCAAACCTAAGAGCTTTCATGTGAGTCAATATTTAAATATTTTATTTGAGTACAAAATTTATAACAAGATCAATAAAGAGTGAGATCTATGCACTTTTCAGATTTTTTAGCATGTTAGATATATGTTGATTCAGACATGTAATCGTTATTGATGGTATGTGAACCCATTTGCTGAATGTATCACTTCAGGAGATGAAATATCATTGATCTTTAAAATATATCACAAGCTGATGGATCATTGATTTACTTGTAGTTATGATCTACAATGCAATATCTGCTGCCATCTGATCTACCATCATACATATTCATGTAGAAGTCTAGTCCAACTGCAATTAGCACTGACCAAGATTTGCTGTTACATAATGTGCTTGCATATCTGGTTTTTATGCAGCTTGTTTAGAATAAACAGGCAAACAAGCAATATAGATCCTGATCTGTTGGCACCTGATGCAGTGGCAGATAGAGGTCTTTTGTTTGCAGTTATACTTGACTTCTAAATGGTTGTATATGGTAAATATTTAACTCTATGATGGATGGCTCATTTACTTCTGAATGATGATACCCTTAAACATAGCGATTACTTTGGAATGCATTGCATTAAAATTGCAGAGGGCACATAAGGAAACCCCCAAACTGGGCGTTACTCATGGGCACAATCCATTTCATCTATATGGACTGTATGTGTTCTGGTAATTGAACTTGACATTCAGCTCCAGCCCGAGTCCAAAAATTTGGGCATTATCAGAAATGCATTAGGCTAATATTAAAATCAAATTAAAATCAAATATACAATCTATTTAACATTTCTGTTTCCACTATGTGTCATTTTTATATGCATTTGTGATTTGTGTCAGTCTTTGGATGTTGATTTGCATTGCTTTTTTTTTTAGGTCATGTCTCTTTGATTCCCATACAAAATATATGCATTTACTATTGCAAAGTAGCCTTTTTTTGCAGCTGGATAACACACTATATTCATTCTATTCAGCAACCTCATTCAGTCTGGATTGGACTTAATTAAACTGATAAAATGCAAAACTACATTATAATTTTGTATACCATGTGAAATCAAATGCACATTATTCATGATTATAATCAGTGTAGTACATGTACAATATATACTCACCTACAAGTCCAATTGCAAGTAAGTCAGAAAGCTGGTGTGAAAGCAGATATGGGTCTATGGATTTTGCAGTTGAACTGGACTTATAAGCAAGTAATGACAGTAACAGTAATTACAGTAATAGCTTCTCAATACAATTTAATCAGGATAATGAGATCCTTGTCCATATCCACTAAACAAGGTCACTAAAATAATGTGTGTCTTTATAGTGAGGGACGTCTGTACTGTACTTGGATGCAATTTCAGATCATGGATTTTCCTTTCTAATTGCAGGTAATATAGAATACTCGTGCCCAGCCAGTGGAGACTGTGAGATTACAAAAAGACGAAGAAAGGCATGTCAGGCTTGCCGATTCCAGAAATGTTTATTTGTGGGAATGCTCAGAGAAGGTTTGAAGTTCATTTACTTATTCATATTTTTTCCCCTTGTTGTTATGTGTATTAAGTTTTTTTCCCACAGGGACCTTAAAGTACTTGCAACATAGTTTGTATACCGGTATATTGGCCCTGTAATAATTGTACCGTATGAAAGATCTATCGAATTTAAATGATATCAAGAAATGAATAAATAAAAAAACTAATCCAGAACATACAAGTCTAAGTCTGAAGTTGGTGACAAGAAATCATGGACAATTATTAACATCTATTAATTCTTGTCAAATGGAAGTGTTCACTTATTTTTACAAGACAGACCAACTGAAATTTCTGGTAATCTCAAGTCCAGTAACAACTAACATACCATTTCTTTTACATGAAGTTTCAAAATTCAATGGAATCCAAATACTCAAGTCATGAAGAGACCCTTAAGGTCAGATTGGCCATTGAAGTGCAGCACTGAGTTTTGCATTGTACCCATGTACAATACCATGTACCCACTAGAATGGACTAAATTCAGCAACAGGCAGTGATTTGGCATTATCATGAGTTCATTTAGGCATGTTTAACTGTGCAAGACAATTCAAACAATGACATAATCTATATTGTTCATTTTTCTTTTTGTATCAAGCTGTTATCATGTTGCTAATTAACCAGATGTAATATTTAGCCAACAGTTAATTATTTAGGGATTTTCCGAGCCAAACATTTAATGACTTGACCCCATTTTTGAATCCTTTCCAACATAGTGACCTAACATCCCCTTCTGTCTTTACTTAAAATTGTACTTTAACCCAACAGAAAATACATCCTCGCCCAGTGCATAATCATGCCAGCAGGTTCCATTGTTGTTGGCGTTTACATGTTCATATGGTTTTAAGGCAAGATTTGCAGGACTGTAAAGGAGAGTACCAACAAAGCTATTGCATAACACACTTATTACCTATAGCACTTTTACATCAGTATGTCAGGCTCTATTTAAAATGTAAAGTGTCACAAGCAAATTACTTTTTATGTAGCCTGTATTGCTTTGACGTTTGCAGTTTAAAAAAAATATAAGTCTCGGTATAATAGCCAGAATTTGAGACACATTTTGAAGGCTTGAATAATACTGTAATCAAAGCTAAACATTTTACACATGAAGACCTTGTTGCACTAAACCAAGGTAAAGTCCTTAGAATTTGAATCGGGTGGGATTTGTAGTGTTCTTGCAGTTGTATTTAGACAGTTAAAAGTTAATGCACATTCAGCAGGAGATAAATGGTTGCTGAAAATTATTAATGAAGCTTGAAGCAGTTGTCTGCAAAACTGTTGGATTTTTTATATATAATTTTCGTAATCTTAGGGAGGACAGACTTGAAAATTTGGACATCAAGCCCAGCCAAGTGTGGAATGTTGTAGTTGAGAGAACTGACATTCATGCCAATATGGTTGCCATTTTGATTTTGGCAGAATCTGGCAGAAATTATGTTATTAAAATCAATTCAATGAGATTCTTAGTTTCTGGTAAGATTACATGTAATATAGATGAACCATAAACTTGATCACCAGTATTTGGATCAGTGCACCTTTGTAATTTCTGATTGTAATCCTTTTGTGAAAGCATATTTAGATGTTTGTTGCAAAAGCATTTCACTCAAAGCAGTCTAGACATTTTGTCAGTGATGTTACAAGTGAAAATCAATTCATTAATTGCAATGTAACCCCAAGGGGTACAAGACTGAAGAGTCAAAAATCTCCATGTTGTCAAAAAAAAATTGGAGTCAGACGAGTTAGAAACAGACTTTGCTATCAAAACTGCAGGTCAAATTAAAAATTTGGGGGTCTCTGAAGTGCAAATGAGAGTAAAGAAACACTGGTTTGACCGATTATAAATCACATCAGCTTAGTGTGCTGATTTACCTGGAGAAGTTAAAGGAAGATGCTGAAACCAGTCTCAAATGAGATTAAACCATAATAAAAACAATATACATGTATGCACATAAATTTCAAACAGGGCATTTAGGACATCAATATTAAATAAATTGCATGCCTTTGCAGTTGAGTGTGTAGTATGGCAAAACAGAGGATCATAGGAAATATATTTTGAAACAGAGAACGCATTTAATGCCCCAAAAATTCATTGTTAAAAGTGTGAACTGATCTATATTTTGGGCTAGATTCCAAAACTTTTTCAGCTGCAATTTCTTATTGTAGTGGATGGCAGGCATCTCTGTAATGCAGCCATCAGTTTTGTACAACACAGATGCTTCAGTTTCTCACTGAAAAAAGTCTGTCTGCTGTATATGCTTTGTTTCCACCTCTTTATAGAACTCATTTCCTGTGCTAGTTGAGCAAACATTTGGACCTGTTTGTAATATTTTCTTCTGGCAACATATGTAGATTTACAAAAATGGTACTAGCAGCTGCCTTGCTTTGACGCTCAGCATTAAGAGGTTCGTGTTAGGACTGGTCAGCCTGGTGTCAGTATTATGTGAATGAGATATGCTGCTAAGTGTCGGCATCATGATGCCCCAGTGCTTGGCTATAAAACTGTCACACTGCAGACATGACATGGTTTTTAATTGCTATTCATAAATGGAAAGTCATATCATCAGAAGATTATCATAAATAGTTTATCCCAAATGAAAATGGTGTTGATCTTGCATTTAGTATGCCTGCCACAGTCACTAATTTGAAAATCTTGTTGCATAAGATAACTGTATGTGGTTTCAGATCTCAGCAGTCTTAAAGAAGTAATGGTATTATCTTGAATTCCATTAAAAATATTTTATGGACTATAGAGTGTCAGTCCCTTTAAGGAACTTTTGTTCCATTATAGCTTAACTAAAAGCAGGCACAACAAAAAGAGGATTTTCTTGTTTGATAGACAGCTCTTAACTATAGATTAAATGCAGTAGGAAGTGTTCTTGGTTCAGTGAACTCTTTTATACTTATTATATACAACTTTTAGTTGTTGACAATAAGCTAAATATTTTTTTTTGTGGACTTTTATAATGGCCCAATAAAAGGCAATAGAATTGTGGATTTGACATTTTAGTACCCTTTTTTTCCAATAAAGACAGTTAAAAAAATTGTGATGAATGGTGCAAAGTTCATTGTCGTCTGTCAACAAATAATGGTGAACGGCTCTGATATATTCTTTGTTGAGGAAGTGAATGGGAAGATTGACCCTGAAATTTTAGGCGCAAAAGTTACTGATATTGTGTTTGATAATTATCACATTTTAAGTTCTTATGTAAACAGCTTCTTGTTTTAAAGTGTTGTATTGTGATTTAGAGATTTTTCCCATTTACAATTGTTTAATATCAAAATGGTAATTTTTATAAATACAAAATTACTCATTGTTCATTTTCTAAACAGATATTTATACTGTTGGAGTTGAAATTGTTTACAGTTACCATGCAGCATGATTATATTCAATGAATTTTGTTTATATTTTTTTTAGGAGTATACAATGGTTTATGGATAGCATACATTACTACAGAATGACTTGCAATTTCAAAATTTTTATTCTTTTTTATGTCCCCCCCCCAAAAAAAAAATGATTCCTTGGAAATATTTCATCAGAGGTAACCTAGATTTTTTAATTTTTGAAGTTTTATGTGGTTTAATTCTGAAATTCTATATACAGATAATATTGTGCTTTTTCCAAACATCAGAGTTCAAGGATATTAAAAAACATATGCTATGGCATCTTTAACTGCTTCACTGATTTATGCCTTGCAAGTTCAGACCCAGATGATCATAAAACTTTGGCATGCAGGTATAAAATGTGTTGCCAGATTAAGGGCTTGTGTTTAGTATATTTAGTTTAATCTTAATGTGTTTTCATCAAAAAACATTAAATGCCAGGCATAAATTAGCCACAGCACATTGGAAATGTAGCTTGTAAAATATATGTAATTGCACATTTCTTTTCTCCTAACTCTGTTTTACATGCGAAGATACAAGACAATATATTGTTTAACTGCACATCAGCATATGGAAGGTTTTATCTTGCTGAGGGAATTTTAGTATAGCTATATATAGTGCCTTGTTATTTCTTCTTACAGCCCTACATGTATCCTTTGCTTGTAACTAAATAATTCAGCCCCATCCAACCAAAAATTAAATATTACAGTACATTATTTATCTTAATCTAAGATTTTTGGGTAGAAGTGTCCTCCTCGTGTAAAGCACTCACAGTTACGGATCACAGCCTTCTCACCTCTGTCTGCATGGGTTTAAGTTTAGGGTTCGGTCAATGTGGGTATATGAGAACCCTTGCCAGTAGCTTCTCTTGGGTTGATGGTTCTTTCTAGTGTTTTCCTGGGTTCTTCCTCCGCCATTATACTGGCCACTGTGTATAGCCCATCTTGTGCAGAAAAATGGTAAACCTTCAACAACAGCAGATCAGCCAGAGTTGGCTACAATGGTGTCCTTTATTACAGTTGCCTCTGCACCAATGTTACTTGCTGTAGATTACCAGAGCAATCTAGTTTTGAGTATTTAAATTATAGTTTTCACAAGTGACTAGTTCTCAACGGTCTACAGTTACCAGACGTTTTAGATAGCTTGCATTTAGGGTGAGGAAGAACCCAATCAGTGTTGGGCTCAAAAAGCTTAAATGTCAGGGTCACTGTGATTGAAAGAGTGTATGTGTGTGTGATTGGGAATTCTGATGTAGCCTTTAATAATTTTTCTGTCATATCGCTACATTGTTTGCAGTGTGGCAGTTTATAGTGATGTCTAGCACTAGGGCATCATGCCACAGATGTAGCATGATGTCCCACCCCAGTCACATTATCCTGACAATAGTCCGACCAGTCCTAATACTAACCTCTTAATGCTGAGCGCCAAGCAAGGCATCTGTTAGTATCATTTATAAAAGTCTTTGGTATGACTCAGTTGGGGATCAAACCCACAATGTCTCGCATCAGAGGTGGTCACTCCAGCCACTAGGCTAGGCTACTGGAGTGGTTAGAAGCCTTTTGATTTGATTCAAATCGGCAAAGGCAGGATCACTCAGACTGAAAGAAGCAGCAAGAGACCTGCACAAAAGTCATCTACCGAGAGGACTATTAAACATGGATTAGGTTATAAGGTGTCTTTCATGGTACTCTTTAAATACACATCTCCTTTTTATATGGTTTTATGCCAGATCTCTTTCATGTCCAATTTATGTATAAATGTGCGTCGCACACAGGGATGGATTAAAAGCCAATGTTTCATTTTAGCAAAGATTGATTCATGTGACACCATTAAATATTGATATATCTTGTGAAAAACTTTTACATTATAATTTCATGAGTTGATTTGTATTTTGTATTTTTAAACAAGCCTTAATACGGTAGGTGATTTAAAAAAAAATAATTTGCATTTCAACATTTGCAGCATGTTATCAACTTATATAGGGTAGATGGATACATTTTTGCATTTGGTTTAAGATAATTAATGCAGTATAATTACAGATTTAAGCAATTAATACAAATGTATGAGTGGGCATATCTTGAATTCATCAAAGACTTCAATATCTTCTGCTCATATTTGGTTCAAAGTCAGAGGACACAAAAGTTAGTTTAGCACTGCACTTGTCTTGTGGATATGTTAGAATGTATTTTTATTTTAAACCAAATTTTTTATGTTATGTCTCAAGAATATTCGAGGCAATTTTGAGAATCACCAACTGAAAAATATAAAAGGAAGGAAGAATCGGTCTTCTGATGAACTCCTGCAAATTCTTTTGGAGGGTAGAGAATCAGTACTTTTATCGTGTTCATTGTAATGCTATACTTTATATATGGAACGAGAATTAAAATATTCTCAAGATTGGTTACAGCAGCAGTTAACATATATTCTGCATATAAATACCAAACTATGACCTTGTTAATCACCATAGTTATTGACAACATAGATATGTAGTAGATCATGGAATTGATTGGAAAAGCTTAGGTCTTATCAGTCCAATATCACTGTAATTGACTTGATTTGCCACCAGACACCATATTTTGGCAAGTCTCCAGAGCAAGGTTTTAGGCCACATTGAGCATTGTGTTCAGAATCCAGGATTTGACAATTTGGCAGATATGGTGAAAAGCACTTGATGATCTTAATGACACAAAGTCCTTGAAAAACTTTAGGCTTAGAAATCAATAAAGAAAGCACATTATTGTATACAACTATGCAAAAATTTTCCTGCTGTTGAATGCAAACCAGTTTTTGAACATCAAAGAACCATTAAACATTATGCATACAAAGTTACTGAAACACCTTGAGATTGTGTAGACATAACCAAAGTTTACCAGCTATTGAATACGAGTTTTTCAGGGCAAAATGTATTTATTCCATATATAATCACTGCATCAGTAATATATTATTTGCCTTCTAAAGCTCCATTTTGAAATTTGAAGGCCAAAGAACATCTTAGAGACCATTCTTAAGTACATGCCTGTCAGCCTTATTTAGAAGTTCAACATCATCCAATAGATGCTTCCCGATAAGATTACTTGCATTACGATATTCTATTTTACCTTTACGATGGGCAACCTGTCGGTTACTCCTATATGCGATCACCAAAATTTACTATTTTTAACAAGGCACACTGAAGCAAAGTCAAGTTATAAATCACAAATATAGATACAAACAGAAAACTAGATTTGTGTTGTGTTTGTAAAAGAATATTGAGATTCAGTGAATTTATTTCAACTTCCAAACACCATGTAAAAACCAACTTTAAATCGGCCCACTGACCACAAACATGGCGGTTGATGATGTCATCTGTGAACTATCTGTTACCAAGTTGTAAACCTAGGCCTTGTGTGGGTCATTACATAATTGTAAGATAACATATGGGGATGATATCTATCTACCTGTTGAACTAAAATGTAGGAAGTATGTAGAAATCTGTAATTGCAATAAGACAATTATAACACTATTGATTTGATAATGATCCAAGTGTAGCATTGCAATTACATTTACTTGAGTAACAAGTCTGTAAAATTGTATAATTTTTTATACATTCGAGATTTCTCTTTGGTAGACCAAATTTCTAAAAGGTCTAGTGTAGTTGATTTTTGTGTGTGGCTGATGCATGTAATTCACTTGAATTAAAAAAACAGTGTATTATACAGCCCTTAATGCAAGTTTAACTATAGTACTGTCATAGTTTTGATGCCAGCTATTGAGAAAGGCTGATGCAAGTTCCTTACAAAAATGGGGCTTTCCTGGTTTGATACATGCCTGGGTCTGTTGCTTTAATGTCTCCTTTGGAAAGGCATGTAGTACCTGTTATTTCTTCTATTTAGAAAAGTACGCTGTCACTTATTATCCATACAAAATAGCTGAATGAGTATTTAAAATTTTGTATAAATTGCAAAAGTTGAAGATCATAGATTTCTGTTATCAGATACAAAGAAACAGAATATGTTCTTGAGCATGTGTGAAACATTTCAAAATTTCAAATTGCACTCCAGTTCAAGAGCCTTGTTTGATATTGCGCAAACATAGCTCAGTCATTTTATTTACTAAAGATAAGTTGTAGCTTTTTCATTTAAATCCCAGTGTTGAATATTACAAAGTCTTTAAATACAGACATGTACCACATCTCTCTCTCTCTCTCTCTCTCTCTCTCTCTCTCTCTCTCTCTCTCTCTCTCTCTCTCTCTCTCTCTTTCTCTCTCTCTGCATCCATCCATCCATCCATCCATCCATGCCTGAATAGGACATAGTGGTGGGAAAATGGGGAGAATGAGTTTTTGCATTTACCCTGCGTGTTTTTTGCCCCAAAATAATTATTTATTTGTGTGTGTGTGTGTGAGTGTGTGTGTGTCCCAAAACTTTGTGACAAACACAATACATCTCAAACTATCAAAAATTTTGGATTGGAATGAGGATGGGCAAAGATTGCTGCTATTTTCATTTCTATAGTTGACCAGTTAACAATTGTTTGTCATTGTAGATACCATGAAATGACAGTTTTTGGTTGTCTGTGAATCATTAATTTTGACCTATCTGAATTCACCAAACTTAAATGGAACTGTATTCAAGATGGACTCACCATCCAAGGATCATAGTTTACATACCTGCCCAGTATATACATGTACCATGAATCTTGTTCACTGTATAAATGGTACATAAGTACTTTCCATCAGCACAGAAATTCCAGAGCAAAAGTCTGAACCAATTTACTGATATTAAGAGAATGTTTTTATTTTTCATGTCAGAATGATTCCAAAAATATTTTTTTCTTGTCAAAATAAATATTTTTTAATCATGTTTGATACGTGTCAAATATACCAAAATGGCTTTCAAGTTGTATGTCAAAACTTTTAACAAAACGGGGAAAAAGATGTAATTTAGTTTCGTTATTTACTAGCATATGTTAGTGAGTTAAGTACATATATGCCTTTTTAAGACCAAGGATGTCTTAGGATTTTGAAGATATTTTTTTTCCTGTCAGACATTTATGTACTTTCTCTAATCCACTAAATATCTTATTATTTGTCAAGTTAGTGTCTATGTTGAGACACTGGATGATGATCTATGACACTTGAGAGTGGCTGAGTGTATGGAATGAAGAGAACATGTCCAAGAACATGCCCCTGTGGAATACTAAGCTGTTAAAATTAAACTAGAGAAAACTACATTGAAAGAGCAGTTTGTCAGTAGCATCATAGAAATTGGAGTTGTTGGAAATGTAATGCATAATCATCTTGCTGTGTACAAGATTAAACAGGTTCATATTAAACTGGGGGTTGAACAGAGACTTTTAAAGACTGCTAAAGTATTCATGCCCCCCCCCAAAAAAAACAACACTAAAACTAACATTTCGTCCTTTATTCGCATTTTCTTAGTGATACTTCCAAACAGTATCCACTGTGTTGTGTAATACAGACTGACAAATAGTCGGTTAGTAATAGTGCTGTAATAGAGATTTGACAAAGTGGCATGAGGTGTGAATATTATTGCTACATGTTATTATTAACAGATCTTCAGGCGGACATGTGGTAGACTTGCTTCACATTCAGCAGGTGGACAAATAATTAGGTACCTTTGAGCATTAGGATAATGAGCTGTAGGGCGCAGCGCACCCTAATGCATGAACATAACTGAAGCAGTTTTCAATGAGGTATATATAAGCTTAATGTCATTTATCAAGAGTTAAGTATTTATTGTGTTCAATTAAAATAGGGTTAAAAACTATCAATATCAGTATTATGTAATGGTAAATTTTGTGTGAATGTTGTAATATATAGTGTTCAACCAAAGTATTGATTTACAATATATAATAGTTAAATTTACAAATAGTACATATGACAAGTATACAAGGCTTACATAAAATATGTACATGTTGAGCAGTGTTTGCAGCATATATTTAAGAAAATAGCCATTTTACTGAACCTTTATGGCACATAATATAGAAATGAAGGAAATATTCATTAAATTTTATGCTTGATTTAGCGAAAGTGTTGGGCAACTTATTTGCTGCAATGCATGTAGGTTACTGTTAAAATTGGGTGACATCGAGGTAGTAAATGCATGTAGGTTAATGTTGAAATTGGGTGACATCAAGGTAGAAAATGCATGTAGGTTAATGTTGAAATTGGGTGACATCGAAATAGAAAATGCATGTAGGTTAATGTTGAAATTGGGTGGCATTGAGATAGAAAATGCATGTAGGTTAATGTTGAAATTGGGTGACATCGAGATAGAAAATGCATGTAGGTTAATGTTGAAATTGGGTGACATCGAGATAGAAAATGCATGTAGGTTAATGTTGAAATTGGGTGACATCGAGATAGAAAATGCATGTAGGTTAATGTTGAAATTGGGTGACATCGAGGTAGTAAATGCATGTAGGTTAATGTTGAAATTGGGTGACATCAAGGTAGAAAATGCATGTAGGTTAATGTTGAAATTGGGTGACATCGAAATAGAAAATGCATGTAGGTTAATGTTGAAATTGGGTGACATTGAGATAGAAAATGCATATAGGTTAATGTTGAAATTGGGTGACATCGAGATAGAAAATGCATGTAGGTTAATGTTGAAATTGGGTGACATTGAGATAGAAAATGCATGTAGGTTAATGTTGAAATTGGGTGACATTGAGATAGAAAATGCATATAGGTTAATGTTGAAATTGGGTGACATCGAGATAGAAAATGCATGTAGGTTAATGTTGAAATTGGGTGACATCGAGATAGAAAATGCATGTAGGTTAATGTTGAAATTGGGTGACATCGAGATAGAAAATGCATGTAGGTTAATGTTGAAATTGGGTGACATTGAGATAGAAAATGCATATAGGTTAATGTTGAAATTGGGTGACATCGAGATAGAAAATGCATGTAGGTTAATGTTGAAATTGGGTGACATCGAGATAGAAAATGCATGTAGGTTAATGTTGAAATTGGGTGACATCGAGATAGAAAATGCATGTAGGTTAATGTTGAAATTGGGTGACATTGAGATAGAAAATGCATATAGGTTAATGTTGAAATTGGGTGACATCGAGATAGAAAATGCATGTAGGTTAATGTTGAAATTGGGTGACATCGAGATAGAAAATGCATGTAGGTTAATGTTGAAATTGGGTGACATCGAGGTACAGTTCCCTTTCTTACATCATGAAACACTGATAAATTGTTTACATTTATTTGCAGTCAAGCTTTAAAGATTAAAAAAATAATCATTTTCTTATGAGTGAGCTACAAATTCAATGATTTTAACTCTTCAGAGACTTCATGTGAATTTTTGATACAAATCTCTGATACTAAAACATAAATGCAGACAGTCATTCATTTGACATGAATGTGGATCAGAAATCATAAAATACTTTATTTAAACTGAAATAATGGTTTGCACAAATGTTGAGGGAATAGAAAATGTTTCTTAAAAAGAAGGATGAGTCAGCTTTACTTATTCAATACATTTGGACAAAATTGTGGGCACTATCATGACTATTTCACCTGAATTGCCCTCTGGCATGGACTTTGGAATCTTTATTTTAACGAATTCTTTGTTTTAATTTTTGTTGAAATAATTTGCTGAACACTGAAATAACAGTAAACTGCCATTCAGTTTATGTTAGAGACTTTGATGCATGTATCTGGTAAATGTTGATAAAATTACATGTAACTTAGACTTATTGATGATTTTGAAAGTGAAAAGGATTTTTTAAAATTATTGGTTATACATAGAAATCATGCAATGAATTTGGAGATGACTGGTTGTCTGACCAATTCTAACCCATGTTTGTAATGTTAAGCATTCATATACATCTCAGAATTTTAAAATTTTTCTTTTGACTTGTCAGTAATGTAGTATTACTGGTTATGACAACTACTGCATTTGTTTTTAGTTTGCAATACATACTATTGCATGTTACAGGTGCTTTTGTATAACATGGTTTCTCTTATAATTGTATGTATGATCGTGCATCCATTTCATTAAGTGGTAGCAAATTATATGTTGTTATGTACCTCATTATATGGCAGCATACTTTATGACAGTATAATGAGGAAATACTGTATCTATTGGTTTAGTTATTTAACACATACCGAGCTCTATCAATGAGGTAGTTGTAACTTGCCCAGATATCCGGCTTGAGAGAATATGTTCTAATACCAGGTCAGGCATTACTTGGGCCATAATTAACAGTTGCAGAATTTGCATTTGCATTTCTTTCCAAATAGGTCTGATCCCCATGTCTAATATATGTCTTTAAATATTGTGATTTCTTTTAATGAATACTCACAATTCCTGGGTGGTAAACTTATTACACATGCAGAAATATCAAATTAATTGAATGCATGATTGTATATATTGACAAGGTGGTTTACTGAACACAAGAGCCAAGGTAGAGAACTGATTATCTGAGCACAAATATTCATATTGAACATTCGCCAAAAGGTACACTGGTTTTATTGAATCACTCCCCCCCCCCCCTTTCAATATAATGAATTGCTTTCTGTTAAGTAATGGGTATCTTTATTCATTTGGTGTTGCATAGCACAGTAACACAAGTAGGTTTATTCAGTGCCAAAGGTTTAAAGTAAATCTTTGAACTTGTGTTTGATAATTTCAATTCATTGCAGTAAACATAAAATATTTTTTTGTTTCGATTTGACTTGTAGTGCTCTGTAATGCCTATTTATGACCTGCTATGGTAACTCAGTGGTTAAAGTGTTGGACTGATGACCATGATCAGCTTCCATGGAGTGTCCTTAGGAAAAGGCACATCATTTCCCTTCTAGCCTTTGCACAGTGTAATCTTCAGAGTGTTGTCATGCTGTAATACACACAAAAATATAGCCTAGATCAACTTGTTTCTGATGTGCTATATTTTCCAAGGTGTATAAGATGCACCATGTTATAAATAACAAAGACTTGCAGATTAACAAGATGTCTACACTGTCCACTTGATGCAAACAGTAAAGACTGAGATTTATGTGATGGAGGATGTTGGTCTAACATTTGTATCTGGGCATGTTTTCATATACTGCATAGGGTCCATACAGTCTGCAGTTCGATACGAATGATACATGAAAGTATATAGTGCAAGAGCAATAGGAATAAAGAGCTTCTATCCAGGTTTTACATTTATTATCATGGCTGTTGCATTTCAAATATTTAAAGCTATCGAATTAAAAAAGTCCAACCATCGAAACTGTGCGTATAAGTTATATTCAGAATTGGTTGAGAATAACAAGCCTTTGTATGCATATCCTTCTTTAGACATGGACATTTTGGGTCAGTTTAATTGCTAGAGAACTCCCAAACCTCTCTTTTACATGTCCTTTTCTATGTGTTAATGGCTCAATACAGGAATCAGTGCTAGCACATTCATGCTTAGCAAACATTCATACATATTTATGTTTGAATTCATTATAATTCCTCTTCTTCCAAGGGTCAATGTGTTAATAGCGACTTATGGAATGATTTGCTGGATCAATTTTTTAGATGCATTTGTAATTCCCAAGTCAGATGAAGCCATTCTAAAAAAATTAATTTCATTTGCCAAAAGTAAACCACCATGAGGGTGTACAGAGTATCTACTTTCTGTATGTTTAAGGTTTATATGATATGCTCTTTAGAAACATAGCTGCAAAGAAAAGCCTGTCAGATAGCTTTACAGTGTAAGCATACTCTACACACACACACACACACACACACGTGTTTTCCTTGGCATACACCTGCACCAGACTTGTTAGCCTAATTTTCTTTCATGAATTCATACTTGAAAATTGTAATTGTTTGTACTTTTCATCAGAAACTTATCATAAACTTAATTTTGATGTATTTATCATGTTTGGAATTTGTTGACACCAATTTCAACCAAGCAGTTTCTATCATGTATGATAGACAAGTTGGTGAATCCTGTGAATATTTCCAGGTCTTTAACCACTCCAGTGGCCTAGTGGATAGAGCATCCACCTTGGATGCAGAAGATTGCAAGTTCAAATCCCGGCTGAGTCATACCAAAGCTTACAAAAATGGTACTAATAGCTGCCTTGCTAGGTGCTCAGTTAGTTTTTTGGTCTGGTTGGCCTGGTGTCAGGATAATGTGACTGTGTGGGACATATGCTGCGTGTCTGTGGCAAGATGTCCCAGTGCTAGACATCACTATATAGAGATATGACTGAATTTTTTTAAACACAACATTAAAATCCTGACACCACACGTTTTCAGGTTACTGTATCTGAGTAAGTTTGGTAAGGGCACATTCACTTTTGACTAGTCCCAGTTTTTTATTTTTTTAAGAAATACTTTAATGAATTAAGGCAGGCGTACTATAAAAATTACTTAGATTTACGCATCAAGTTTTAAAGTTGTACTTGTCCATAATCAGAGCATGAGAGATACAGTTGCAGCCCATTGTTAAATAGCACTATTTGTTCAACTTGTATATCAGATATCTTTTGACCTGATTCAATTTTTTATACTTGATACCTGTGAGGATATCGGATCTTCCATGCTTACAAAAAGTACATCTTGCTTTATGGCCTCCAGTGTTTTAACCTTGACAGATTTGTTTCACATCTGTTATGTCCTTTGGGATTGCATTAGCTCTGACATGGATCCTACTGTCCTAAATGTTTAATGGTGTAGAAATACAATGTATTTCAGTAGATTGTTTAAATACAATAAGTGATCATCCATACTATAATGTCTATAGTAATATATTTTGTGATTTATATGTACCTGAAGATGAATTTGAAACACCAGTAGCTTTTTGTATAAAGATACCATGTGTACTTGCTTCCCAGTCAGGATCCATCTGCATAGACTTTATCTCACATTACATAATGCACTGGTAGATCAGGGTCTTTTGTGTATGTTCTACTGATTACTCCTAAGAAGTTGCATAGACACAGATCTGCTAGCACAGAATGCAATGGCAGAGTTGTGTCTTTGCCATTTGCATTTGGATCCTACTTGTATGCAAGTACAGTATGGACTGTTTGTTTGTCTTCTTATCTCTGTGGTATGTAACTGATTTGTTATGAAAGTTGAACAATCATTAACAATTTTTTTTATATAGCAACATAATATAAAATTTCATAAAGTAATGAAAAATGTTGTTAGGATATAACATTTTTTATTAAGCTACAACATTTTGCAGTGTTATTAATTTTATGTGGTCTTCAATGGTTGCATACAATATAATTTGACTATAATTTGACGTACAAGTTATAACTTTTGCTTTTGATTGTGACCTACGAAACTCCACATCAACTTGTACTTTGAAAAATACAGTATTCTTTACTGGACATGAAACATGTTAGGTGGATATATTCTTGTATAGACCATAATTAATAATAGGAGGAATATCTTTTACTCCTTTCATTAATTGTATACGAAGTAAGGTGTAAAAAAATATTTTTAAACAAGTAAGTCTCCTCATCTTGTACTTTGTATCAACATATTACATGAAAAATATGGTATTCTAAATCACAGTTCTGGGAAACAAAGCCTATACTCTATGAAGGTGTGATTATCTTAACACTATTTTCAAATTTGCATGGTGTTCCAAGTGGTCTAAAGTGCTCACCATTAGGGATCATTGCCATCTCACCTCTGTCTGCATGGGTTCGAGTCTCAGGTTTAGCTAATGTGGGTATGTGAGAAGGGTTGCCAGTAGCTTCTCATGGGTTGCTGGTTCTTTTTGGGTTTTCCCTAGGTTCTTCCTCCACCATTTATTCTGACAGCCTATCTTGTGCTGAAAAATGGCATTAAACCCTACAACAACAACACATTTTCAGTTTTTACAATATTAAATGGACAAAGTTTTTTTATATATAAAACTTGAAATATTGATAGAATATTGATATGAAGTTATCTGTTGTGTGCTTAGTGCAGCACTGATACAATTTATTTTAAACTTCATGTCATATAATGTAGCAGTCTTGCACATTGAAATAGTTTGCATCAATCACTGATACCCAGAAGTTGATCTTTGGTTTAGAATTTGTTCGGTGTTCAAATAGTAACAGTTTATTTGGTTTGTAGGTTCCCCAGAAGTGTTCAGAAATAGAATAAATAGAACACATGTTAAGGCTGCTGATTTGTCCAGCGAGTGCAATCATCTAATGGCAAGAAACATTTACTCTTTGATAGGATATTGAATAAGTTGGTAAATGGTCTCTCTACATTACAGTAAACTTAATACATGTATAGATTGTACAATAATTTAGTTATGGAACTTTAAACTGATTTTGTAATCATAAATATTTGTGTCGGACTCCCAGTTTTTTCACTTTACACTTTGGAATTTGATGAAATGTTCAGTGCCATGCAGTGTAGATATTTATGAAAACCAACAGCAAGTTGCATTTTGTAAAATTTAAAATTGCCATTTCCCCTACTTCCTCTGATGTATAAACTACTTCACAAAGGTGTATAGGCAATATAAACCTTAAGAATAATATCTGCTAATTTTTATTACATGAAAAAATGTTTACAGGGTAAATGGCCTGGTGTGCTAACATCAGGAACCTAGCATACTTATCCTTACAGTTCCTTACACTGCTCCAGGGAATATAACTGGAATTTGGCTACTAGCCCATCTTTCCCACTACACTGGTATTTTATACATTACAAATCCAGTTAATTCCCTGTTTTGTTTCACAACACTGCCCAATTTAAGGGCAACAGATGTCCTCACAGCTGCTTCTGACTTCTTTTAGCTATGGTGGTGTAATCTAGTAAATATATTTTTTCGCCAGATATGTTAGATGCCTTAAGGGCATATGGCACCCATTCAGTTCCTGTAATAAAACAATGGAAATATCACAATATTGAAAACTAAACATATTTTCAGTTTCTAAATACAAAACCTATATCCAACTCTGGTTTCTCAAACATGCATGCCAGTAGAGTTCTTTCTTGCAGCCCACACTACTACTACTACTACTACTACTACTACTACTACTACTACTACTACTAGTACTAGTACTACTACTACTAGTACTAGTACTAGTACTACTACTACTACTACCACTACCACCACCACCACCACCACCACCACTACCACTACTACTACTAATAATAATAATAATAATATAGTAGAACCTGTCTTTAAAGACCACCCCTTCTGCCAAAAAAAATGGTCTCTCAAGACAGGTGGTCACTCATAACAGGTCATAACATTATATCATGATAAAATCTGTGCATGGAGATTCTGGTCTCTCAAGACAAGTGGTCTCTCATAGCAGTGGTCTCTCAGACAGGTTTTATTGTAATAATAATAATGAGGACTTTGTGTAGCGCCTAATCTCTAGAAGCTCTAAGGGCTTTACAGATATAATAATATGACTACACCAAAAAAAATCACCATGAAATTAGAAAACATAAAACGCTGAAAATATTTAAGGTAGGAGACAATATTAGGTCTTGTTCTTGCAGTCGAAATAGGTGAGTTTTAAGAGCACTCCTAAATGTGATCACTGTGCTATTGTGTTTAAGTTCATTGGCAATACGTTCCATGTTGCTTGGACCTGGTATGCAAAAGAATGTTATCCATATCTTCCATAGTGTGAACAATGAGTATATGATTGTCAGAAGCGGGTCTTAAGTATCTTGCTGGTGTGTACACATGGGTGAAGACAGATTGGTATGTTGGACTGGAATCCATCAGCGAAACATACCATAGAGAACAGATTTTGTGTTTGATTCTGGATTGTATGGATAGCCAGTGTAGGGTACAGAATAGTGGGTAGGTGTGCTCAGATCATTGTACTCGACGGATGATCCAAACAAGCTGTGTTTTGAGCCTTTTTTTTTTAAATTTCTGGAGTAGATATTGAGACAAACCAGGGTTCGAAACTAATGTCTGTCCATTAGTCTGTGACTAATAGTTTTCCTCACAGACTAATAAATATATTCCAATACATGTCCGCATGATTAATACAAACTTAATGCATGTAATTATTTTAAAGTTTGCTTTCCATGTTATTTTTTTAATGAATTTAATAACAGAAATGCGGGCAAATAACTTGCTATTTTTGCTGAATTTGTTGTAACTCCCGTATATAAATCCAGATCACCTAGGCGCTTTATATTAAGTATTACAAATGGTGTGCAAAGCATTGTTGTCGAACTGACCAGGATAGAGCTGTACCGATTAATCGCCCGTACGCGTAATCGGGCCGATTATTAGCACAATCGGTATAATCGGGTATCGGCAAAAATAATCGGTGCCGATGCAAATAATTTTTTTAAATAACCAAATTTCCTGATAAAAGTTGTATATACAGTCGCGTTTTGACTGACCGTAACTTAATCCTTTGTAACACTAGAGCTCGGGATAAATGCAGTATGCAAACAAGTTGCTCATTAACTAACACTACTGTATAGTCGAATAACCATATATCGAGATAAACACATTGAACCATCAATTAATCTTTTGTAACAAAGAGATTGCTCTAATAAAGTATTTAAAAAGAATTTATCTTGCTGCCAGTTGTGCGAAATTTTCAACTCCAGCGTTTGGTAACATTTGTAAACTGCAGTAAACCAGACTAAAGTACATGTCGCTAACCGCCATTGTAGTGCCAAAGTCATGTGAATAGCCAGTAAGATTAACATCAAAGGGAGTAATGATGGATATATACACAGTCAATTTTGAGGTTTGTGTTTTTTCTTTATCTTTATGAAAACTCACAAAACACCGATAGTCCTTATGTCCCAGTGAGAAATTGTTTGAAAGGGCTTCAGTGTAGGTTTGAGTACGTCGTCTGTCTTTCAGTTAATCCGTAATGCCTGGAGGGTGAACGAACTCATTGTCTTTAATACTAGTAAGTGAGAACCATTTCCGGATTTTTTAAAATCATTTTTTATTTCTTTTGTTAGTGTTTCACCAAGCCACCATCTGGCAGAAGGGGCGGTCTCTCATAAGTCATAACAGGTTTTGCTGTACCTTTGAAGCACCGACATATACTAAACAAATAAAACAATTCTATATCAATGTTTTACAATTATCTGATGTTGCCGCAGCAATAATGAGTATTTGTTGTCGTCAAAGCAAGCCGACGACCTTTGCTCATAGAAAGTCGGCAATAAACTCAAAAGCATTGCCTCAATTTACATAGTGATTAGAACATATTTATTGTGCCGCGAAACTTTCCTGTTTGCAAAAAACAAAATCGCCCACCCCCACGGTCTGTGAACAACAGAGTAGTAATTTATTTGGACACATTCCAGGCCTTTATTGTTTTCTAAATTTGTCGGCTTATACCTGAGTACATAATATGATAATCAAATAATCGGTCTCATAATCTGTATCGGCAATTTTGATAATCGGCTATACGCTGTATCGGCATAATCGGCAAAAAGTGACATCGGTACAGCTCTAGACCAGGATCATGGTTAAAAAAAGAAAGCAAAGAGAACATTGTGCTGATTTGTTAAAGGTGCTGAAAATCCGGCCAAAAGACAGGAGACTGACAATAATGAGGACAAAAGGGAACATGATAAACAGTATGATAAAGACAGTAGAAACCAAACTTTTCTAGAGCAGTGGAAATGAGGTCGGCCGTGGCTTAACTTTAACTCTGAAGTAAATAAAATATTTTGCAACGTCTGCAAAGAGCATAAAAAAAACAAAGGATAAAAAATAAGCTTATTTTTTAGTTGGATGTTCCAATTTATGGACTAATGGATTTTGCTGCAGACTAGTATGTCTTTTGTCCTGTTAGTCCGCTTGACTAGTTAATAAAAAAGTTAGTTTCGAACCCTGCAAACCAGACAAAATTGAGTGACAATAGTCCAGTCTTGAAAGTACTAATGAACACACAAATGTTTTATTGGCATCAACTAAAAGATATTTGCGAATGGAGCCGATGCATCTTAGCTGCTCAAGATATGCAGCCTTGCATATATTCATAACATGTTGGTGCAATGTGAGAATACTGTCGAGAATAACACCTAGGTTTCGTACTGACTGCATGAATTTAATGTTGGTATTGAAGATATTTATTGTTTGAGGTAAAGGATGTGAATGAGAAAGTCTTTGTGTTGTGATCAGAATGGCTTCAGTTTTATCATCATTCGTCTGCCACTTCATGCATGTCATCCATGATTTCACATCAGAAATGCACCTCTTTACACCTTGGATGGTATCATCAACTTCATTTGGGTGGTAAAATTTGTATATTTGGGTGTCATCAGCAAAAAATTTTGAGACTGATTTATGACACTTTTGAGTGGCTGAGTGTATAGAATGAAGAGAACATGTCCCAAGAACAGACCCCTGTAGAACACCACAACATAACTCAACTTGGCTGGAGTGTGTTCCATTTGCGAGCATAATTTGTGTTCTGTTGACTTGAATCACAGTAAGGCTAGATGATGAATGCCAAATTCATGCTGGAGACGGTGAAATAATATATCATGGGATATACAATGACACCTGGAATTTTAAAAATAATTAATCATGCAAATTTTGTCTTTACATACAGAAGTTTTGATAAAAGTTTGATTAGTACATTGTTTATTTGTTTCCAACATTTCAAGGAGTTAACGTTTCAAAATTACAAAGAAAACCAGTTTTGCAAACTAATGCAAGAAGCCAAGATCAGAATTTTCTGGATGGTATTCATCTGAAACAAGAAAGGCAATACCATTTATATGTCAGTATGTCAAAGGTCAGGGTCACCAAGACAGTTAAATCACAAACTGGAAAGTTACACTCACTCATGGGAAAATACCCTTCTGCTAACCAGACTTCCATTGGTCTAGCACTTGATGTGACATAACTGTTTAAGTGTCTGCTGATGTCACCAACCAATGAAATAGTTTGCTTATATTAATATTGCTAGGTAATGGTCACAGCTATTGTGGCATAGTACGTAAGTTAAACCGGTACTAACTGTTCCGGTGGCCTAGTGGTTAGATCATCTGCTTTGGATGCGAAAGGTCACAGTTCAAACCCTGGCCAAGTCATACCAAAGACTTATACAAATGGTACTAGCAGCTGCCTAACTTTGCGTTGCTGCTTTAAGAGGTTATTTTTTAAAGCTATATTTAAAATCTACATCACACATCCTTAAACAGATCTTTTCATAACTGATTATCAGACCAATGAAAGAAGGTTTTACTTTGGTTTTTTAAAAAATTCTAATATTGCTATTTCCCAGCTGGTATATGATTATCTTGCTCAGACACTCTTCCAAACAAGTATATGTTTTGGCAATCTTTCTCTGTTACATACCATTACAAAAGCATTTGATTTGTGATGATGTTTGTAACATATCTTAAGGATAGCTTCGTAGGTCATTAACATGTTCCATTATCATTTTCTTTTTCTATATGCCAGATGAGGAAAAACTGGGTTATGAGATATTTGTTGACACAGAAATGTTTGCGTTGGCTATTGGATTTGATTAAGCTGTTTGGTTTCTTTTTCTCATTCTTTTCTCCATGAAAAACATGAGATCAGTGACAAGTTATTCTCATTTCTCTTCATAAGTCTGGCCTTTTCCACCTGTTCATTTTTTTTATGAGGGATGCTTCTAATTATGCTTGACAGCAACATTCATTGTTGTAGTCAAGTTGTGTACAGCATAGTTGTAGCAAGTACTGCATTAAGCCAGTCCATATATACTGCAGACGTAATAATCTGAAGATTGACATGCATGCAAATTGTATTTACTGTATTTTCAGTATGTTTCATATTCTCACATTTTTCATACACCACTGTTTCATAGAAATCATAATTATTTGTTTGCACTTCAAATTTCTTCAATTCAGCAATGTCTGAAGATTATTTTCATTTTTTTAACTTAAGATGTGGGTAGATGAAAGTTTTTTTGTAGTTTCCAGTTTATTCCAAGTATTTTTTTTTATTCAGAGGAATTTTCTTATTTAAAGTTTATTAGATATGCAAGAAATGCTCATTTGGATTGGCTATATGGTCTATGCATGAACATGTGCACAATATGGGTGAAAATTTGAGTTTTTGTTTTGGTGTTGTTTTTTTTAAAAATAAATTTAATGGTTGGTCCCACAAGATAATGCCAGCTGTCTCCTTGTTCTCCCAAATCCCCAAGATACGAAGTTTTTGCAAATCAGTCCTTGTGAAGTTTGGTCAGGTCTACCTTTAACCTAATGAAATGAAGTCTAAAATTACAGTCCATGAACCACTGATTTTCTGAGTAAAGAAATTCTATGATTTGTTTTCACCTGTATTATTTTAAGTACCACATAATATCTATATTACCTGGCATCAGTGTGAAACTACATCCTTGTTCTTTTTTCTAATAGCACTTGTTGGTGTATCATAAACTCTTAACGTCACATGCCCTCCAGGATGGATACTACAACATGATGCAATTATGTGCGTCTTTCGGGCATGAGTTAGAGAACCTTTTTATTTGAAGTTTGCACATTCTCATGATTGAAACATGAGCTAGACATTCTAATTAACTTTTTGTCTTTAATTATTCATACTTTCTAAAAAAATAATCCAGAAGAGTTCTAGAACCAGTCAAGGTTTTTGTAAAACAGTTTAAATGTAGTTAAGTTTATTTTATCTTATTGAAACTGGTAACCATGTTGTTTTTTTTAGAGCATTGGTCCTGAAAAATAATTATGAAATTGGTGGTTTGTTTTAGCCCATACATCACTAATGGGTACCCCCCCCCCCCATTGCCTAAACTTAAACAACACATTTCCAAGACCAATAAGAACAAACTCTAGATTCTCATGGATCTGCATTTCTGCAGGTTTGATAAACTCTGTCAGAATTTGATCATGAACAAATCAAATTTCTTATTTTGGTCAGGTGTCGAGTGGTTGATTGCTTGATCACTTGATCAATATATCAGGTCAACATGTCATTTTACAGTCTCTCCTCTCCTCTCCTCAACTCCACCCCACCCCCACCCCATTATGTACAGTTTTCATGCATTATCATATTTTTTGGGGATTATTTATATCATAGTATGATGCATACACATGTACCATAGATGATAAAAACATTAAAATTAAAATAAAAAATGTGAAAAATGCATTTTTTTCTCAATAAATAAAAAAAAACAAAAGAAAAAAAAACGTTCCAGAAGTTTTTAGGCAACACAAAAATCTATATTTTACTTATTTACACGCTACATACCAGTTTTAAAGTTTTAGTGATACAGATATGAAAATATGGCAAAGGTTTTAAACCGTAGTCCAGATAACATTGAATTTTTTTTTCTCACTCATTGTCGTTATCACCATCTGACTGATCTGACTACTCTTTGGAAGTACCAAATGTAAAAAATGTTAATATTAAAAAGCGTAAGAAAATGCAATTTTTGAGGTAAAATAAAAAAAGGAAAAAAACGTTTTTTTATCATCTATGACATGTACAGACATCAATACAGACATGCATGCATACATACATACATACTAGAGCTGTACCGATGTCATTTTTTGCCGATTATGCCGATACCGCGTATAGCCGATTATCAAAATTGCCGATACCGATTAAGAGACCGATTATTTGATTATCATATTATGTACTCCGGTATAAGCCGACAAATTTAGAAAACAAGTGTGCAATGTGCTGTCGACTCGTTGACTGCATTTACTTTGAAATAATTCCAGACTAAACTTGATAGTTTCATGTTCGATATTATGCAGAGCCGATATTAATAATCCAATCAATTCGGGCTCTTGAAACAGGAAAGTTTCGCGGCACAATAAATATGTTCTAATCACTATGTAAATTGAGGCAATGCTTTTGAGTTTATTGCCAACTTTCTATGAGCAAAGGTCGTCGGCTTGCTTTGACAACAACAAATACTCGTTATTACTGCGGCAACATCAGATAATTGTAAAACATTGATATAGAATTGTTTTATTTGTTTAGTATATGTCGGTGCTTCAAAGGTACAGTAAAACCTGTTATGACTTATGAGAGACCGCCCCTTCTGCCAGATGGTGGCTTGGTGAAACACTAACAAAAGAAATAAAAAATAATTTTAAAAAATCCGGAAATGATTCTCACTTACTAGTATTAAAGGCAATGAGTTCGTTAACCCTCCAGGCATTACGGATTAACTGAAAGACAGACGACGTAATCAAACCTACACTGAAGCCCTTTCAAACAATTTCTCACTGGGACATAAGGACTATCGGTGTTTTGTGAGTTTTCATAAAGATAAAGAAAAAACACAAACCCCAAAATTGACTGTGTATATATCCATCATTACTCCCTTTGATGTTAATCTTACTGGCTATTCACATGACTTTGGCACTACAATGGCGGTTAGCGACATGTACTTTAGTCTGGTTTACTGCAGTTTACAAATGTTACCGAACGCTGGAGTTTAAAATTTTGCACAACTGGCAGCAAGATAAATTCTTTTTAAATACTTTACTAGAGCAATCTCTTTGTTACAAAAGATTAATTGATGGTTCGATGTGTTTTTCTTGATATATGGTTATTCGACTATACAGTAGTGTTAGTTAATGAGCAACTTGTTTGCATACTGCATATATCCCGAGCTCTAGTGTTACAAAGGATTAAGTTACAGTCAGTCAAAACGCGACTGTATGTACAACTTTTATCAGGAAAAATTGGTTATTTAAAAAAATTATTTGCATCGGCACCGATTATATTTACCGATACCCGATTATACCGATTGTGCTAATAATCGGCCCGATTACGCGTACGGGCGATTAATCGGTACAGCTCTAATACATACATACATACATACATACATACATACATACATACATGTACACACACACACATATTTGTTCACTAGCCCACTTGTGTACTTAACAAAAAATTAATATACCCCAGATTTTTTAGTAGCTTCCTACCCCCACACCATAATTCAGTTCAATTTCTGCCTCAACTATGTGTTGTCTTGAACACTTTTAGCTGATAATTATTGGAAAGGTGTGTGTGGTTACTTTTGTGGTATCTTTGGATACCTGATCTTCTCTTGTTATTGGACTAAACATTTATGGCATTTCCTGTGCCAGACAGAATGCTAGTGGGTTGATGTTCCTTCATTGTTATCACCCAAGGGACTACAAAACAATCATGGCCTTGCACATTTGAAATGCCACATGTTGGTGATCCTGCAGGCTTTATCAAATAGCAACCCAGATGCCAGTGTTGAAGAATTTCACTTATCTGAAAGAGTGATAGAAGATGCAGGCATCAGAGATGAATATGGCAGTTTCTTCTCTTCCCTCTGTTATTAGTGGGTTGTTAAGATGAGATTCTTGGTAAATCAACTATTGCAGATGATACAGTGACCTTAAAAATACTGCCAGTTGTTGTTCTGCATGGAATGAAGGAAACTTGGCAAGCTGGCAGTAATAACTTGATTTATTAATCAATGGGCAAAAAAGTAGCAGCTTCCCTAGACTATTACTGTTCCTTATCACCTTTCTTGCATTGTGCTTGATCAGGAACTCCATTACAATAAAGGCAATACCTATCTGCCCTTATTACCAGAGATGTAGTCTTATTAATAATTAGATATTGGCTATGTTTATGATGGCTTTTTTGACATTATCACACTCAAAGATGGATCTTTCTTCTTTAAAATCCCAGTTAACAAATACATACAAGAATTGTCCAGTAGTCCTCAGTGGAATAAGCTTTAAGGTAGTCAGCAGCTTGAAACAACATAATTTTACATTATTCATTAAAGATAAAGAACTTTCTATCTAGCTGTATATCTGTATACTTAGAGAGATTGTACTTGTTCACTGTCTCTTAGGCTCCAAAAAATGTTTATTTCTGGTCAGCTGACTATCCATGTCTTTCATTGCTGACCCTCGCAATCCCCCACCCCTAACCCCATTTAAAAAGAAAATCCCAAAATTGATGTGTGCATCTAATTGAGCTGGTTTAGCCCATTGCATGAAGTGCTTAATGTGTGTATGTGTGTTTTGAATTTTTAACAGCTTTCAGATCAGTCATATCAGTACTATGTCTGCAATGGGGTAGTGAAATTATCTTGCCCAGGGGCATCATGCTGCGAACATGTAGCATGATGTCACATCCAGTCACACTATACTGACACCAGGCAGACCTTAGTCCTAACAGTAACCTCTTAATTCTGAGCGTCTAGCAAGGCAGTTGTTTGTACCATTTTTATAAAAGTCTTTTTATGTGACTCTGGGGAGGAGGGTATGAACCCATGAAGCATTTTGTACATTATATACATCTAATAATTATATTTTGTGGCTTTTTATATTATAAAAAAAAAAAAGCCAAAAAATCTTCTAGCCTACCCTAATTTTAAAATCAATGCATTGGGAAACATTTTTTTTTGGCCTTATTAATTATTATTAATGAAAATACTTCCCATGTTTTGCACATTAGGTACAGTCAGAACATGAGCTAGATACATCAGTACAAGTTCTGAATAGGTGAATTAGTGTTGTCTTTGAGTAGGTCTTATAGTGTTTTTCACTTAGCTATTGTCAAGTCAATAGATAATCACCAAGCCTCTGGGAATCATGCAGAACATGTATTTTATGTGATTTTCCCATTAAAATAAACTTTTGCTTTGAGTCTGTTTTGTGAGCATGAAAATATTTCAGGTTTATTGGTCATTGTTCAGACCAATGTGTAACCAGGCCTTTCCATCAGTCATGCGAATGGCAATATGGTGGATGTATGAGCATTCCTGAACACAAATATGGAAATCCTGAAAGAGAAATTAAAATGAACAAAGATTACAAAACCTTGCACTTTTTATATTTGTTCATGGAAAGCCTTGTGTGGAGGCTTGGTTGTTGTTATGACATCAGTGTCCACTTGTTATGAAATTAACTGGCACCAATAATTTCTTTACTTTGCAGTAATCTAGTCAAATATGGTAAATGAACTGTTAAAGGACACTCTTTGATTCAGCTGTGTTAACAGTAGGACAGTTAATTTTGTGTCACTTCAAGGATATCAGAGGTAACCTATGCTAGGTATTTGAATCTTTGTCTTTGTTCTGCTGTAATATACTGTATTTTCATGGAGACCTCATAGACAAATTAATTGTGTTCATGATGACATCATTTTTTCATTGGCAAGATAGTATAGTTGTCATACATTTCTGTCAATATTTTCATATGCCTGTAAGATTAATGTGGTCATTGAGGGTGAATACAAAAAAGGACAAGTCTGAATGTAATTGGCATTTATGGCAAAATATGGTAGGTGTTGAATTTAGTGAATAGATTGCAACATCTTTTGTGATAAGGCCCCTCCCCTCTCCTTTATTTTGCACAAAATTGTGGCAAATATTAATTGGGAATCTCTTTGTGTGATAACAAGTCCAGCTGATTAGACTGGTCCCATGATCTTATCATGTGAGAAATACTGGATCTGGCCAGCTGGGCCTATGCAAATATGTGGAGAATATCATTACACTGGCTTAAAGTGTGGCAAGAACAGGTCATTTAGAGTTCAGTCCCTGATCTTTAGTTCACTGGGAGACATAGCTACTGATTTTACCATATCTCATGTCAGCAGCACTATTACCATCTCACTTCGGTGGATAGTCCTAAAAGTATTGTGGTAACATTAGATCTAATAAAGTGTAACTCCAGAACACTGGTTTCTGACAAAAGAGATGTACTGTATATTGAAACTTGAATAAAGTAACATCCTTACAGAACCAGTTTCTCTGCTGAACTTTTCTTAATAAAGGTGATGCTTCAGTCCCCCAAATCATTTGTCATTCTTTATTTATTGAATATGCTAATCATCACTGAATTTCTGTCAAAATTCCTGATCCAGAGTTGTGGAAAATTTTCTTAAGCATCACTGCAATATGCCATCTCCATTGAGTTTACGTGTTTAGTGAATTAAAAAGAAAGGAGAACAAATTTATATTTTGATTTGACATGATGTCCCAAGTCCCCAAGTCTTGGAAATAAAATACTGTGATCAAAACTAAAATTGATGTCATTGCTTGTCACATAATTTGACATTGTGAAGGTAAAGTAGGAACTCGATCAATTCTCATCATTTATTGATCATTGTGCGCAGACTACTTGTACTGCTCCTCTGGATTCTGGTTTAATTTCATTTCTTTAACAGATGAAGAAATGTGCTCCATCATTTTTCATCTTTATGGTTCCTATTTTAAAACAGAGGCAGTTTACTTGTCTTGTTCTTTCCTCCCTAGTGGAAATAATAATAAATAAACTTGTAATTCTTTATAAGGATAAATATGTCAGTTACATTTGTACCATTTCTTGGTTCATATTTTGAAACTTGAGGCAGTTTACTTGTCTTGTTCTTTCCTCCCTAGGGGCCCTGAGTGGTCTAAAGCGCTGTCCGTTACAGATCACTGCCATCTCACCTCAGTCTGCGTGGGTTCTAGTCTAAGATTCGGCTAATATAGTTATGTGAGAAAACTTGCCAGTTGCTTCTCGTGGGTCTGTAGTTGTTTCCAGGGATTTTCCATATTCTTCCTCCACCAATAATACTGGCCGCCATGTATAGCCTATCATGTTCTGAAAAATGGTGTTAAATCCTACAACAACAACAATAACTTTCCTCCCTAGTGGAAATAATAAATGAACTTATAATTCTTTATAATGATAAATATTGCAGTTACATTTGTATCATTTCTTGGGTATCAGGATTCAGTTTATAGGTATCTTAGCTCACCTTTAATACAACACTGGTAAAAAGTGTACATCCAGTACATATACTTTTATGAATCTAAAAGTAATCAGACATTTAAAAGGTTTGCGTTTAATTTTTCAGGGGTACGGCTAGACCGTGTCAGAGGTGGTCGACAAAAGTACAAGAGAAGTCCAGATTCACAATCCATCATACAACAGATTTTGCCTATAGTAAAAAAGCAGTGTGTAGAACCTACATTAACAGGTACCACAACATTTTTTTGTATAGCTGTTTTGTTTGCCATATATGCCCATGAACCCATCTTCAAACAGCATCGACCATGATCTTCAGATGCATAATTGTGGTGGCATATCAAGATCTATGTTGTTTGTTCTGTTGATTACTTCTTACAAACCGTATTGATCTTTATCAGCAATTGTATTATGCAATGGCAAATTTTGGTCTTTGCAGTAGGCAAGTATATATTGCAGTTCAATACTTTTTAATGTTGTAGATTATAGTAATGATCGTTATATAACAATGGCTACATACTGAAAATTACTCAGTGTGACTGCCCAAATTGCAGGGGGTGGGGAGCATTACTGGAGTATTTGGAAATGTGGGTTTCTTTTGTGAAGAAAAAATTTCAGAAGTGATGGAAGGAAAATAAAAAAGAATTCCATGAAACTTGAGTGATATTCTATCTGGCTAAATATTGTGGAATTATTTTAGCACAAGGGAGGTAACTCACATATGATACCAGCTACTCTACTTCTGAGTGCAGACAAAATTTGATGTAAGAAAACATTATATATATAATGTGTACTAATTGGAATATCAGTTTAAAATATAGTGATCTATTTGGAAAGGTTTTTGTGTTAACACAAATATTGTTATCCTTAATATAATATTTTGATAGTTTCATGTTGAAAGATATGAAACTTGTTATAAATAAAATAAATCTTCATTTTGATATTACATGTTTTGCAACACATTTCTTGCTATACATGTTGAGATACATTCATCATCTCTTGCTGTAAAAAAATATAGACATTGCTCTCATTTAAAAATGTGTCTTGTGCAGAAAATAAAATCCTGTCACAGTTGATTGCTATCGAGTCACAACTAGATAAACTGTTTGCCAACCCTGACCCTGATATGGAGGAGGACCATACCAAGTTTCTTTCTGTCATGTCCGATCTTGCTGACCGAGAACTTGTCATCACTATCAGCTGGGCCAAACAAGTACCAGGTAAACAGAAAAACCCCACAGTATGTAATTAATATTCTACTTGTGAACTTTATTTTAAAAGATTTAACACTAAATTTGATACCAAGGTCATGTGCTTTGCTGTTATGTTGGTAAGACAGTGAAGGTGCCATGGAGAAATTCATGCTTCCAAACACTCATGGTTTTAGATGATTTTAAAATTGCTACTGGAAATGTTAACAGTTAATTCCTGTGTGAGTCATACACAATACACATATGATGCAAGAGAATTTAATATTATGACCATAAGGAATGGATGAGATAGCAGTCCAGAATAGTGGTATAGTACTTATTACATATGTGATATATAAAATGAGAAACTTAGTGTATTGTGAACAAAATTAATCTTGTGAAATGTACTTCACACCTATTACAACTTTCCCCAGATAACTTGTAAACAAGCAAAAGAAAATGGCAATCAAAATTTGTAAATGAAATCTTGATAGATCCCTTGTTTTATCATCAAACAGGTTGTTTAGTACCCTGAAATTTGTAAAAATATCATGAAATTAACAGCTTTTAATTAGAAGTAGTTATCTCTCTTAGTTTTCTTTCAAAGCAACATTCTCAATTCAGTAAACACCAGTAATTGACAAAATTTCACTCAGTGAAAATGTCACTATGCATACTGTTATAAATAAATGCCAATTAAGTGTTGCCACATGAAATTCATGTTTAGTTCCATCATTTAAATTGGTTTCTGTGTAACCATCATAAATGCAGCTTGCCCTCCTGTATTCAGACTTGGAAAAATGTTGATCAATAGTCGCAGAATTATCTGAGAGCATTTTTTTTGAAAATCTAATTAAGTGCCAACTGTATTTTGATCTCCAACTGCAGAAGTATTAGTTGTATTGATGCAATGAATTAAAAGCAGTCTTGCTTTGGATTGTTACGTTAAATTATGTTTTTAGTATGAAATCAAACGAAGGGAGTGGAATAAAAGAAAAGTTAAGACATGCAAATCTTACCTGCCAAATACATGTAGCTGGTCATATAATTTGTGTGAGGTCACCTATCTTCAATTGATCAATAAATATTGTTATAAATTTTGTTAGGTGAGTAATTAACCTACTTTAAATTAGCATATTTATTCCAAATATGATCAAAAGATAGTTAGGTGCCAAGAAAATGAGTACTTTGTGAATTAAAAGCTTTGTTTCACTGATATGGTTCATTATGCGTAAGTAACTTCCAGAGCTTGTAATGAACTTACATTACAGTTCCTGATTTGACACTTGGGAGACTTTCTCAAGGATATGAGGAAAGTTTCACCATAACTTGCAGTGATATGATGAAATAATGTCTTAACCAATAAAACAATTATCCTTTAAATTTTTTTTTAATGTTGACATTTGTTTCTAGGTAGACATTTCCCAGCTTTTAAAAAAAAAAGGAATCTGTTTTTGTTGTAAATCAACAAGAGGAAAAGGCAGTGACATAATATAGTGTTTTCATGATGGTTGTTGAAACCTCCAAGAATAATGTTGTTAACAGTCTTTCAGAGGTTGGATATCTTGAAAATAAAGGTATATTGCTAATGTGATTATAAATCGAGTATTCTGCCATTGAACAGCACTGCTTGGCTATCAATTCGATACAGAATCAAACACAAAATTTGTTCTCTGTGCTATGTTTCAATGACAGACTCCAGTCCAACATACCTATCCAGCTTCACCCATGTGTATACACCAGCTAGATCCTTACGCTCTTCTTCTGATAATCGTATACTCATTGTTCCCATGATGAAAACAAAGTCATATGGACAACGTTTGCACACCATGGCCCGGCGACGTGGAACAAATTTCCCATTGAAATTAGACACAAAGACACAGTGGTCCCTTTTAAGAATGCTCTTAAGACTCACCTGTTTCGACTGCAGGGACAAACTTAGCGACCTAATCATGTTTTGTATCTTATATGTTTTCAGCATGTTTTTATGTTTTCCAATTTAATTGTTTTTGTCATTTGTTGTTCTGTGGTGTAGTCATATCATTATTGATGGTGTAAAGTGCTTAGAGCTTCAAAAGATTAGGTGCTATACAAAGTCCTCATTATTATTATTATTATTATTATTATTATTATTATTATTATTATTATTATTATTATCCCCAACTCTGAGTTTTCTTGATGTTCAGTGGGGATGGCATCGCCTTCTTAATATTGTTCGGGTCCCTCATTAACTTGTTCTCTTTCTTACTACATGGTCCATGTCTTTGGACCCCATTAAGCAAGAGTTGTCAATGGAAAGATGTACTTGAATAACCATTTTTGCACCTGATGATGTCCAAATCATAATATTTTTATTATTAGCAGTGTTAGTATTTTTATTATTACTATCAGTATTAAGTATTGCAGATATTAGGTCAGATGTTGTGCTACTTGTACTGTCATGTGCTAGGAAGAGGGTATGTATAGGTATTGCATGATCCCAATCCCAACTGCAGAGATCAATAAATCAGTCAATAAATAAACTGATAAAAGTGACACCTATGTCTGATGAGACAAATGGACACACATTCAGGAAGATTAAACTTAAATTCCCTTTCTTGGTAATGTTTTATTTTTGTACTGAAAGAAGAACCCTGATCCACTGGAAGCTACTAGCATGCTTTCTTACATACTCACATTGTTCAGGCTGATACTTGAACCCATACATACAGGCGAGTGATCTGTAAAGGTTCCCACCTGGGGTCTCTTGATATTTGTTAAATATGTGTTGCTCATTTTGTAACAATTTAACGGTTAAGGATATATGATTAGTCCAATATGTCATGAAATGAAATTTCCTTTGTCAAGCTAGCCCAGACTGCTAAAATCATTGTTAGACTAGAGAACTTTCATGTAATAACCCCCGTTTTTTCATAGAAAAAGAACTAAATATCAAATTTTGAAACTATTTTTCTTGCATTCTCAGTTTCAAGTTAATTGGTCTCTATTGGAATTGTTTATCTCGTGAACCGTCAACAGGGTTGACTGATATGATGGATATACATAGTTATATCTTACAGATGGATATCTGGTAGTAGGATTCCGGATTCCATCAAACTGAGAACTAGCAGTCAGTGTTTGCATGCATCAGATATATGCTCTAATCAGATTATATTGGAGATTTGGTGGAGACCAAATTATGGTGATGGCTATGCACTTGACCATGTTTAACAGTAGTTTTATCCCTGATCCTCTTTTCTTCAGGGTTTTCTTCCTTAAGTCTCAGTGACCAGATGACACTGTTGCAGCACTCCTGGCTGGAGATTATTCTTTTAAACCAAGTCTTCCGATCCTGTCCATATAATGGTCTTTTGAAACTGGCTGAAGACATGCAGCTTACAGCAGAGCAAGTCCAAAAATATGAGTGCTCCTTGGAAATGGATACCATTACTCGCAGACTGTGTATGAAGTTCACAAATCTTGCAGTCACAAAGGAAGAATACCTTCTGTTAAAATGTTTAATTCTCTGTAATGTTGGTTAGTATATAGAGCTATAAGAATAAAGCGATATACTTATTAGAAATGTCAGTAGAATCACCACCACTATAAATCAATTGTAACACAAAAATAATTAAACCAAATTTTCTAACTTGTTTTAGATTTACAAGTAGATGAAGTTATTGGATTTGCACTCTTATCATATCTTTTCAAATCATATCCTTAAGTTTTATCATATGGCTGGATTTGGTAATGAGTTGAACTGCACCATTATTTCTGCTACCAGACAGCAAGTGAAATAATAACCAATATCCATGAAATTTCACTTGTTATTGCTCTTTTTGAATACATTGAGGTGTTTTTTTTTACACCATATGGGAAGGCTCTTCTTATGGCTACATTGGCTCCACCTTTTCAGATTCAGTGGGGACAAGTACCCACATTTATCAAATCCTAGATGCAACCCTGATTTTAATGTTGTTAATGAATTTATGCAGAAGATTGTTTATAATAACTCCGGTCTTCACCATCTGCTATTACCCAACTTTGTAAGCACCATGCATTTGGGGTAAGGATGAACCCCGCTAATCTTGTGGTGAAAAGATCAATTTTGAAAGAAGAAAATGGCTTAGTAAGGTGTGGTTCTGAAGCTTGTACCAGAGTTGTGGGTTGCTTGCACTTAGATATGGAAAAGACCTTTTGAAAAATTTGGGGTCAAAAAAGTCTTTCATTTAATAATTTTGCAGGATGTATTGTTAACATGATGAACAAAAGTATCTTACCACTGTCACTTGCTTAGTTTTGAAATTGACATTATTATTGAACCATCAACAGTAAAGGCATTAAATCTTTTTGTCTTCAGTGCATCCTGTGTAAATCTTGGCACTATCCAAGGCAAGAAATAACCAACAGCTGTTTGCCTGCCATCTGGCATGCTCATCCAAGCACCAGACAATGGGGTGATCTATAAGAGCTTGTCACCTGAATTTAACCAATATATTGTGGAATCTAAAAGTTAGAGGTCAGAGGTCATGGTCATAGTAAGTCTTGTAAGGAAATCATGGATTCTGCTGAGTAAGTTTATTTAAGAAATGCATACCTTGAACTAAAGGTAGCTTCAAACTTTGTCCCTCACTTTGAATGAATTATTCTGGCCTACAAAAGAATGATCCATCTTGCAGTGGATGACAATTTACCTTAAAGAAACCGTGTCTGACAGTCAAAATACCACAACACTGCCAGATAGTGATCATTCCTAAACAATAAACAATATTTGGGTGATGCCCCTTTTGAAAATCAAGTAAATGGATGCCAGTTTATTGCCTACACTCGGATATAATGCTGGAGTCTGACATTAATTGTTCATGCCTTTTGATAATTTTTGTTTGTTTGTATATAAACAGTTTCAATACTCCCATTAATACCCAACAATCCTCTTAATGCACTTTCTTAATCTTTAAAAAAATTTTGCTCTATCAAGTCACACAAACATGCACACAAATATACTTTTAGAGCATTTTTATTTTCATTTGTAAGTAAATACAGGAAGTATACATGTACCCTCAGTATGTGATATTTTAGGCAGTTGTAAGGTGAAATATTAGTTGGTTTAAAGAGCTAATGGAATCATGCAGAGTTGTTTTGGTGAGAACATAATTTCCAACTTTCATGGAACATGTATATATATTTTTTTTTTTTTTGCAAAGTCAATGTAAAAAAAATATTCTCTCCAGTTTTGTGCTAAAAAAAAATAAAGTTGCTCATTCCTGCAATACATGACACTTACGAGAGTGTATTTTCTTGCCACAGATTTAATCACAGAGAAAAACGAGGCAGTGAAAATACTTCAAGACAAGGTTCAAGATGCTCTGATGGAGTATGTAAAGTCAAGAAGTGGCGGCAGCTTACGACGAATGGGGCAGCTTTACCTTCTCTTGCCACCTCTCACTCATTTAAAACTTCTTGCTAAACAGTACTGGTTCGATGTCAAGAAAGAGGGACGCATCATTATGCACAAACTGTTCTTAGAAATGCTGGAGGCTGATTCTTGACAATACCCCTCTACTTTTAGATAAAGTTAAAATATAGTTATGCAGATTGAGTCTACGGTTATTGTTATTCTTATTATGAGTGTGTGGAATGTACACTAATATTCATTATCATAACCGTTATCATCATTATCATGTGCATTTTATTCACGAATGCCACTGTTATCATTACCATATTCATCACAGGTGCCATCTTCATTGCCATCCTCTTAGCCACACACACACACACACACACACACCACACAAAATAACCATTTATTAGAAAAGTATGTTTATTTTCATAGATTCCCCTATTGTATATACTTGCATACAAATCAGCTCCAAATCAAATCTATAGAGACCCTGATCTGCCCTCACATAATGCAACAGACAATCTGATTTGTGTAACTAGAACAAGCAAGATGGATTCTGTTCTGCTGGTGCATTATGCAATTGCAAATCAAGGTGTATGTTGTCTGCAGTTGGATCTGACTGAAATGTGCAGGTATATACAATAGGCACTTCATTTAATCAAGAATTCATATAACGTGTACTTCTATATCAGGATAAAACTCTATTCATATTACCATATAATGGGTTATGAATACTTGCTGTGTATTAACATGGACAAAAGATAATATGCAAATTAAGTATTAACATACAAGACAATAGGAAAAATAGTCTTGTACATTGTAAACTGTATTAGGGTGTGTTTCTTCATAGAAGGAATTAGTTTGATGCTTGTAACTAATGATTAGTTTACATCACAATGGCAGTGATATATGGTTTTCTTTCGTATTGTCTGGTGGAATCAGTTCTGTCAAATATCAACTGATAGGCCCCATTTCTTTTTTTTTTTTAAATTACGACCTTTATGTTGATCAGAGCAAGCAATTTATTAAAACAAGCAATTTATTAAAACATTTACAAAATTAAAGTATTTTCATGCCCATACGGATATGGTGATGTTGGAATAATAAACAAGATATACATTAATCACTCTGGTTACAATTTTCTATTTGAGAAGTAAAAACCTGTGTATGTAAAGTTTAATGCAATATAAACTGTGATTAAAAGTCTCTATTGAATTTTACAATGACAGCTGGTTGCAATTTTTGCAGTAATTCCTTATTATACTGGTTCCATACATTTTATTAGATTAGAACCAGGTTTTTAATTGTATTGTGAATTTAAAGAGAAGTAAAGAACCAGTCTGGGACATGGCAAAAATTGTAGCTGATTGCCAATGTAAATATTGTAGAGACTGCCAAATGCTTGTTAGTTGTAAACCCATGCATTTAAAATGTATATTATTTTTGCTTTAAACAAATGCATGGAGAAGTGGTGGCAAAACTAGAGTCTTGTTTATTAATGCAGCTAACAATGTTCATTGTATTTTTTTTAAATGTATAAAAATGATGCAAACAGTTATATCACTTGTTTTCTTTACAGGAAGAAAACAGGAAACTACCCTTTCACACATTAATGCTGTTGAGCATATAGTAGATTTAAATATTTGGCTTACAATTACTTTGTAAACTCAGTAATTGGATACTTTTCTGGATTCTTTGGCTGTTATGTCTGTAATTTTTCTTGCACTTTTTATGAATTTGTTGCACAAGTAATTAAAAGTATAAAAAAATAATTATCAATTTTAGACACCATAAGTTGGCATAATTTTAAAAAACTAAAATATATTTCATCATACCAAAAATTACAAGATGATAAATCGTTATTTTTTCAAGCATTCCTTGTCCAAACATAAAACTGTTAAATGGGTGACATAATTGAAGAATGAAGAAGTTTAATCTAAATTAGTATGTAAAATATTATCCTCCATTGTCTTGAATCAATATGAAATTTTTAGTTTGGTCTTTCATTAAGTAGAATAAAATATATCATCCAGCTGTGATGTAGAGGGTAGGATAGGCATGTTGAGATTGGCTTTTTTGTTGCTGTAATGACTATATGAGATGGAAATATACAGGAAATAGTGTTTCTTTGTGTGTGTGCATTTGTCTGTGTACCCAGTGGTAGGTAGACTTGATCTGACTAAAAATATTTGCATGTTTGAAGTTAATACTGACTATTCTAGTGATTCCATGTATAAAGTTTGAGAGTGAAGCAAGTTGAATAGACCCTGGAATGTGAAGATTTTTTTACCCTTGAGGGAAGATTAGGAACGTTTATGAATAGATTGCTTGCCTGGTCATAAACATTTAGTGAGAAATTTGCTGCTTTCAAATACCTTATTTGCTCTTTTATTGGCTGAGACTATATATGTTTTTGCATTTCTTTTCCTTTATATAAAATTGTTTGATCACAGTGTCGGATATGAGCTAAGTAGGTAAGAGACGAGAACATAAAGAATAAATGTTTACCATTAATTAAAACAAAATTATTTCCAGAATATAGAATTTTAAATTGAACATCACATTAGCTCTTTATCTTGTGTTTCTGTCAAGTCCGAATATTAATGTCAAGGTTTCCATGCTGCAGAAAATGAGGGAGAAAAGGTTGAAAAACAAAAAGATTTTGTTTACGCCTGGGAAAATCCACCTAATTTTACAAATATTAATCCATGTTTGGGAAAGTGAAGGAATTTTCAGCAGCCACTTCATGATAGAAAAAGTAGATAATCAAGTCTTAATTGAAGTGATCACGAGTTAAATTTGTCAAGTCCTTACTGGGTGTCTTTGATAGTGACTGCATCAAATATACAGTCTATAGTGGGAATACATTGAAAGTAGATGCATGGGCACAACCAAACATCAGCATGACTCAGATGGAGGGGGACACTTATCTTTGTCTCCATTTTGCAAGTAGATGAAGATTTACAACTTGAGAATACCTGTGCATATTTTCCACCTCTAACAAGCTCAACAATGCTTAACATCTACCAGACATTGGTTATCAATTTTGCTAATTTTGACTGCCAGTTTTCAGTCTAAAACATTTTTCATAGTAACCAGCCTTGGATTTTGTACACAGGCACCCAGTGCAAACTTTATACTAAAATGTTTCAGATCTTGAAAATATTGTTATTACGTTCAGAGCAAAGATAGCACATTTAAAACTTTGTAGTATCTAGCTTGTATTAGGTGTTTGTGCATTTTAGAAAGAACACAAGTAGTCTAGTCTTGTGGGTCATTGGTTCTTTTTGGGGTGTTTCCTGGTGTTTTCCTCCACTTTTAATACTGGCCGATTTGTATGGCCTATCAATTGCTGAAAAATGGCGTTTAACCCTACAACAACAAGTCAACAAGTAGTCGAGTGGTAATTGTACTGTGATAAGTAAAGTGATGACAGGAATGAGTATAATTGCACGGAGGAAAGCTTGGAAATAAATTCTGAGACCAGCACAAGTGGATTTGTTAAACAAAATTCAGTCCTTCATTGTATATCTATTATTTGTAAACTTGTCAAAATTTAAAACAATTCTAAATAAATAAAACAACTTTTGTCAAATCAGCATGTTCTGTTAAGCAGAGTAAAGTACATTTGTATTCACACACATGCACATACACACACATACATATGTATGAACGTATGTATGTATGTATGTATAAAACAGACAGACAGATACACATTTATTTCTAGTGTTACATCCTATGGTTTAGTACATGGTTCTTTATCTAGTTCAGATGTTATTTGAGTGTCTCTAAATAAAAATGGCTCCTGATCTGTGCATTTTCGAAGCCAAATTATATTAATTTCATTCAGGTAGGATTGTAAGTGAACCTTAAATAACAGCATTCAGGAAGAATTTTTTGTTTTTGTTTCTAGTAATGGGAACCCTGGGAAATCATACCACACTTTGCTAACATTGCTTACATTTTATAGCCCAGAGTCAATAAACTAAAAATGAACTTGCAGAAAATACTTGTGCTAAAAAGCAGTGTTAATAAATTATACTCCAAAAAAAGGGTTTGTGCTTGCCATATTTTATACAATCTTAATTGCTGAAAATTATTAGCATCCTATTTGTGATTTATTTATCTATACATGTACCATTGCTCTGGTCTCAACATAGTCATTCCCATCCAAGTCATGGTGCTGTACACAATATGTGCATGATAGAGAGAGATAGAGAAAGAGTTCTGTTTATTTTATTATGGTAAAAACATTTTCGATCATGGTATGCATATATAACTTTCCCAGTCGTCAGATATGGAAAATAATAATTCTTCTGGTCTTGTTCATTTCAGTGCCATTCTTAAGGTCTCTGGTTCTTACCATATATACTTGCTTTGAGGTGCAGTCCAAGTGGATGAACCTAGATCTGCCACTGTGTAATGTGCTGGCAGATCTGTCTCTTTGCAGGTAAAAGTAATTGGTAGAACAAAAAACAAAGACCCTGATTTGTTAACACATTATGTGATGGCAATCAGGGTGTATCTTTATTTGGATTGAGCTTATAAGCAAGTATATATGGTGTATTACATTCAGAATTCTTTCAAACATTGGTTATAGTGTACTACCCAAGCCCTATCCAATCTAGAATTTGTTTATGTTATACATGGGTGTCACAAGATGAACATTTGGAAACATGATATATCTTCAATAAAAGAAGAAATTGGGTATAAGCTTTATAACCATAAGTTGGATTTAATTTCTCTTGATTGATGTTAAAGATGTATATTCTAAACCGTTTCTTGTCTTTCAAGTGCTGGGCACTTTTCAGTATGTTAGTACATGGCCAGAGAATCAGTTAAGAGTGCTGTATGGAAGTAATACATGAATTTAAAGCTTAGAAAGCCATTTCATATCATAAACTAGGTCCAAGACTGATTAAAACTTGAGCAATTGAGGTAACCGAGTCTTTTTGCTAACTGTCCTTGTTCTACAGTCATATAGTTTATTACTTCCTTCGACCCATCTGGCAGCTTGTTCCACTCTACCAATTTGAAAAATGAAAAGCATCAAAGATATGAAAATTGCACAGAAAGTGCTCATTTTTTCCATCGGTTTATAATTTTCTTGTCACCAAATAGTCTCTAATATTGTCACCTTCTTCTCATTTGAAACTTTTTCACTGTAAATAAGGAGCCTGCGTACTGTTATTTTAGGGTTTCTGGAAGAGTCAATTTTCAGTGTAGAGGTGGTTGCAAGGTAATGCATAAATATAAATATAAAAATGTAAATTTTTTTGAATTAATGAAGGAAATAGTACATTTTATGATTTGTTAAAATATCCTTGATGCATTTCAGTTTTAAATTCTGTTTAGGGTAGACAGAAACTATAACTATGTGTTAAGAATACCATAGTTTAAATTAGCTGCAATCCATGAATTTTGTTGTCTGACTTGGGAGCTAGTGGCATGGTAGAAGAAGCATTTATAACTGCTCTGAAAGGTTGGAGACATTCAAGTATAAGGTTAAGTTCTGAAGTGTAGCGGGACATCAGGCCACATACAATCCAGCCTAGCTGGTCAGGATTATTTTGTCTAGTGGTATGTGTGCCTGACTCTCAGAATACCCAAATTTGATCCCTTCTTTCAGCTATACTTCACATTCTTCCTGTTGTGTGTATTATTGGCGTGAAAGTGAGGGTCTAAACTCATTTACATAAATGTAATGATTAGAGTAATGATTTTTTCAGACTGAAATTGGGAAAAATATAAGGATCTACCTACCAATTCAATAAATGCCCATCCCGACTGTTGCTACCCACCCATCCCATGGTATAAAGTGAACAAAAAAATATAAAATTGTTTATAACAAACCAAAAAAGTTGGCCAACTCGTGTTCATGTGTTATTCTTTTAGGTCCTTAAATATTTTTTTCCTTCTCATTTTCATTGTTTAAAATGATACTGGTCATTTATGATTGTTGGTGGTTTTGCTATGCATACTTGATCAATCGGACCATCCTGTGATATCATTTTCTTTCATCGGCTATGCCATTAGTTACACCCTCCCGTCTACCAAGTGAGTCAAATTTTTAATCATATTCATTTTTCTGTACATAGAGGCTTTTTTTTTGATAGTTGATAATGGACTCCTCAATTATATTTTTTATAGATGTTTAATAGTGTTGAAGATTGTTTTGTCATTACCTGTGGATTTATTTTATCCACTGGATTCATATTTGTTCTGCATGTCACTATTCAGAAACAGAGAGCTTGATTTTAATTTTCTGTTTTGTATTTGTTCAGGGGTTTTAGGATGCCTGTTTGTTTGCATGTTTTTTTCTGTAGAGGGAGTCTGTTGTGTGTTGTAGAATGGAAAGTAGTTCAGCATTGGTCCTGAAGTATGGCACTATTCAGTGGAGTCATACAGATGTACCATGCTATAAGTGAAGTTGTAATGGAATACATTATACATAGGAATACTATTACCAGATGAAATGGGATCCATAGGTACCCACCGTGCATAGGACAATATATTATAATGAGGTGCCACTTTATGTAGGTGAATGTGTTTGACTGCGGTGCCACTTTATATAGGGGAATGTGTTTTACTGAGGTGTCACCTTATTATGGGGAACTTGTTAGACAGGTGCTTTATAGTGATAGATGACTTATTTTTTATATGTTTATAGGGTTATGTTAAGTTCTATCACATGAAGTAAAAACAAGGATTAAATCCATGTACTTTATAAGGTTTTTGAGTTCAACTGTGTTAGAATAATTTGTTGCTCACTATACCAAATACTTAAAAAAATTAAAGATCCAAGATAAAAAATTTGTTATGTACATGTTTCCATTCATATGGGAAAACTACCTCAGTATGAAGAAAACAATAATCAGCTAAGAAAGTACTGTAATTTAGATATATCTCATGATTAGACAGAATTTTGTTGGGGGCTAAATACTCTGAACTGCCTCCCACCCCCCAACATTATCAAGAAAAAATTGGGCATTTTTTCCCTTACCAACATGTGATTTCTTCTACTGTATTGAGTCACCTTCTAAAGATGTGTGTAGATATTAACTTTTTACCTTGAAGTAAAAATGATGTATGGGAGGGGTAATGTTATAAGCAAAATGCATTTTTTTCTTATTAGGATATATGTTTTAATACAATAAGTACAAATATAATTGGAATGGAGTTGTATTTTTAATCTAACAAATTACAAGTGTAATTGGAATTAATATATTCAAGTATTTGTAAAATGTGTAAAAACATATCCAGTGATTCCAGTCATGTAGGGTTTTCTTAACAAATCACATACAAGGGAGACAAGTTTTATACATAGTTGTGTAACGTATCCTACCATTCATTATGATTTGCCATGTGTTTGATTAGGAAAAAAAAAACTTGATCAGAAGTTTGTCTTTGCATAATATCTGGTGGTTTTTTTTGTTTTTTTTTTTGTAGTCAACAGTCGTTGATTTTTTATAGCTATTTTGCAAAGAAAAATGTCAGCTTGCTGGATTCATGGTTGTCTTTCACTTATGAATTTGTGAGATCTAAAATTAAAAGTTCAGATAGAGGACTTGAAATTAGGAACTCATTTTCACTATTTTCATATGAATAACATCTGTCTGACTTTGAACACCATATGCCAAGATGTGCTAGAGAATAATGTCCTGGCAGATCAGATGCAGGAGAGGGATGGTCTTTGGCTTAAGACAACTATATTGGTATGTCATCATGAGGATCTCTGTTGCCTCTCCCTGAAGACCCCCTTTTTTAATATTTACTGCCAAAGGACCTGTTCTTTATGATCAGTTATAATGAGTTCTGAAAGATCTTTACTTATAGAGCATTGGAACTCTTGCATACCCATTTAGGGTGATAGTAGGGCAGTATAGGTATGTATAGTTGATAAATTCCATGCCATGTACATCATATCTTTTTCTATCCAGGTAATCTGAAAATGAAACAACTTTTCAGATTACTGTGGTTTACCCTTGTCACTCCTAACACCAAGGTGTGAATGCTGTTGTCTGTGGCCTGAAGGGATTAGCTGGGTACTATAATTACATGACATCTTTCAGTCTTGGGTAATTACAAATCCTGGTTGATGCACTAGGTTCCGACGTGACATTTTAAACAATAAATTGACATTTAGCATACCTTTTATGATTACAATAAAAATCTTGTGCTTAAAAACTTCATTTTCAGAAAAAAATTGTTTATAAAAATTGTTACAGAAAGCATGCAGATGAAAAGTTAGATTTAAAAAAAAAAACTGTGCATCTTTTCAAATGATGGTTACACTATGAAAATCTTGCTATTTCTAATTTGAATTGCTACAAACTACATATTTTTATGAATATTTTTCAGAATTGTGAGTTTTTAAATGTATTTCTTGCTGTAATTAACATTATTTATTCTTCAACATTAAATACCATAAATTATAATGCTCACATTTGATTTCACATGCCAAAGTAATTTCATAAAATCTATGAATTTGTTAAGAAAATTGAGATGGGTCTACTCGACTATGAATGTTTCATTCCAGCAGTAATAATCGGTCATTATTAGAAGAAAGCAGATCAGTTGAATTGTTAATTTGCTTAGATATGCCAACAAAGAAGAGTTTTATCTTATTTGTAATTTTACACTACTCTCCACTCCCATCTCTAGCTTTTTCCTGCCATTAAATGCTATGAGATTCCTGCTCCTATCTCTTAGTGAATTAAAGGAACAGTATAAATTGTAATTTTTATATCAACATTTTGTTGATAATATTGTAATATTTGTTGGCCATTAAAATTTGATCTGCAAGAATTTCCAAATATTTCACAGGTTGGCTTATGTGAACTTAAAGAGCTACTGCAGAATAGTATGCAGTGCTTTTGTAGCTCTGAAATGTTCCTATATCTTCATTTTTTAAAATAAAAATTCAAGTAATTAGTCTAGATAAATAAATTTATTCATTGTTTGATACGTTTTAAGGTGCCCACAACTGCTGTCATGACATATCAGTTATTATATGTAGATATTTATTTTTCAGAAGGTAAAACAGTAATAAAAATACTTGATGAAGATGGCTGAATTTATTTACCTGCCTCAAGTATTTTTGTTATGGTTTTGTATTTTAATGCATATTTCGCTCAAAATTTAATTACAACATGAAAGGGGGGGGGGGTGCAAAAGTTCCATTACATTGTCTTCGCTGAAATTAGTTGCATTTCATTTGAAATGGACAACTGATATGAAATGACAGTAATAATTAATACCAATAGAAGGAGCAGCAGTAGTATTAATAATAGAATGCCATTTTACTTCTGTCTCTTCAAGAAAAAAATCCACACGTGTAACATGATGCAGTATCAGTGGGTCATTTAAGGGAGTCCTCTGGGGAGTAGTGCAAATTATTATAAACTGTTTGTACCTGCTTTTAAGTTGAGTCAAACTGCAAACTGCACAATCTCAGATCTGCCACCACATCATGCGCTGGCATATCTGGGTCTATGCAGTTTGGAGTAAAAAATATCAAACCCTGATCTGCTGGCACATTATTCAACAGCAAATTAATGTCTGGGTTGTTTGCAGTTAGACTCGATTTGTAAGTATATATGGTATATATGTGACATGTGCCAACAAATGTTGTACGAGATAAGACGTGTACATGTCATAGCAGAATGGTGCTCAATAGAATGTACGAAATACATGAATATGCAGTGTGAATTTGTCTTAACCAAGGTGTATAATGTAGAAACAAAATATCTAGTTTTGTTTTGCTGTGTGCAGATGATACAGGCCTCTGTTTGGCTGAAAATCACACAGAAAAATTTCTACTCCTGATTTTATTCATGTACCATATCAGGAGTGTTATTGTGTCCTTAGAGTGGCATGTGTGTCAACACTGACACCAGGGGTGGGGGGTAGTAGGTAGGGGGATGTCACAATATGGAATTTGTCACTGAAACTTTTTGGAAGATTCAACTGAAATTGCTGATGTTCAACCTATTTTTCTTCCATAATTACTGATGATGAGGCTTTTAGAAAAATCTACAAACAACCATACAGATTTCTCTAGCTATGCTGCTTGTTTTGAAAATATGAAGTATGGTTTAAAAATATAAATTTTTACACCAGTGATGCATTGGGGTGGAGTCAGTATAGTGTCTGACATTAGATTAATACATGCCAGTATAATTCATTAATTAAGCTTTTAAAAATTGTTTATCCATCACTGGGGTGGGTGTTGTCATTGATTTTTTTAAAAACAGAGGCCTACTGTATTTGCTTGTGTGCAACATACAGCTGACTACAAAGAGCATAGACTCTGATCTGCCTAACTCACCAGCATATTAAAGTCAGTACTGTTCACACAAAATCACAACTTGATTGAATAGCATATACCCTTATCTCTGGCACATAATGCATCAGCAGATCTGGGTCTATGTGGCTTATACTTCGGTCCAGTTGGATACATGTTGTATGCAAGCAGATGTGTTAGTTATTGTTTATTTATTTCCCCCTGTGTGAAAAGCCATTCCAGTGCATGAAAAGCACATTTGCTGTACAACGCAGAGTTTGTTGAAAACTTTTGTTTTCTGATCAATGTTACATATTGTAGTTTCTCCTCATTTTAAACCTTGTCATTTACTGTATGTATCTGTGTA